>JAJJWW010007865.1:0-25791 GCA_023531295.1 Papaver armeniacum | reverse complement strand
GTAAAAGAAAATCCAAACGATTTTTCATATTTCAATTTGGATGAAACGATTGGTCTTACATCAAGCTCATGGTCGGTTGGAAATGGGTCCGTAATACAAAAAAATTTGTAAAGTCAAATATCACTAAATCTTCCCCTTATACACATATCAATCATATTAGCTCTCCCCTTATAAACCCTAATTTATATACAAAACAAAAAATCCTAATTTTTATGAACCCTAAAAATAAAATTACAAAGAGATTATCTAACTAACGCAAAAAAAACATGTAATTTGGGAAATAAGATGTTGTGGATTTGATTTTACTTACCAAATCGCCTCTTTAACGAAAGGAAACCCTAACTTCAATCGCTCCTTTATGCTTCTTTAAATCACCAAAGAAACTCTCTTGCTTGTTTCATTAAATCGTCAAAACCATCACCCACTCAAACCGTAAGTAATCATCATCTCGATTTAATGAAGAAGACAAAACAAATCGCATGTTTCTATGTTTGGTTCGTTTGCCTTGTTTTAAGCCTCTTGTCCTATTAAACTTGTTCTGTGAAAAAAGAAGAAAAGAGAAGAAGGAGCCGAAGAAGATAAGAAGAAGATTAAAAAAAAAATGGATGGCTATGATATAGATTGGAAAAAATGGACTGGATATGATGGAGATTGAAAATTTAAAAAGTAATAATACTATTACTTTTTATTCTAGATCCAATTATTAATGGGATATTGAAATTTGGGCCAAATATTATTCTAGATCCAATTATTAAAAAAAAAAAAAAAAAAAAAAAAAAAAAAAAATAATGGAATAGATATAATTTTTCTTCAAAAAAAAAAAAAATACAAATTAATTAAAAAAAAAAAAAAAAAAAAAACGGGTATAATATAGATTGGAAAAAAATGCGGAAAACAATACCTAGATGGTCTTCATTTCAACTGACCATGACAAAGCGGTGGGTGATTAATACCGGAAAAAATTCAAAACGGAAGTGATGAAATCCATGCCGGAATTGATGAAGACCATATGCCGGAACATGATACCAGCATGCTCAAGAATTTCCTATCAATGCCGGTAGTCAAGTGAAAAAAAAAATCAACATTCTGCACACTTTTCATCCTGTTCCGGCATAGAAATTTAAGCAAAATACTATGCCGAAACATGTACCGGCATGCTCGAAAACTAGATTACCATGCCGGTACCTGTTCAAAACCAGAAAAAAATCACTTAATTTAAGTTCCTATACTATCGCATATCGGATATTGACATTTCGGATGGGGTCTAATCCGTTTCCGATATGTTAAGGAAGAAATATCCGATAAAATATCCGATCCGATATCCGAAACAACGGATAAAATCCATTTTTACGAGTTTTTCTGATATATTCAGCTAAATTTAGAGTTAAAACCACTTAATTAAGACGTATACTTAGGGTTCAGAGTTCGATCGTATAAGGTATAAACACATTTAGAGTTAGAAGTGGCACATGAGCTCCACTTTTACGAGTTTTAGATATATTGACTAAATTTAGAGTTGGAAACCATTTAAGACGTACAATTAGGGTTGGGGTTCGATCGTATAAGGTATAAACACATTTAGAGTTAAAAGAGGCACATGAGCTCCACTTTTACACGAGTTTTTTAGATATATTCGGCTAAATTTAGAGTTGGAAACCATTTAAGACGTACAATTAGGGTTCAGAGTTCGATCGTATAAGGTATAAACACATTTAGAGTTAGAAGTGGCACATGAGCTCCACTTTTACGAGTTTTTCCGATATATTGACTAAATTTAGAGTTGGAAACCATTTAAGACGTACAATTAGGGTTAGGGGGTTCGATCGTATAAGGTATAAACACATTTAGAGTTAAAAGAGGCACATGAGCTCCACTTTTACGAGTTTTTCCGATATATTCAGCTAAATTTAGAGTTGGAAACCATTTAAGACGTACAATTAGGGTTAGGGTTGATCGTATAAGGTATAAACACATTTAGAGTTAAAAGAGGCACATGAGCTCCACTTTTACGAGTTTTTCCGATATATTCAAATTAAATTTAGAGTTGGAAACCATTTAAGACGTACAATTAGGGTTCAGGTTCGATCGTATAAGGTATAAACACATTTAGAGTTAGAAGTGGCACATGAGCTCCACTTTTCACGAGTTTTCCGATATATTGACTAAATTTAGAGTTGGAAACCATTTAAGACGTACAATTAGGGTTCAGGGTTCGATCGTATAAGGTATAAACACATTTAGAGTTAGAAGTGGCACATGAGCTCCACTTTTACGAGTTTTTCCGATATATTCAGCTAAATTTAGAGTTGGAAACCATTTAAGACGTACAATTAGGGTTCAGGGTTCGATCGTATAAGGTATAAACACATTTAGAGTTAAAAGAGGCACATGAGCTCCACTTTTACGAGTTTTTCCGATATATTCAGCTAAATTTAGAGTTGGAAACCATTTAAGACGTACAATTAGGGTTCAGGGTTCGATCGTATAAGGTATAAACACATTTAGAGTTAAAAGAGGCACATGAGCTCCACTTTTACGAGTTTTTCCGATATATTCAGCTAAATTTAGAGTTGGAAACCATTTAAGACGTACAATTAGGGTTCAGGGTTCGATCGTATAAGGTATAAACACATTTAGAGTTAAAAGCGACACCGAAGCTTCACTTTTACGAGTTTTTCCGATATATTCAACTAAATTTAGAGTTGGAAACCATTTAAGACGTACAATTAGGGTTCAGGGTTCGATCGTATAAGGTATAAACACATTTAGAGTTAAAAGAGGCACATGAGCTCCACTTTTACGAGTTTTTCCGATATATTCATCTAAATTTAGAGTTGGAAACCATTTAAGACGTACAATTAGGGTTCAGGGTTCGATCGTATAAGGTATAAACACATTAGGGTTAAAAGCGACACCGAAGCTTCACTTTTACGAGTTTTTCCGATATATTCAGCTAAATTTAGAGTTGGAAACCATTTAAGACGTACAATTAGGGTTCAGGGTTCGATCGTATAAGGTATAAACACATTTAGAGTTAAAAGAGGCACATGAGCTCCACTTTTACGAGTTTTTCCGATATATTCAGCTAAATTTAGAGTTGGAAACCATTTAAGACGTACACTTAGGGTTCAGGGTTCGATCGTATAAGGTATAAACACATTTATAGTTAGAAGCGACACAGGAGCTTCACTTTTACGAGTTTTTCCGATCGTATAAGGTATAAACACATTTATTGTTCTTCGGTACAAATCGATTGTTAACCCTGTCCAATAGTAGAAATATAAAATCGTCAATAATTTTTTTTTGGAATTAATAAAGTATGATATAAGCAAAATTAAGAACAAGAACACAACAAAAAATATAATAGACAAAATTGAATATGGGTTTCAATATTATTAATTTGATAAAACAAAAAAAATAAATAAAAAATTCTATTTTTAGAGACGTAGGAGATACTCAATATTTTCTTGGAAAAAATAACTCAACAAATAAATTAATGTAACTATCTAGAAATAATATTTATTTATTTACTATTTGGAAGCTACATATGGAGGAAATATTGTATGCACTAATAAGGATACTGTAAGGTAAATATTATTGGTAAAGAAAATATAAATTAGAGTTAGAACCACTTCTGACATACACTTTGGGTTCAGGGTTCGATCGTATCGTATAAGGAATGAACATATAGAGATTGTGTGTTACAATGGTTTTATGGTAATTATTTCTAATCCAACGAACCAAATTTAGGGAAATCAAATCATGGCCAATCTAACGGTTAGAAGCTGTGTTTGGTTTAACTAAATTTCTCAATCTGTATGCACTTTTTAAACCAATGGGATTGTCTAAAATTTGATCTAACGGCTATAGATAAACTCATACGGATTATGTGTTTTCCCCCCCAAACACCCGCCTAAATTTGGGCACATACTCCTACAATTTTTAATCTAACGGTTTCATAAGAATTTTTTTTTTTAACGGCCACAGATCACATCACGTGTCGGCTTCCTTACCAAATTTTTTTTTTACCTTCTTTAACGAGTTTCATTCACTTTCCTTTTCATTTCTTTCTTTTCTTTCTCTCTCTGTCTCTCAGAAGAAAAAGTTCTGCAACTAGGGTTTCTAAAATCAAACCCAACCCAATCAAGCAATAACAAAACAAACCCAAGCAATAAAAAATCAAACCCAAAAGGATATCAACCTCACCTCAAAACCTCCGCCGATTTCTGATTTAAATCTCAATCTCAGGTATAAATTTCTTGATTAGGGTTTATTTTCTTCCGTTTTTTTTTATTTATTTATGATTTAGAGTATGATTTATGTATGATTTAGAGTTCTAATTGATTTTTTTTTTTTTTTTTGAAACTAGGGTTTTTGTTTGTTTTGCTGAGTTTTTCCCTAAACCCAAAATTATGGGTTTTTAGTTTTTCCCTAAACCCAAAATTATGGGTTTTTAGTTTTTCCCTATACCCAAAATTATGGGTTTTTAATTTTGACTTTTCCTTACTTCAAGTTAATATTACTTCCCTTTAATTTTAGTTTAATTTTTTGGCATTAAATTAATTTTACTGTTAATTTTGATTTTCCCTAAACCCAAAATTATGGGTTTTTAGAGTTCTAATTTGATTTTCTATATTAGCTTATAATATTAATTGCAGGAATATATCATAATAATTAACAAAATCAACTAATAAATGATTTGTTCTTAACAAAATTAGCTTAGGATTTTCTATATTAGCTTATAAAACTAAAGGCTAAAGATCTTCAGAGGATTTGGAAAGATATTTTTTCCTTTTTTTGAATTACAGTATTAACAAAAATGGCTAGCAATGATATGTTTCTCTTTGTACCTTGTGTGCATCCTTAGCTCTTTTCATGCTTTAAAATTTACAAGTTCAAAATAAAATACATGCATTAAGCGAAGTTACAGGACACATAATGACAAACAGGAGGAAATCACTATGTAGCTCAGCTGTTAAGGTCTAAGTTTGTTTCAGCCCCTGTTCAAAATTGGGTCATCGTCATACCTGTAGTAATGATAAAATGTCATGTCAGTTTGTTTCAACCCCTGTTTCAGCCCCTGTTCAGAGATTCTAAGTTTACTAGATGATACAGGTTTTGATACTTAATTAGGTTGTTATTGGTCGTTCTGGTATTGATGGTTGTCCATCGGAGACTGAAAATGATCTTTTTTGAATTTATGTTCTTCAACAGCATCAATATACTAGTACTAGTTGAAATGTGGAACAAAAGTCAATGAGTTTGTTGAATTATGAGAGTTTAATAATTATTGGTGGATGTTTATAGTTTTATGAAATCTGATTTGTTAATGGGTAGTGGTGGTCCTGTCAAATGAAACTAATTATGAAATCTTTTTCTCACGCTAAACTTTCCGAGCTTTTGGAAGTTAGTATTCTAAGTAAAATCTTAAAATGAATACTCTGCATAGTGCTAATTTAGTATAGGATTCACTGCTATGTAAACAATGCATGTTAATCTTTCCATGATGATCTTTTTGTTCCAATCAACATCATTCGTTATAATACAAATTAGTAGAAATTATTTGTTTGGCCCTCCTCTTGGTTCTTACTCTCATGGCCTTGGGTTTAAAGAGAGCTTAAACCCAAGGCCATAGCATTTTGCATTTGTTAAAAGTCTGCGAGTTATTGTTTCTAATTTTGAACTTGTTTTTGTAGTTGTACGTGTTCAAAAATGGCGAGGACCGAGTTGTGTCTGCGAAGGCAAAGAATAAAGTAAGTGCATGCTTATCTTTATGGTTCAGTGTTTAAAATTTATAAGTGATATGTGCTTACTTATCTTGAAAGTAGCTTCTGTAGATACGGAGATGTGAATTCATATGCATATATATCTTGCAACTTAGTTCTTTACTTCCAGCTATAATTTTTAGTTTCTCCATTACATTGCCGCATCTGTTCAAGTTGTCTGCATCATCGTGTTATCATTTTATCTGAGTTCTGCATTTTATGTTGCAGGTAAGCAAGGCTGCCAAGACTAAGGCAGTCACATCCCCAAAAAATAAGGTAGTATTTCCAATCTCTTGACTCAGTTTCTTTTATTTATTCAAGTCAATTTATTTACCACCCTCTTGATTAACTTAATTTATAGTTGCAGATAATCTTGAAAAAGAAGAAGAGTCTGGAGCAGACAAAGTCTTATAACAAGAAAACAACTCCTAAGAAGACGAAGAATTTGGAGCAACCTGCAATTGAAAAGACTCCAACTGAATCACCAACTGAGACTGAAAATACACCTAGACGGTCATCACCTAGGTTTAAGAACAGGTCATCACCTACTACTGAGAAGAGTGCTGCAACACGGTCATCACTTGGGAAACGGAAAAGCTTAGCTGAACTGGAAAGTATTGCAGCATCTCAACCATTGCAGTCCACATCAGGAGCATCTCAACCATTACGTTCCACATCTAGGGAAGTTATTGAGAAGCAAAATACAGTGAGGCGAAAATTGTACCAATCAGCAGTCCCATGTCCCAATGTACAACTCAGGAATCCGAATGATACCTTCGCTGATATGGTTGAAGATGATGATGAAGATGAAGATGAAGATGTAGATGAAGATGAAGATGCTGAAGAGGGGGAAGGTGGAGACAAGGAAACTGATAATTTTGGTGACAATGACATCACGGAGAATGAAAAGGAAACAACAGATGAGGTATAACTCCTTATGTTGCTGCTTTAAGTTGTTTCTTTATTTTAGTTTTTCAATCCTTGTTTAATAACTCTTTTGCTTAAAACGCTTAGGTTTCGAAAGGAAAAGAGAAGAGAAAGTATGTTCCACGTGGCCCATCACGGATGTCTTCACTTGGGCTAACAGAGGACCCAACACACAAATCCACTGTTAGCTTTAACAGTAAGGATCAACCCATTGGTAGCGCTTCCGTGCAACTTGCAAGTGTGTTGGGAGTTTTAGTTAGGCGAAACATTTCATTAACTTGCAAGGATTGGAGAGGGGTCCCTAAAGATGCCAAAGATAATATATGGAAGATTGTTAAGGTAATTTCTTAGCTCTTCAACTCTTCAACTCTTCACCTCTTTAGATCTTTTAACCTTCAATCTTAATCTCAACTCTTTCACTGTTATTTGCAGATGAGGTTCATTGTTGATGATCTTTACAAAGACTATTATTATGGGAAGATGGGTTGTTATCTTAAAGAGGCTAGGTCTAGGAAAGCTGGTAAGATACTCGCCCTTGATGAGTTAGAAGAAGAAGAAAGAGAGAAGAAGATTAAAGCACTTAAACCACAGAACATGTCAGATAATGAGTGGGAAGTTTTCGTAACAAATGTTTGCTCGGAGGAATTCCGAGTAAGTGTTTATATCGTGTTATGTTTTATATTAATTCTTTGGACAGTCAATGTTGTTGGTGATGTTTTGTTACTTAACAACATATATTCCGTTACTTTTTTAGGCAAATAGACTCAAAATGCAGGAAATTCGGAGGAAGCATACCACCCCACACACAAACAGTAGACAAGGTTACGCTCGACTGGAGGAGGCTATGGTATGTTCTACAAAACTTACTTAAATTCATATGTGTGTTAGTAATGATTGATTAAACCTATTTGTAGTTTTTTTAAGTAACTGGATTGGTCTGTTGTTTACAGCAAAAGGAAAAGAAGACAACTGAAGAGATTGACGTAGTGGATATGTGGAAAACGAGTCACAAGCAAAAGGAAGGAAAGGAACCAAATCCGGGTGTTGTTGAGGCTTTAGTGAGTACTCAAAAGACTTCTTTCTTTGTTTTTGTTTATATATGTGTTCGACTGATTTATAAATGTGACTAAATGCAGGAGAAAATTGCAAGAGCCCAAGAAGAGAATGATGATGCTGTTGGATCATCTTTAACAAACAATATTCTTGTCAAAGCTCTTGGTGATGACAAACCAGGTCGACTCAAAGGAGTAGGGTTTGGAGTAACAAAGACAAAGATGGCTGTCAAGTCTCATTATAAGAAGATCATCAAGGAGTGTCGAGAAACTATGTTGGAAATGAATGAAAGACTTAGTATGTTAGAGGTGAGAATCTTATTATTGATTTAGTTTTCTTTTCTCAGTTTATGAGTTCAAACTTGCCCCTTATATTGTCGTTTTGGTCTTTGTATAGGAACGGTCCTTGAGATGTGTCTGCTGCCATGTTGGATCACACTTGCAAAAGGCCAGTCCTAAAGTAAGTCTATTTGCATGTTTCTGCACTTGCAATTTTCGTTGTATTTTGTATTTTTTACATGTTTACATGTAAAAACATCGGCCAGTCCAAAAGTAAGTCTATTTACATGTGGTATTTTCTATTTTTTTTCTGTAGTCTGGAAATGCCAGCAACAACAATGCTAGCACTAGCATGGTCCGTGAAAATGGCAGCCCATTGAGCAGAGTAAATCTGGTGCAAAAGCCAGTGGGAGTGCCAGAGAAGGATACCCCTTGCAAGTTGCTCAGTTGGTACGTTGATGGAGAGATTGTTGCTGACGCATTTATTGCTGAAACGGATCCAAAGAAAAGTGTCCATGGAAGGCCAATAGGTTATGGAGCATATAAGGTAGGCGTGAAAACTTCTTTTGTGGATGATGCTCTTGTCTACAGGGAAACCAGTGAGTGTCAGACTATCATTCAAGCTGTAGGAAATTTCATCACATGGGGCAAGGAATTTATAGTGCTTGGCTAGCCACCTGACTTGATCTTTATTTTGACAGAGTTTAAGAAATTAAACTTACTTTTTTTTTTTGGTTGTTGCTCTGTGGTCTGGATATTTTGAATGATTCATTCAAGGTTGTGAATGATGTAAAACTTGTTTAAAAGTTTGGATGCTATCACATTTTGGATGCTGTCACATTTTGAATGAATGCTGGTATAATTTGATTGAATGTTACTCTGAGCAATTTTAATATTTTTTTTCAAAAATGAAAAATAACCACAACTACTATGAAAGATTGTCAAAGAAAGTTAATACAACTATAACCAGACTTGTCGAAGAAATGACATACAACTCAAACCACAGTTATCGAAGAAATGACATACAACTCTAAACAGGATTGTCGAAGAAACGGCATACAACTCTAACCTGGGTTGTCGAAGAAACGACATACAACTCTGATCAGGGATGTCGAAGAAATGCATTACAAGCATAACCAGAGTTGTCAAAGAAGTAAAATACAACTACGAACCACTGTTGTCAAATAACTGACATACAACGCTTAAGCACTGTTGTCAAATTCCAAGATAAGAGTTGTGTTAGCATTAAGAGGAAATTTCGAAGGACATTCACAATTGAAGCAAGCGTTGTACAAAAGTAAACGACAACTATGTTTACGACTCTTGCTAAGAGTTGTGAATATTTGAGGGCCTTCTACAACCCCCCCCCTTATGCAACCTATGGAAAAACGTTGTCGTACATGTACGACAACTGATTTTTGGGCTTGTAGATTACTGTTTTTCCCGTAGTGCAAGTTTGATTGAGGGGACGCCATGTGGCTCCTAGGGGGTCCCTAATTATAAAGAAAGATTGTTGAACTTGTTTGGTCACAGCTACAGAGGAATTCCTAGTTACATGAAGGTTATCAAATCCATAAGAACTGTATTTGAAACCCCCATGTAACTGGAAATTTCTCGGTGCTGAAGGCTTGCAAGTATAGGTTGTAGAGTGTAGCAATGTTTGCCTTATGCATCAAAGTAGCATATTCTAAATTAATGGTTCTCTCTGATGAGTTGTAATGGTTTAATTTAGCTGTAATTTGTAATTTGAGAAAATGAATGCCAAAAAGGCAGAAACTATAAGATGTTTGATATGGATACCCAGCTTGGAAGGACACACCTTTACCTATGTTTTTTACCAGATGATCCAGTTTTCTTATTGCAGGTGACAAATGTGTACTTTGCTCTTTAAAATATTGTCTGTACTGTAGCTCTTTCAGTTGCTTTTAGACTTTGTATAGGCCAGGAATTGCATTACTACTTATCATATGTCTGGAATACGGATTTTTATTTACTTCTCATTTTGCCTTTAGTTCGTAAACCATGTGATGTGCCTTCCAGCTGCACTGACAATGCTTACACCTTTCCTTGTATTCTTTTGGTAGTATTTTAGTTTTCCAAAGACGCTAAATTCAAAATCTTACTTAGATTGGCAAAACAATGAACACAACAACACATTTTTCATTTTCCCCATACAATGACTTTATGGATAGTGCCCGGTGCTAATGAATTTTATGGTTGCACCTAATAAATTTCAGATGAATTTATAGTTGTACCTCAGATCATAAGTGGCCTAGTTGAAGCTTTGTCATTTATAGTTGCAGCTCAGACCGTAAGTGGCCACCATAAATATTAACATGTGTTTGGCTCAGATCTTTGGGTTGTTCTCTAGTTGGCCGCTGAATTGTGTTGCAGAGAAGTTAAGAAAACATATGGTTTGATATGGATACCCACTCAGCTTGTAGTTGGCCGGTCGCTCTAGAGCTGAAACTTTCGAACACCTACATGTCAATTATAGTTACCGCTGAATTTTGCGAGCCAATTTCGTTACATTTTTGAATTATAATGATAAGCACATAAATATGATTATGCTGTTAAAAGATGTCCTACTATGTTTTATGGTGTCCCAAACCACGATTTTTTGGGCGCGGATCCTCTGTCCCGGAAAATCCCCTGTCTCTCTGTTCCCTCCTATCATAGGGTACCACCTGTTCTCTCTTCATTTTTACGGTTAACGGAGTTAGAGCAATTCATACCATTAATAACTAAGTAACATTGATTTCTTACAAAGAAAATTGACAGCAAAGAAATCAAGAATGTCTTCTTCGTCTTTACTCCATTTTCAGATTTAGAATTTAAACTCACAGATCATATAACATAATATAGCACAAATGAACCCTAAAGGCCTAAATCTTATCCACGATCTTAGACTTTGATAATACGTTAGTTAATTTATCAATGGTTAAATTGATTACTTGCACAAAATCAACAACCGGGAGTTGAAGCAGCTAAGATGATTTTCTTTTCCAATTTCCAAGCAACAAAATTTAATTTAATAAAAACTCTTAATCACGGAAAAGTAGAAAATCAAAGAATTCTTAGTGGTTCTCCTAATTCTTCCTTGGAGAAAGAGGAATTCATTTCAAGAATCTTTATAGGATACGATTTTAACTGCATTATATTTAATCTATTTTCGGAACTCTTATTTTTCTGGAACTTGGAATTCTGTATTGATATATGAGCAAACAAGGGTTTAATAAATCAGTAATATCAGTTCTTCGATCGTCACTGATAAGAAGAAGTTTTGTTTATCACGGAGGTGTAAACGATCTGTGCAAGTTTTTTTTTTTTTTTTTCTCCCACGAATTTGATAGAGTTTTCTTTTATTTTCTTACTATTGGTTAAAAGTGGTTAGAGTAAGGGATACGTGGCACTCTAGGATAGGCAGGGACAGAGAGACAGAGGATTTCCGGTACAGAGGATCCGCGCCCCGATTTTTTGTAATAACTTGGACTTTTATTTGTATATGCCGTTATGTGACTATCTTACGCCAAAGTGCAAAAGGACGAAAACAATGTAGCACTTCTTCTAAAGGTTGATGGAACATGGACCATTTTGATACATTAAATTGTGAGCGGAAGTAGCTAGTATCAACTAAGGTTGCTAATTGCAAGGCTGCTAATGGGGTGCCAGCATTAGTGGGGGTGTACTGTTTGTACCCTATTAAAATAGTATGTGTGCGTACCGCACAAGCTATTTGATGTCTGTACAATACGGTTTATTGTGGAAACCGGTGGGTTTATTGTGGAAACCCGCATGGCTTATTGTGGAAGCCTAACCCGGTTTATTGTGGAAACCGGTGGGTTTATTGTGGAAACCCGCGTGGCTTATTGTGGAAGCCTAACCCGGTTTATTGTGGAAACCGGTGGGTTTATTGTGGAAACCCGCATGGCTTATTATGGAAGCCTAACCCGGTTTATTGTGGAAACCGGTGGGTTTATTGTGGAAACCCGCACGGCTAATTATGGAAGCCTGGATTTGGGTTGTTAGGGAAACCAAAGGGTTTATTATGGAAACCCACTAGGCTTATTATTGAAGCCCAAGAGTCTTGAATAATTATTTATTTATAATTATTAATGATATTTGAGATAAATCTTTTTGGATCCTAAATAAAGAGGATAATTATCTTAAATACTTATAATTATTATTTAAGATAAATATTATTTAAGATAAATAAGGATTATGGTAAATATTAGGGTTTATCATGAATCTGGATGTTATTTGAGGTTTATACAGACGAGGGAAGTTATTAGGATAACTATCAAAACCCTAAAGCTACGTCTATTTCTGCCTATATATAGAGGCTAAATCTCAACACAAAAGGTACACAATTTCTATTCCTTTTCTTAACAACCTACTTGCATAGAACTCTTGTTGATTTTAGCATCGGAGTGTCTTTGCAGGTACCCCACCATTTTCAATCAACAATTCTTTGGAGAATCTAGTTAACGGCGGCGATTCGATCATCATACACACATCTCGAAGATTGTTGGGGTGATTAATTTTTTCACCAACATCATTTGGCGCCGACTAAGGGGACTACGAGAAAAGATCGTGCTCCCCCCGTTTGAGGAAAGTTTTTTCAAGTGGTTTTGCAAACTAGGGTTTCAAAGACATTTGAAAAGGAAGCAAATTAAATCGCAACTTTTCTGTCGCGGAAAGTATAACCACTTTCCGTTTGCAACTTTTGAGAAAGTTGCAGTAAGTTCCAACAAGGTACAGAAAGTTGCAGGAAGTTCTGAACACTTTCAGAGAGTTGCGAAAGCTTTCTGAACGTTTCAGAAAAGTCACAAGAAGATCACAACCTTTCAGAAAGTTGCAAAAAGTATCGCAACTTTTCAGGAAGTTGCGGAAGATTCACAACGTAACAGAAAGTTGCAGAAGCTACAGAACGCTTTGAGAAGGTTGCTGGAAGGTTCAGGACTATTTCATAGAGTTGTTGAAGATCCGAAAAGTCGCAAAAAGTTCTGCCAAAGTTGTTGAAAGAAAATCTAAAGAAACGAATGGATTCATCAGGAGTAGATCAACCTGAGATGTATGTATATGTACACCGTCAATCTGGCAAATCAGTAGGCTAACATTCGAACCCTAAGAAGTGTTGTAGTCCAAGGTACTATGATGAGAGGGATGGAAGAGAAACGTCATTGTCATCAACGGCATCGGCTTCTCGATCTCGTACATAAAGATCTGTGCCACGAAACAGGGAGAACTATGTTTCGATGCATAGATCGCCACCCCCAGCCACTAGCAGAAACTTCCATCAACAAGGAAGGTTTCAAGGACAGCACCAGAGCATCCATGAACAAAGACAGGAAGATATCGTTAACAAAGGAGTACGTTCTCGTGTTAAAAATCCATCGGCTGAACCAGCTAATGTCCGATCAACTTCTCAAGTTATTATCTCACCAATCGTGCAAGCTAATATCCCGCCAGCTGCTCGAGTTGATGACCCACGGGTTACACAAGTTAACATACCACAGGTAACGCCAATCGACCTAACAGTACGAGAGCGTTTGCAAGAGCTGAAAAGAGAGAATATATGGATCAAGATTGTGTTAGAGAAAAGAAAAGAGATCGAAGAAACAACTATCCCTCATTCTGGCAGTGACAGATCATACCGTCACCGAGAGCCTGACAATCCACCACAGAAAGGGGCAAACTAAAAGGCTGCATATGGACTACTAACAGTCTCAAGAACATGTCAACGCTAAGATAGGGAGAGCTACTTCACCAATAACTAACTGTATAGGCTTGCGAACTATACAGACTTACAGGCGTCTTTCGTGTTCAGAGACAAGGAAAATGTTAGCACAGCAAGGTGTTGCAGGTGAAGCCAAGTTGCTGCAAATGAAGATGTGCTGCATATGAAGATGAAAAAACTAAGGTCAAGGACCACGAGCGGGAAAGATCTCACTTGCATGTTGGTTGCCGTAAGAGTAAACTCACATGCACCACACCATGACGCGAGGATGAGGAACACTTCCTTGCCACTGCTACGATATCGCAAAAAGTACAACGCCACTTATATGAATGGTAAACTAGAGTTTGATATAAGAAGCAAATTCTAAAGGAAATCAAAATATGATTTTATTTTGTGGTTCTCTTTTAATCGATCCAAGGAAGAACAGAACACTACAAGTGTTACCGAGGGCCACGTATGCTTGATAGAGAGGAAATTGTTCTCTTTGTCCGCAAGTATAGGAGTTCTACTAGCCGTATGTGGAATCCACTACTAGTCACTCCAGAACACACGTGTTTGTGCATAAATACTTGGGATTGGTTTTTGGCTCAAACGTTCAGATGGAGCTAGCAAAAGGGAATGCAACTATTGGTGACTTCGTTATGTTAGCTAGCGGTTGGAAGCTATTGGAACCGTATGAACGTGACGCTCAATTTGTGATCGTCACACTAAAGATTTAAAAGAAAAGTTTGGTTGAATATCGACCACCCAAGAAATAACTGCGAAGGTCCTGTCAAAGAAGGATTCAATCGGGTAGTGGTATATTTTTTATCCTGCAGAAGACGACTTGGAAACGTTTACACACATGTCAAGGAGGATCCGTAAGGAAGTTAGTGAAGTTAGAAAGGTTGATGCTGCTCTTGTAATATAAATATACAAGAATGCATTGAGTTACAACGTGCTTCGAATTTATAGCTCCTAACAGTTCAACCGGTTTGAAACCTCAAAGAGTTGAGCGACAGGGCCGACAGGTACGGGGGAGCTGAGAAAGAAAAGAAAGAAAAATTGACACGTACATCGAAAGGGTCTGGAACCGAGGGACACGCCACACCAAAACAATATTTCGATGGCGATTCCGAAAAGAAAAATCACGATGAGTCTATAAATAAGATGGCAACGGAAAAGATACCATAAGCTCAGATCCATCTAACAAGTGAGGATTGGATATAATGGATCTAGTTCTTGCTTCACCACCAATCTTTGCTATTTGGAAATATCTCTACAGATATTGGGAGCGCTAAAGTGACGCCGAGCATTCGATCAAAATCAACATGGTTAAGGAAGTCAAACAATAGGACGCATCCTTTTCATTATAATTGGAATAATGGGGGCGAATAAGGTGGAAGGAACGAACACCTTGGGAGGTAAGTCTTCCACGATTACATTATAAATCAAGTTTATCGTCATAATTGAGAACACTTTTTGCATGTATTTATTAAAGAAATACATGCAATGTCTTTCTATAAAAGAGGACGAAAAAGACGAAGTATTTTGGTTATTAAAGAAATAGTTGCAATGTCATTCTATAAAAGAGGAAGACAAAGACAAAGTAGTTGCAATGTCTTTCTATAAAAGAGGAAGACAAAGACGAAGTATTTTGGTTATCAAAGGAACAGTTGCTATGTCTTTCTAGTAAAGAGAAAGACAGACGAAGTATTTGATTATAAAGGAAATTGTGCGATGTCTTTCTAATAAAGAGAAAGGAGAAAACAAGATGTTTCAACATAATTAAGCTGAAGCTAAAATGGAGCGAAAGGAGCAAAGGAAAAATATTAAAGAAACTCGTATGGCTTATTATGGAAGCCCAATTTGGTTTATTGTAGAAACCGGTGGGTTTATTGTGGAAACTCACATGCTTGATTATAGAAGCCCAGTTCAGTTTATTGTAGAAACCAATAGCTTATTATGAAAGAAAATGTATGAATGTCGACAGTCAACCTGTACACCAGAGATTGTCGCACATTCATTATTTGCACCCTAGCGCGTTGAGTCGGAAAATTCAAGGCCATTACGGGAGCATAAGGGCAATCAATATGCCTAGCAAGATACGGGAGCAACCTGCGTTCGAGTGAGGTATGTTCTCAAAGTCGAAGTTGAGTTATTAATTTAATCCTGATAATTTTTCTATTTAAGAGATAAATAGGAGCGTTTTTCTATCAAAGAGAAAAACCAAGGAAATGAATTGTCATGCAAAGTAAAATAGTTCTAACAATATCTTACAAAGAACAATGGCTTATGAGATGATTAAGTACATTTTTGGTGCTTTGAGTTATTAAGACGACTTTGGGGCAAATCCACACAACAAGCAGCATATGGCCAAGGCCACGGAAGGTTATCGGATAAGCAGCATATGGCGAATTTGAACGACCCGAGAAGGTTATTTCTATTGATTTTCTTAACTCTTCGACAAGTCGAGAATTAAGAGGGGGCGATGTTTGTACCCTATTAAAATAGTATGTGTGCGTACCGCACAAGCTATTTGATGTCGGTACAATACGGTTTATTGTGGAAACCGGTGGGTTTATTGTGGAAACCCGCATGGCTTATTATGGAAGCCTAACCCGGTTTATTGTGGAAACCGGTGGGTTTATTGTGGAAACCCGCATGGCTTATTATGGAAGCCTAACCCGGTTTATTGTGGAAACCGGTGGGTTTATTGTGGAAACCCGCATGGCTTATTGTGGAAGCCTAACCCGGTTTATTGTGGAAACCGGTGGGTTTATTGTGGAAACCCGCGTGGCTTATTGTGGAAGCCTAACCCGGTTTATTGTGGAAACCGGTGGGTTTATTGTGGAAACCCGCATGGATTATTATGGAAGCCTAACCCGGTTTATTGTGGAAACCCGCACGGCTAATTATGGAAGCCTGGATTTGGGTTGTTGGGGAAACCAGTGGGTTTATTATGGAAACCCACTAGGCTTATTATTGAAGCCCAAGAGTCTTGAATAATTATTTATTTATAATTATTAATGATATTTGAGATAAATGCAGGATCCTAAATAAAGAGGATAATTATCTTAAATACTTATAATTATTATTTAAGATAAATATTATTTAAGATAAATAAGGATTATGGTAAATATTAGGGTTTATCATGAATCTGGATGTTATTTGATGTTTATACAGATGAGGGAAGTTATTAGGATAACTATCAAAACCCTAAAGCTACATCTATTTCTGCCTATATATAGAGGCTAAATCTCAACACAAAAGGTACACAATTTCTATTCCTTTTCTTAACAACCTACTTGCATAGAACTCTTGTTGATTTTAGCATCGGAGTGTCTTTGCAGGTACCCCCACCATTTTCAATCAACAATTCTTTGGAGAATCTAGTTAACGGCGGCGATTCGATCATCATACACACATCTCGAAGATTGTTGGGGTGATTAATTTTTGCACCAACATGTACCAAAATTATAATAAGACAAAACAGTTTTATATAGGACAAAACAATTTTTGCTTTGGATTGGTACACCCCCACCAATCCTGGCACCCCATTAGTAATCTTAGCTAATTGGACCACCTTTCACGCTAAATAAACAAATGATGCTACCCCATGGTCCATCTTCATACAACGTCCCAAAACTCATAATTTTGTTCAAATACTGACTGTAGCTCTTCTTAGTAAGTTATTTTGCCTTTTGTAGTATTTGATTTTTGTTAATACTAATCTTGCTATGTTCCAAATAATGTTACTTAGATTGGCAAAACAATGAGCACAACACTAGGATGGAAAGTGGTGCTAATTCTCAACCTTTTATATATATATATATATATATATATATATATATATATATCTCATAAATTTCATTCATGATACATGGATTCCAAGTACATCAAGATCAAAGATCAAATTACAATTCAAAGGTACTAACAAAGAGTAATTTGTGAAGATAAATAACAAACTACCAACAAGAGTACCAAACAATCCTAAAATTGAGAGAATGGTTTCGGGATTACGATTCTCAACTTATTCAGTGGAAACTAGGATGGTCATCAGAGTCTAAAAAATCCTTTGAATAGTTGAATCATATCACCCAACAACAAAGGGGGATACATCAATTTCATCTCACTATTTCATGCCTTTTCCTAGTGTGGCTCGAAGTATACTGTCGTATGACCTCTATGACGAAAAGAGGGTGTCCCTTAACCCATTCAGTGTTAGTATTTAGTATTAGGCTTATTGGTAGTAATTATCTTGGTAATGGGTGTCTTTATCAATTGTAAGGGATGGGTTATATTTAGCCATGTGTTGTGTTGGCATAGTACCCGTAGGATCTATTTAGTAGAGTCAAGCCTTATAAGCTCAAATACTGTAATTGTTTTGGATATGAAAATATTAATATAATCAATCGTTCAATCTATTTCATGGCTAGTTCTTATGAAATAGATGGCTCAGATCTTCGGATCAGAGAGGTTACCGTTATTGTTGATGGAAACCCTGTTGTTGTACATCCAGGTACACAACATTTGGTATCAGAGCCGTTTCGATCTAGGCATTATTGGTATCTAGTTAGGGCAAAAAGTGAAGCCTATAACCATTACCTTGATCTTCATACACAATATAGAGCTCTATCATAAGAGGTATCTTCATGGAGTAGAAAGCATCAGCTTTGAAGATTACAAAATGAAATCTCCTGGGCAAGGGTCAGTTGGGAATCCATTCAAGTACCACTATTCGAAGAACAATTCGTTAATAAAGATTGGATTATGAGAGCTACGAAGAAGTAGGAAGAGGTTTTCATTGTACTTGGTACCTAAATTGAGTTCAGACTCTTCAACAGTAGAAGAAGCTATGGTTACAGAAGAAATACAGACTGGAGAGATGGTTGTAGCCGAAGAATTGATTGCTGATTCTAATGAGTTGACTCCATCGTTTTTTGTTGAAGAACAAGAAGATTCAACCACTGCCGTACTCAAATTAATTCCTTCCCCTGTCATTGAAGTAGGCGATTCTTCCAATTTAGAGTTGCTTTCTTCTCCCACTTTAGGCTTAATTCCCCAATATTTCTTTCATGAGAAGAATAATTTGTCCGTTGCTGAGAATTCACAGTATGACAAAATGGTGAACACTGACGTTAATGAAGTCCTCAGCAAATTTCTAGGTATGGATTATTTTTACTTTACACTTGATGATTCTCGCTTGTTATTCGATCGAGGCAAATGTACTGGTAAAGTGATTTTTCAATTGCTTCTTAGTTTGGGGTGTGAATCAGAATCGAGGTTTATAAATTTGATTGCTCTTATATGTGTTAATTCTGTCGAAATTAATGGTGAGCAGAAGATGTTTGTTAAAATTATTGGGAGAGGTAGATTTTTATTCCTCTTATTGGCCAGAGTAGTTGCGATTGAAATGGCTTTTCAGTTGGGATTTCCAATGGTTGGGATGTGGAGAGCATCACAAATTTTCTTACCACTCACTTGTACGTTGCTTGAAGTGATTCAAATGTGGGTATATGAATGTCACAGTTCTCCTTCGTGTTACAACTATATTGATAAAAATGGTGACAATGACACTGCTGGTTTTCTGTTTATAAATATGTCGCAGTGTACATTAGTATTTTACCCCCTTTGTTGGATAAATATTATCACGAGATTGTTATGGAGAAGGTTTATGAACATGGGTATTGTTCATATGTTTAATGGTCTAACCATTTGGATATCAGCTACATGTGGTGCTTGTTTTTCTCGACTACTTAAGAGATCTAATACGCCAGCAACTAAGACGACTTCTCAACAGATTCACTTCTGGAATTTAGCTAGTGATTTTGTGTATTATTGTTGTACTAGTTTCGATGAGGAAGGATATCCCCTACTGCTCATTGTGCTTAATATTCCGAAAATATGGATACAGGGTGTCTTTCCGAGGCGGGAATACATAGTTTTTTTGTAGAAGTTCTTGGAGTGTGAGAGATGTCAACTAGATTGATATGGGTTGTTTTTCATTTGTGTGTTGGGATACAAACTGGTTTTATCAACAACTGGCAGGAACTCTCATAAGGAATCAAAGTTTGGTGTTTCTTAGGGATGGTAGAAAATGTGAAGGCAGTCAGGATAGTGTTGGTGTCAATGAACATAAAGCTGAACCACAAATTCCTGTACTGGAAGTTGTACAAGGTCATTTTTATCTCTCAGGAATCGAGCATATTTTGCAAATTTTACTGCTTATTTTTGACACCTACATAAGTTTTTCAATTCGAGAGACGAGTATAATTGCATCCTTAAATCCAGCCCTTGTATATTTACCAACTTATGAATTTTCTCAACCACCTACTTATTCTTGCATCAAGCTGATTGGTTTATACAAATTTGGCTTCTATCAATATTCATTTCTCGTTTACAGCTGCTGCTGGGGCTTGTTCGCTCTAACAAGGGATGGTTATACATGTAATAAAAATTATGTAAGAAGAAGGTTGAGAACTCAGGTCTTGCTCATGGGACTTCATATTATAGATGTTTTGTTGTGCATTGAGTACTTGCGGTGGAAATACAAGTTGTTCACAACTGGTTGGCGGAGTAGTATGTTCTGTGAAACTGGGATTCGTAATATGATTGTTGCAAATGGTGTCGCCAAGATCATTTTTGTATTGCCAGAAAGGATTGAGCAGTTTGAAATTTTCTTCTTTGATAAATTTGTGGGCAATGTAGTCTCGAGACGAATTCGTGGTGATGCTGATATATTCTTGCTTCAACTTGGTCCACATAACACTTCACAAGACTCTTATGACATTATTCAATCTCTTGTTGGACAATCAGCTACCACAATTGTTAGCAGTCAAAGTTATCTTCGGAAAATGAATCCCTTTCAGCGCCCTCGATTGCTTACATATGCAGTATTTGGGAAGTTTCTGCTACACAAGAGAGTTAGATTGACAGTTGGATACTCAAGTATTCAAAGAGTACTTGGAATTCAGGCCTTTCTTGTGGTAATTCGGATTCTCCACAAGTTGGTAAGGGTACAGTACTTGAGATGGAAATTCAGATTCTATTACCACCCACTTATGATGCTCATATCATTCTTTAGAAGTTGTTCCCGGTTCTTAAGCAAGGGTCTCTTTTTGCACTATCTCTTACATGCATATGTCATCTATGGATCTCTCACTATCCTCAAAAAAGCTGACTTGGTATATCCTAATTCTGATGTTTTTATGACTTTGGGTCATGTTCAACATGAGCGTTTTTGCTTCTATCAACTGTGGCATATGGGGTATCAACCAATGAAGGGATATCCACAGTTGGAGTTCATTGTTCGAATACATTTTATACTTGACTTACTTGTGGAAATCTTAATGTGGAAATGCACCTAGATTTTCTTGAGGTGGGACTTGATAGCAAATGATAATGCTCGGCTTGCTCGTGTACTGACGTGCATTTCTGTGTGGATCCTTACTGCACATTTTGTACATATACAAGACACTTTCTCTAATTTTGATGAGCAAAGTGAGTGGATATGTGAATGGCGTACCAATTATGCTTTTGTACTTATCCCTGACTACATTTGGATGCATGAATTGTAATGTTGCTTCAAGGAGTGATGTTTTGAATGCATGCCAAGCTCGCTATACGCTGCTATGGGTGGCTCATTTGAGATGGAAATACAAAATATACTCTACAGATCTCAGAAGTGCTGATAGTGTGAGTTGGACCATTTCAATTCTCAGTTGGATTCCGAAAACTCCACTCATGCTCAAGGTAATTCAAATTCTCTATATGTGGATATGGGTAGATTACTTGAGGTGGAAGTTCAGATTACTTCCAACTGGTTTATGGAATGAGCGAAATGTCAAGGGCATTCCAGTGGGGTCTATTTCAGTTATGTATTTTAGATCAAATTGGAATTCTAGGATCAATTTTCCAAATGCAGACATAGAGAGTAATGCTCCTGCCTTGGCAACCATGACTGGCGTTTCAAGTGGTGTTTGTGTTGGTGCTGACCAAGTCGCACATTGTGAAGATAAAGGAAATGGACAGTTGCTTGTCAGGCTTCATGTTAAAGTTTTGAAGGGCTTCAAAGTGGTCACTGTAGCTTTTAAATGGAGCAGTAGCAAGTCATGACTTAGAAAGGTATTTGATCGCGAAAAAGAATTTTAGCTTATTCAAGGGATATCTTCAGTTAGAGCTCACATGTTTATACATGAGTCATGTTGGTAGTGTTACTTCTTTCCGTGTTTATCAAGATGCGAATTGTGAAGATTATGCACATGTTTACTGTTGGGAACCTGACATAGACGAGATCAGTTTGGTGAGGGTGTTTCTGTGTTGTACTACTACCTTGTGTTTCCACCTAATGTCGTATGACTTATATGACGAGAAGAGGGCTTGGCAACTCGGTTCTCATCCTTGAGGACAAGGATGTTTTCAAGGAGTGGGGAATGTCATATGACCTCTATGACGAGAAGAGGGTGTCCCTTATCCCATTCAGTGTTAGTATTTAGTATTAAGCTTATTGGTAGTAATTATCTTGGTAATGGGTTTCTTTATCAATTGTAAGGGATGGGTTAGATTTAGCCATGTGTTGGCATAGTACCCGTAGGATCTATTTAGTAGAGTCGAGCCTTATAAGCTCAAATAGTGTAATTGTTTTGGATATGAAAATATTAATCTAATCAATCGTTGAATCGATTTCATGGCTGGTTCTTCTGAACTAGATGGCTCAGATCTTCGGATCAGAGAGGTTACCGTTATTGTTGATGGAAACCCTGTTGTTGTACATCCAGGTACACAACATACACTATCCAGTGGCACATTACATTATCTATCTATGCCATTTGCACAATTCAAGATTTAAAAATTAACTAGTCTTTTGTGTGATTCTCCATTAAATTGAAATTCAACTTCAACAAAAAATTTTGGACATAGCACCAAGTGGTTCCAAGATGAAATGCTGCTATATATGCCTAAAATACCGAATTCTTTTTCTTACACTCCTATTCCAGTATATTCTGGACTAAATGAATTTTGTAGTTGCACCAGTTGCTACAGCTACATCCATAAATGTTTCCACCTAATGAATTTATTGTTGGCAGCTCAGTTCATTAGTGGCCTAGCTAGTTGCAGGTGCTTTGTGATTTATAGTTGATCATAAGTGGGCACCATAAATTCTCAATAGTTCTTGCTTTGTCCTCATTTTTTTCTATATAAACCCCTACCCAACCTCCCTTTTCCTCCCATCTTCAGAAACCCTAGATGTCATATCAAATCTCTCCTTCTTTTCATCTCCATATTTGTGTTAGTGTTTTAGTAGTTCTGATTTCAGTAACTCATGTTTATTTTATTTATGTGTCCTTTTTTTTTTTTTTTGACTTCAGTTCCGTCTCCTATATTAGTTTCTTTTCTACATAGCTGTGTTTGTAGTTTGAATCATATGTTGTTAAACTTTGGCTGATTGGCAGCTGGTTTTCATAGTTAGTGTTGGGAAAAGATGGTATTACTGGAGAACAAGAGCACCAAAATTAGGTGAGGGGATAAATCATTGGGTGTTGTGAATACTAACAAATGGGGCTTAGTGTTCAGTGAAGTTAGGTTATTTTGATGTTTGTATTCACCATGCTCAATGATTTTCTTCCCATCTCTTTGTTTTTTTTTCTGGTTTTTCAGTAATCTAACATTGGTCCTGTTTAGGAGTTTTCAGTGTTGATGATTGTTTAAGTCTTGCATGTGAAATATGATGATATATCTGGAAATGAGTACCAAACTAGATGAGCGGAAAAATCATTGTGATTTGTGAGTATGAAGAAACTCAACAGCAGCGGCATAGATTATAAATATGATGATTGTATTCACTGATCATAATGATTTTCCACTCATCTTACTGAGTATGTTTCTAGTTTATCTGATTTTATCTGGAGTTTAGATTAGTGATCTTACTGTATTTACTTCTCTTAGTCTATGGAACATGAAACCACCTTTACACGTGCTCTCTTTGTTTTTTTTTGTTTTTTTTTTGTTTTTTCAGTACTCTAACATTTGGTCGTGTTTAGGAGTTTTCACTGTTGATGATTGTTCAAGTCTTGTATGTGAAATATGATGATATATCTGGAAATGAGTACCAAACTAGATGAGTGGAAAAGTCATTTTGACTTGTGAGTATGAACAAACTCAGCAACAGCATATATTGTAATAAGATGTTTGTATTCACCGTTCATAATGATTTTCCACTCATCCTATTGTGTATGTTTCTAGTTTATCTGATTTTTATCTGGACTTTAGATTAGTGATCTTACTGTATTTACTTCTTCGGCAGGGCCACGAGACATGCATTTACTGATGTTTTTTTTCATCGAAAAGTAGTTTAGATTTTAGCCTATGAGGATATCGAATATAAAGAACACCATCTTTCGGGACTGAATGGTGACATATTCTGCGATTCTGACGCTTATAGCTTAAATTTTACTGTCCATATAAACTGTATTTGAAACCACTGCTGAAGGCTTTCAAGTATGGAATTGTAGAGTTCAGTAATATTATGCTGCCTTATACATCAAAGTAGCATATTTCGGCATAGTTCTGTCACTGCTACTTGGTATTTCTCTGTGATGAGTTTTAGTGATTAATTTTGTAGTCTCATAGCTTAATTTGTAATTTGAGAAAATGAATGCCAGAAACTATAATATGTCCGATATGGATACTCAGCTGGGAAGGATACACATTTACATGTTTTTTAGGGCACTCAAAGTTTGAATATGAAACTATATATGCTGCCTTGGACTGCACTGGCCGATTACTATGCATGCTTACACCCTTTCCTACTCTTAATCTTTGAATCCCATTAAGTTCCAAATGACATGCTACAAAAGTTTGAAATAATTTCCAGATAAGAATTAACAAAACATTATTTTTTTGCTTAGTTTATATTGCATTAATAATAAAACATAAATTGATCCAATAAACGAGTTATCAGAAAGAATCAGTTTTCCTGTAGCAGGTGACAAATCTGTGTACTTGTTCTTTAAATATTGTCTGCAGCTCTTTCAGCTGCGTTTCGTCATTGTAGGCCAGGAATTGCGTTAATTACTATCATAATGTTTGGGATTTGTTTTTGATTCTCATTTTGCCTTTTGTTTGAAAACCATGCGCCTTTCATTCTGCTTGTAGTGTTTGGTTTTTGCAAAGACAAAAGTTCCAAATCTTACTTGGATTGGCAAAACACTAAGCAGGAACACTTTTTCATTTTTTGCATTTGATGACTTGACTTTACGGATAGTCTTTTGTGTGATTTTCCATAAATTTTGTAATTCAATTTCAACAAAATAACCAGTCTGGGTTGAAATGAATTTTATGGTTGCACCAAATAAATTTCAGATGAATTTATAGTTGTAGCTCAGATCATAAGTGGCCTAGTTGCAGCTTTGCATTTACAGTCTCAGCTCAGATATAAATGGCCACCATAAATATTAACATGTGTTTGGCTCAGATCTTTGGGTTGTTTTCTAACAGGCCGCTCAACTGTGGCACAGAGAAGTTAAGAAACTTAGATATGGATATCACGCACCCACCTCCTAGTTGGCCGGTAGCCCTCGAGCTGAATCTCTTGAGCGCCGACATGTCAATTGTAGTTGGCTTGGCAATTTCTATAATCGCTGAATTTTGCGAGTGAATTTCGTGTTAGTTTGAATTATATGAATGAATTTCTGATAAGCATTAATAGCCCATGAATTTGATAATTTGACAATCTTTTTTAACTAATCGGAATCTAACTCGTCTGAATCATTACTGTTAAAAAATGTCCTGCTATGGTGTCCCAATAGTCATGAAGTCCTATAGTTTTGTGCAGTGGAATGCAAAAAGGACCAAAACTAGGATTTTTGTAGTGACGTGGACTTTTATTTGTATCTGTGTGATGTGACTATCTTATACCAAAGTGCAAAAGGACGAAAACAAAGTAGCACTTCCTCTGGAGGTTGTACGGAACATGGACCATTGGTTGATGCATTAGATTGTGATCGGAAGTAGAATCAACTAAGGTATGTTTTTCTAATTTTCATTT
>JAJJWW010007864.1:0-43335 GCA_023531295.1 Papaver armeniacum | reverse complement strand
TGTCATCATATTCAAGACTCCTTTTCCTCTTCTTGTGCGTGCTTCTTAGTTTTCATGTAGAAGAAAGCTATATATATGTATTATGAGGCAGCGCTTTGCTAACGCTTTTTAATGGTGTTTTACGCTTTACTAAGAAGCGCTTTCGCTTTTTTAAACACTGGTGATAGCATTAACAATGGATGCCAACAATAAAACCCTCAAATATTAAATATGGCTTTACTTTCAAGTGCAACTAAAGGAGGAAAATTTGACAAATGCTAAATCTGCCAAATTCATCTGTCGAACTGGACTAAGCACACTTTAAAGTATGTCCCACGCCAGACACATTTAAAGTGAACCTGGCAATGCAAGTACTTTAAACGTGAGCTTGACAACAAGTAATTTTGCAGACTCGGTTTAAAATTTGAGCCTGGTGCGTAGTGAAGTCTGCCAAAAGTGCTTATTTCATAAAAAAGTTGAATGGAGTTTATAATGACGCATGACTATATTGTAGTTCCTCTTGTGTCTATTCACTCAAGACCATAACTAAAGACGACTACATCTTGTGTTTTTTTTTTTTTTTTTTTGATCGATACTCTCGAAATTATATCACTAGGATGTAAATGCTATAGATCACCGTGATGGACCAAAGTAATCTCACTGGGATACCAGTGATTCAAATGAAATTTTCTTCTTATTTTGTGTCTTTTCATACTTGATTTTGGTGATCCTATCCTCCATTGTTCGTTAGACTAGTATTCTCTCTTTTCTCCGTAATTTTTGTATTCTCATTAACTTTTGTATCTGTCTCTGTTCAGCTGAAGATAATCCACTGAATGAATACCCAGACGAGGAGTCGTCAGAAGAAGAAACTGAGGAAGAGGAAGATGAAGACGACGAGGATGAAGATGAGGAAGATGATGAGGATGAGGAGGGCGTGACTTGTGTCAATGGCTTCAGAGAACTTGACGAGTTCGGTAAAACTAAGATCCTCCACAGTTCTGAAGACGAGTACTCTTATGAAGACGAAGACGAAGAGGATACATTAGCTGATGATGAAGAGGATGACGATGAAGATAGCTGGAAATGGAAACATCGCTGAAGCATTACTTCAACATGTTCAGATGGAATTTTGAGGTCTGGGTCTATGAACTTTTGTGAATATTGTCAACTGAATAGAATTTTTGAACCAAAAACATACAAAACATACAACTAAACTAGAATTTTTGAACATTCAACATGTTCAGATGCAATTAGCAAACACTATCCATCCTAAGTCTCTATTTTGCTTATGGATTGTCTTGTTTCTAAATTTTTGAAGATTAGAAAGGATGTCAGGATCTCGACTCTACTGAACCTGTCACTAATCTGTTGATTTTCTGCGAAAATTCATGTGATGGTATTTTCATTTCTGGTTCTTCTCTTTCTAATTACAAGATAGTAGTACCCAAATCCACCCATAACAAGAAGAATGATCAATACATCAACACCTACCATGACCAGAAGCCATCTCTTTAAAACCGAGTTTTTCCTTTCGGAGCCAACAATCCCTTTTGGAATTTTAATCCAATAACTTACGCTCACCCCCTCTTCCATCTCTTTTAAACCCCTGGCCAAACCATAATGAACACACCGCTGACGGACATCTCCGGCATAAACGCCCTTATCGGAGTATAACAGAGCAACACAATTACAATCAACAATGCACATACTCAGGCAAACATCTTTCCTGACATTTAAAATTTGAGGACTTTTCAGGATACTTCCAACACCCTTTATCTCAATCATCTCAACTGGTTCAGTTTTGGCACAGAACTCGCCGGAAAAACCCACATTGCAATCAGATTGCTTTATGTTAGCCTTCTCTGAAAATTGGATGCACGTACAAGTACCGGAAAGAGTACATATACTGTAAGGTCCACAAGCTAAAGGAAGATCACATATTTCATTTAGAGCTTTAAAGGAAGCTTCAAATTTTCTCTTTTCAACTGAATAATGATACAATCCTAGATTCCCATTTGTTTCAGACAATGCTAGAAATCTCACAAGTTTTTGTTTTCTTGATGATATCTGTGCAAACTTACGATGGTTCTGGTCGAAAAGCTTTAATCCTGTAGCACCCAATTCGGCAGATACAATATTTCGGCCTTCTGTAGGACTGAATTCCCAATAAGAGTACTTGAATTTACCTGAGTTGAAATACAATCCTATCCTGTTGTCTTGAATCTCAAAAGAGTAGAACGCAGTTGAGTTGCCAGAGATGGAAGAAGTCAGTCGAGTCGAGAAGTTGAATACTTGACCCCATAGAATTACATTCGCCGGGAAATCAAAACTCTGCCATTTTATACGGTTCATTGCGTCCAGTAGAACAAGATTGCCTATGCGCAGCAACTGTAATCTCTGCGAAAAGCTGCAAACATCAGGAACATGTAATATCCATGCAAAATAGACGTTCTAAAACACAACCTTCAGAAAATATACCTCTACGCCTTGCCCGGAAGTCCCACTAGTCCATCCAATTTGTCGCTCTGAACCCCTCAACAACAACACACCACCTTCTGTAAACTCCAGCATACATTTATTCTTCGGATAAAACTTCGAAACATGTCCAGAATCCCAAACTTTGAACTCTCCAAGAAAAATCTGAAGTGAACACGAAAAACTACCATTAAAAGAAGCTTCAACACTCAATGCAACCTTAAAACTAGGTACTGTTATTTCATCATCAGGCTCCATTAGAAAAGCTTTTCCTGTAAAACCGGCGTTATAATCTGATGGTATTGGAATTGTGACCTTATACCCAAGTGGAATATCAGATTTACAGTGAACCATGTATGCAGTTAAATAAAAACAACATATCGTTAAAAAAATCCAGTAATATTTGCTCATGTATGGCGATTTTGATCTCTGTCAACCTGAAAATCAAATTTTGTAGTGTGCTTTAAATGGAGTTCTAGTACTGATTTTAAGATTCAGAAGTATTGAAATTATTAAAATTGATTGGACATGAAAATGTTTTTGTTGGTGTGACAATTCTATTATGATTATGTTGGTGCAGTCCTACGCAAGCATGCAACTAAAGGAATAATGAAAAGTGTTCATCAAGAAACATTTCAACTTTATTTTTGATGACACAGATCTCACGACTGGATGACGGTGATTTTCGCAGATTACCCTGATTAATTAGCAGATTTCGACTGCACAAGCCTGTAAATAAATAGGAAAGCTTAGCAAGAATTAGCAAACTATTATTCTAGCCGGAAAATTTAACTCAACTTGCTGAAAGTGAGCAAGAATTAGCAAACTATTATTGTTTCTAGAAAAAAAAAAAAATATCCGAAGTGCAAAATTTGAATCACCACGTAACTAGAACAAAAATATAAAAATTTTAGCCCAACAATATGATCGAATCTTGGTTGAGGCCTCAGCCTTTACGAGTCATAAGCAGATGCACATTGGGCCTTTCTCCCTTGAAAAGATCAAGAGCAAAATTGATATAACTGTCTGTAAATAAATAGGAAAGCTTGCTGCACCCATTACACAAAGCTTGCACTCCTAGATCACATAACATCTCGCAATCAACCACGTAAAGGGCTTTCAAGTTTCTGCAATACAGACCAATAGCTTCCCATCCTTCAAGTTGTATCCCATCACAAGATTTTAGCTGCAATACCTTTAGCAGAGGGAACTTCGTGAAATGGCTATAACTGCTTCATCATTAACTGCATTCCCTGATAGTTTCAGAGATTTAAGCCCTCCTCCACTCACAATTGCTTTTATCCCCTCTGTTGTAAGATTATTATAGAACATGCTGTCTACTTCAACATGAGTCAAGGTTTTCGGACACCCAACAAAGCCTGTACCTGTCACACTGCAACATGATGTAATATTAAGTGAATGGAGATTGTTACAGTTTTGTATGAGAAAACTTATTCCTGAATCAGTAATCCAATTACTGCCCGTGAGGTCCACTTTCTCCAAGGATGCACAACATTGTGCCAGGACCTCTAAACCCTCATCAGTAATCTCAGTACTGATCAGACGTACCTCTGCCACACAAGGGAACCAAGAAAAGAACAAAGACAGCGTCATATCTGAATACCCAGAGCGATGATGTTTTAAGCATGTATCAAGGCGACTAGCTTTTAGAGACAAAAAATTGATATGTTGGAATCGAATATGGAGCAACCGACGGCAAACCAAACCGAAGTAACTACGGTCAGCACTGGATTCCAGGCTCTGATATATACGGCTTAGACAGTCATCTGGGAGGTCTGTAATTGACAATTTTATACAGGTTTTTTTGCGAGGATGCAAGTCATCATCATCTTGCACTGCTTTTAAATAAGTAAGGTGGAGCTTACGCTTACCCAACCTTATGATTTCATTGGGGCTGGATGATAACATTATGAATACAAGAGAAGGACCCTTGTTCACGTACAATGCAAACCGTGTTAATGTTTTCTGCATACAGCTTCAAATATTGCAATCGATAGATTCTAAAAACCAAGATTGCATGTGTGACGTACGTACTAGAAGCCTACTTATCAAGATAACCTGTGTGAAGTCGATTGAATTTGCAAAAAGCATTAAAAAAAACTAGAAAATATTGATAAGTCAAATAATAATGCTGGATGATCTTTCTCTACAATATACTAAGCCTTATTATATAGGGCGTCGATATTCCAAATAGTACTAGGACTAGAAATGGAAATCCAATTGATGCTTGCTTTCTACGTCTACGTTAATCAAATTGCAACCATATACTCCTTCAACAGTATACGACATTAGTCATTAGTGATTATTCGTCAGCTGAGATAAACGTGGATCTTTCTCGCTTGAAGAGACGCGTATATTCAAATTTTAATGAAAACTTCTAGATTTTCCAAAGTAAAACCACAAAAATTTCACGAGACGGTGTCTCGAGACTGCGCTAGGGCGTTGCCCTAGACCCCCACGACCCGCACTGTCGGGTCGAACATACGGCTGGAGGGCTCGCCGGACCCGGGATAGCGGCAAACAATCTTGAAAATATCCAACATTCTCCCCATTTTCAAAAATTGAAAAAAAACAAACATAAAAAAAAAGTTTTAAACTTTTAAATCAGAGTGACTGCATCACAAAAGTGACTGCCTGCGTACCCGAAAGTGGGATCAAGCCAACGTAGTTCAAGCTATATTGAGACTAAGCATCATCGTTGAAATCAATACATAAATAATAGGTATCTTTTGGATTGGAACCTTCACTTAGTGTAAGAAATTCAAAGCCTTATCGAGGTTTTATGGTGAAACTAGTCTTGAACCAAATACCCCTTATGATAAAACCTAATCTCCACACATATTGATTTCATAAAATCACGTGTTACGTAGCTTATACGTTAATGGCCATGTGCTTATATCCCGGATTCATGAGTCTTCTTTAGAGAAACAGTCTTCTTCTCTTAGGAAACGTCCACGATTTCCATACTCATATAGGTAAATCTCAAGGTGTTTACATGCACCCGTAAAATTATAAACTCATTAAGGATTTATATCCATCCTGTTTTCTTGCGGAAACCAAACACTAATTAGAAATGGGAAGTTTTTATATTAGTGCTCCATAATCTCTATCCATAACTTGTTGGTACCACATTGAACCTTGTTTATCTTTTTCAAAACATATGTTGGGTTTATAACTGTGGGAGATCAACCTTCCTTCAGCGACCTTAGTCCCATTTATTTACATTTTATTGAAACCACCGAATTTGGTAGAATTTTCGTAAATGGGTCTGCCAAGTTTTCTTTGATTCAATAAAGTTAACAACTACTCCTTTCTTGAGTAGTTGCCTAACCATTTGATGTCTAAGACTTGCATGTCTAGACTTTCCATTATAAGTCTTATTATAGACATTATAGATTGTAGCTTGATTATCACAATTAATCAAGATTCACGAGATGGCTTCTTCGAAAATGGAATATCCATAAGTAGGTTTCTAAGCCAATCGCCTCCTTACATGCATTAGTTAAGGCTATCAATTAGAAACATGGTTGAATCTTAAATACAGTGCGCTTCTTGGAACTCCAAGACACAAATAGCACCCCTTAATGTAAAATCCATCCAGACGTCGATTTGGACTTGGATTCTACATTGTTCAGTTAACATCGTTGTACCCTTCCAATATAGCGGGGATAGCCTTGGTAATGCAAACCAAAATCAATTGTTCCTTTCAAGTAAGCCATAACTCTTGAAACTTCCTTCCGGTATTCAACTCACGGTTACTTGAGAAACGACATAACACTCACGGCTTGGGCTATGTCTGGTCTTGTGCAATGCATAGCATACATAAGACTTCCAATAACACCTGAATATTCAAGTTGTGCATGAGTACGACCGGTGTTCTTCATTAACTTGATAGTATGGTCTAGAGGAGTAGGTCTTTGGATTGTCATCAAAGTGACCACACTTCTTGAGAAATTTCTCAATATAATGATATTGGGTTAAGGAAAACTCATTCCCCTTTCTTAGGATCTTAATTCCCAAGATTACATCACCTCTCCTAAATCCTTCATATCAAAGTTAGAACAAAGAAACTTCTTTGTTTCTTTCTAAATGTGACATGCCAGATCCAACGATAAGCATGTCATCAACATATAAGCAAAGAATTACACATCCAGAACTATCATGCTTACTATAGATACATTTGTCAGCATCATTCACAACAAAACCAAATGACAAAGCTACTTTATCAAACTTCTCATGCCATTGCATGGAGCCTGCTTCAAACCATAAAGAGATTTAACCAACTTGCAAACCTTCTTTTCTTGGCCTGGTAATATGAAACCTTGAGTTGTTCCATATATATCTCTTCTTCTAAGTCACCATTTAGAAAAGCAGTTTGACATCCATTTGATGAATAATTAACTTGTGAACAGTAAGTGCTATTAAACAACGAATAGATGAGATGCGAGCAACAGGAGCATATGTATCAAAGTAATCAATTCCATGTTTTTGCTTATAACCCCTTAGCAACTAATCGCTTTAAACTTATCAATGGAATCATCGGCATTCATCTTTCTTTTGATTATCCATTTACATCCAATAGGCTTTACGCACGAGGTAAATCACAATATATCCAAGTACAGTTAGTCAAAAGAGAATTTTTTTCATCATCGATTGACACTTTCCAAAATTCAAGATATCTGAACTCATAGCCTCAGCATAAGTTTTAGGGTCATCATCAACATGCATAACATATTTAGTAACACTAAGAATTTCATTCTTACTACCCTCTACAAGATATTGTACCCATTCTTGACCAAAGGTTTTCGCTTTTCTTGCTTTCTTACTTCTTCTAGGTTCGATATCTTCTACAATTTAAGAAATATCTTATATGTCTCTTTGTAGGAGCAGAAATTTTCATCATTGTTATTAGTCTCTATAGATTCTAGACTAGGTAACAATGGGTTTTCTATATAGGTTGTATTTGGGAACTATTCCTATTCAAGTTCTCAAAAAATTCCACATCTACAGATTTTATAATCTCAAAAGTGTCAAGGATTAAAAATCTGTAAGTAATACTGTTAAGTGAATAACCTACAAAAGCACATTTATACGCCATATTTCCTAACTTAGGTCTTTTAGGATCAGGCTTCCTAACATATGCTAAACAACCCCAGACATTAAGTCTTCTCAAATTAGGTTTCCTATTAAACCACAATTCATAAGGAGAAACATCCTTCTTTTTCAAAGGAAGTCTATTCAAAATATAACATGCAGATAACATTGCTTCACCCCACAAAGAATTAGGCAAACTAGAACTAATAAGCATAGCATTAACCATCTCTACAAAGTTCTATTTTCCTTTCATCAACACCATTTTGTTGAGGTGTATAAGGTGCACGATAGATTGATGAATTAAACCATGCTCTTGACAAAAGAATTTAAATTCATTAGGAAAATACTCACCACCATGATCGAACGTAAAATTTTAATTTTATGTCCTAATTGTGTCTCTACTACCTTTGTATATTTTGAACATGTCAAATACATCATCCTTAGATTTCATTAAGTAAATATAAGCATACCTAGTACAATCATCAATAAAAGTAACATAGTATTTGTTTCCACCACGAGTCATATGATTCTTAAGATCACCAACATCACTATGCACTAATTCAAGCAAGGTAGAATTTCTTACTACGGATTTAAAAGGATATTCTATGTATTTTTGCTTGTACATAGATTTCACACTTAGATATGTTATCAAAATTGCAATCAGAAATTAATCCTAGTTTTCTCATGTTTGTAAGGGAACCATAATTGACATGTCCTAATCTACCATGCCATAAATCAACGGAGTCAACAATATAAGAAGAACAATTATTTATTAAATTAAGCGTAACCATCCCATTACAAGCATATCCTTGTCCAACAAATACACCATTTTTAGACAATATAAACTTACTACAATCATAGGTCGTCTTGAATCCGGCCTTCATAACAAGGTCGCCGGAAATAAGGTTTCTCACAACATCTGGTACATGTAAAACATTAGTAAGAGTAACAGTCTTTTCCGAAGTAAACGGAAGTTCCACAGTGCCCTTTCCAATTACTTTGCTTCGATATTTATTTGCAGAAGTAATTTCATTTCCTTAAGCCAATCACTTAGGTTCATATGTCTTGTAAAGATGTCTATCTTTACTGAGATGTGGACATTTGAACCACTGTCGTACCACCATCCACCCTCGTTATTAGAAACGGCATTGGCGGCTTGCACTACACAATAACAAGTTTTTTATCAACCATATTGGCCTCCTTTTTTTGTGTCTGTTGTTTCTTCTTGAGGCAGATCACGAACAAAATGGTTTAGGTTTATCACGGAAGAAGCAAGGCCCCCTTCTTCTTACTCTTCTTGTTGGGATGTTGCTTCTTAAACTGAGTATCATTATTAGGTTTCAAAGCATTTGGTGTCTTAGAAAAATCTACACTTTAACCTTGACTATCCTTAATTTCTCGTTTATGAGAGTCCTCTTCTATCTGAAGATGACGCCAAACCTTCTAAGTCATAGTCAGTCTCAGCATGCTTAAATTTCTTCTTATAACCATTCCAAGAAGGAGGTCGAACACAGCCTGGAGGGGCTACGCCCCCTCGGACCCCCCGGATAGCGGCAAACAATCTTGAAAATATCCAACATAGCCTTCCATGCTTTAAGTTGTACCTCCTCATGACAACATTGTAACCACCGAATAAATAACCTCGATGATATTTCGTCAGAACATAGATGTTAGATAGATAGTAGCTGGAACTACTTGCGAGGTGGTGGAGAGAAAGAATGTATACAAAAACACTAACCGTGGTTAAAACCGAGGTGTGGTAGAGTTTTTGTTTGCATTCTTATCTCCCATATGAATTGCTGATTATTTCATTTAGCAGGACCCTGTCAGTGTTTGACTTGACCCTGTCTTTTCGATACTCTTATGACCAATTTTCAGCCACTATACTACTATCTATCTAATACGTGTGGTAATAATCTATCGATCTTTCTTCTTTCACTGCTTTTAAATAAGTAAGCCGGAGCTTACGATGTCATAGAGGCTAGATGATAAACTCATTATGAAGACACGAGAAAGACCCTTTTCACCTACAGCCACAATGCAAACCGAAAATCCAAGTCTTGTTAATGTTTCCGGCATACAACTTGAAAAATTGCAACGATAGATTGTAACAAACCAAGATTGCATGTGACGTATGTACTAGAAGCCTACTTAACAAGATAACCTGTGTGAAGTCAATCGAATTCGCAAAAGCATTTAAAAAACTAGATTGGTCTTTTGTCCAATTTAGACACCCCATAGGCATCTGTATGTATTGGGAGAAAAAATTGATATGCCTCAAATAAATCATAAAGGCCTCAAACTTGCCAGGAATATTAGCAAACTAATCGAAGCTTGTTGCAATGTGTTGTGCCGCACTGTAAAATTTCAAGTCTACTTCTCCAGGTTCATCATGAGATGCAAAAAATAGCGAAGTATTATTGTAAGTTGCAACTTTAGAAAATGAATATGTAGTTATGAAATCAGAAACGCAAAAGTGAATCTCATAAAAAAGCACTGAAATAACCATTAAAAAAAGATCTAAGAACATAACCAAACGATACTCACAATGTGTTTCTGATTCAGTGCCAGTATACGACATTTGTGATCATTCAGCCTGAAAACACTAAATTGGGTCTTCCTCGCTTGAAAGGCTCACGAGAAAAATCACTATGTGTTCGACTGGTTACACATAAAGAGGAATGTTTTTCACACCCATAACACAAAGCTTTCATCCCTTGATCACATAAATTCCACCGAAAGGTCTTCCAAGTTTCTGTAATACAGACCAATAGCTTTCCATCCTTGAAGGTGTACCTCGTCGACAGATTCTAGCCACAACGATTTTAATAAAGGGCAACTTTTTGAAATAGTTATAACTGCTTCGTCATTAACTACATCTCCCCTTAGACTTAAAGATTGAATCACACCTCCACTCGCAATCTATTTAATCCCTTCTGTTGTAAGTTAAGGTCTTCGGACAGCCATGAAAGCCTATACCAGTTACATTGCGGCAAAATGAATTGCCAAGTGAATGGAGTTTAATGGAGTTTGGAACAATTTTTTAAGACAGAACTTATTTCTGAATGGGTAATCCATTCACAACCATCCAGATCGACTTTCTCTAAAGGTACACAACGTTTTCTCAGAACTTCTAAGCCTCGACCACTGATTCTCTGACAGTATCTGAGATCAACTTTCTGTAATGATGCACAAGAATCGGCCAGGACTTCTGAACTTTTATCAGTAATCCCTTGACAATGTGTGAGAACAATCCTCTATAAGGATCCACAATATTTTGCCAGGCCTTCTAAACCTTGATCAGTGATCCTCCAACAGTATCTGAGGTCGACTCAAAAAACTTGGATTTTACTGAAACCTAGATTAATGTAACTAGCACTGGTCATGGATTATTATGGACTGATCATAGTACTTGTAATGAAAGATATTGCATAGACGTATCATTATGTAGCTTGAATTGAAGATGCACAGAGTGACTATCTGTTGAAATCACTGAGACAGGCTGCATGAATTGAAATTACAGAAGTAACAATATCATCTGAAATTGCAGTACGTGAATCTTCTCATATATAAAACTGAATCGTAAACACCTAAATAACAATATTAGCAAATTAAGCTTGTTGCAGTGCGTATATGAGACCCCAAAATTCTAGTTTCCCTTCAGTGCCACTTCAACAATATGTGGGACACTAGTGATCATTCAGCATATGATACGTACATGGCGTCTTTCTCGTTTGAAAATCTTACGAGCATATTCACTCTGTTTCCAACTGTCTAGAAATAAATAGGAAAGCTTGTTACACCCGTAACACAAAGATTCCAACCCTTGATCACAGAAATTCTGGCACCGAAAAATGTAAATGGTTTTCAAGTTTCTGCAGTACAAACCAATAGCTTTCCATCCTTCAAGTTGTACTTCAGGACAAAATATCAGGTGCAATACCTCTAATAGAGGACAACCTTTTGAAATAGTAATGACTGCTTCATCAGTAACTGCACTACCTGATAGATACAAACGTTGAAGCCCGCCTCCACTCGCAATTGCTTTAATCCCATCTGTAGTAAGTCTAGGCATGCTTGTTGCAGAAACCTCAGTCAAGGTCTTTGGACAACCAACAAACCCAGTACCAGTGACCCTGCTGCAATTTGAAATGTTGAGCAAATGGAGTTTGCAACAGTTTTGTATGAGAAAACTTATTCCTGAATCGGTAATTCCTTGACAGCTTGTGAGATCAACTTCTCCTAAGGATGCACAGCTTTTTGCCAAGACTTCTAAACCTTTGTCAGTAATCCTTTGACAGTTTTTGAGGTCGACTGTTTTTAAGGATGCACAATATTTTGCTAGGACTTCTAATCCGTTATCAGTAATCTGAGAATGGCTCAAACGTATCGAAGCCAAACGAGGGAACGAGGAAAATATTAAAGACAACTTGTTATCCGAACACTTGATGCAATACCTTAAGCATAGAAATTGAACTTTTGATCCGAAGAGTTGCGACTGTGATGCAATATAATCTGTTACCTCAGGGAGACCACTTAGCGACAACTTTTTTGAGGTGTTTGAACCGAATTAACAATCTGCAAAGAATTTTGGAAAAGTTTTCCGGACTAATATTTTGTGATTCACGTAGACTACACTTAGAATAAGCAATATCCCATAACGACTCATGATTGTAGTTCTGAATATGGTACCAATGACGGCAAACCAAACCAAAAGAACTATGGTCAGTACCGTATTTTAAGTTCTGATATACAAGGCCTAGGCAATCATCGGGGAGATCCGTAATTGACAAAGTTTTCTTGCAAGGATGTGCATCATCATCTATCGATCTTTCTTCTTGTGCAGTTTTTGAAGTAATCTGGAGTTTACCTATGCCATCATCGAGCTTGGATGAAAAACAACCCATCAGCAATACTAGATTAGAAAAAACCAATGATTGTACTATGTGACGTCGCAGCGTGTAAGTTGAAAGATTCACAAAAATTACAACAAACCTAGAGAACGGTAACTAAGAAAATAATAATGGATGATTTTTCTTTACAACGCGCTAGGCCTTCTTAAATATAGGCCCCTAATTACATATACTAGGATAGGACGGGAAAATGGAAGTCAATCTTAACTAGGAAACCTATCAGAACGAAAAGGAAATCCTAAGTTAACAGAAAGGCACAACTGGTCGGCTAGATGTCCAAGTCTAGCTAGCTATGTTCACGAATTGAAGATGCAAAAGGAAGGGGAAAAAAAACCGAACAAAGAAACATAGAGGCTAAATCCGTAACCTCAAACAAAAAATCTTTCTTTATAATAAGAGACCCCAAATTGCCACATGTTGTGTCTATAATCAATCTAATTTGTGGTTAAGCCATGTCATCAGATCAATCCATGTCATCATTACAGTTTGCCAACTCATCGGAACCAAAGGGTTGCAACCATTGTATGAAAGGTCACTTTTGAGCAACTAAAAATATTATAATGAGGATATTGTTTCATTTGTAAACACTAAAAGTGGTGAAACATCAGGTTCATTAAAGATAAATAATCCAAACAAAATATATGATATTGACTATTTATATGTTAGTGTTTTAAAAAGTGAAAGAAAAAGGCATGAAAACTTACGTTCAAAGAACGTCACCCATTTTAAACCTGGCGAGATTGGGGTATACCCAAACTAGTTGGGGTATACCCAATAAGACAAAATTTGGTCATTATGAAGTAAAACCAAGTCACCCGTTAACCTTGTATTTTCAAAATGGCAAAATTGCCCTCGTTTAATTAACACTAAAATTTTGATTAGATTAATTAATTAAGTTTAAATTGATTGAATAGATTAAAACTTATGAATTTTAAGTTATGAAATTTTGTTTTTGATTGAACTTTTGTGGGATGATTTTTGATGATTTTTTTTTTTTCTTTGCAAATGAAAATGAAGCACACAACAAAATACTTCTAAAAGGGGATTGCAAATCATTATATGAAATCATACTCAAAATCAAAGAATAAATCAACACTTTCAGTTTTGAAAGTATGAAAAGTCGCAGGGACGACTAATGAAGATCATCCGGCCAAAGTGGTGGCAAGATCTTCATCGTCACCTCCCGACCAAAAGTGGTGCAAGGTCTTCATCGTCGACCTCGCCCAGGCCAAAGTGGCGGCATGATCTTCATTATCAACCTTGCCGACTTTTATTTTTTGACATACAGGAGATGACATAAAAAATTTATTGGCCGGCAAGGTATTCAAAAAATACCCTTCCGGCTATTTTTGGTCGGCAAGGTATTCAAAAAATACCCTTCCCACTGTATTTGGCCGGTAAGGTATTCAAAAAATACCCTGCCGGCTGTTGAAAAATTTACAGTCGTCGCCATGGCTGTTATGAAAAGTCAGCAAGATATGCATGTGACGACCTTGCCGACCAAAAACACAGAAATCATAATTTTCGATTTCTAACCTAATATAATAATCAAATCACACAACACAATGATGGGTTTGAGTTTAAACATCATTTATAGTCTTCTTTTCGCTGGTATAGTCAACAATTCTTTTGGAAAATTAATGTTGAAGATTTTTATATGGCTTTGGTTGATGGAAGATGAAGAAGAAGAGAAGATTAAGAGTTGGTTAGTTTTTTAATTTTAGGGTTAATGAAATTAAGAAATGGGTTTATTTTTAAGATTTAATTAGTTCAAGAGTATTAAAGTAAAATCACCCTTTTTAATAATGACACACCATGTCCCCTTGAAATTGGGTATATCCCAATTAATCTGGGTATACCCCAATCTCGCCAGGTTATTGATTGATGTTTTTTTTTATTTTTTTTTTATTATGCAATGTTCTGAGTTTGAAACTCGTTAATACATAAATCCTACTGAACAACAACAAAAAAAGATTATTTCACATTAAGCATAAATCCCGGTTTTGACGTTTAAACACCCTTTCATTTTCTATTTATTCTTAACAGGACCCTCCACTATCAATGCTTTAATCCCTCTCTCTAGCCTAGCTTATTATTTTTTTTTTTTTTGATCAGCAACCTAGCTTATTTATGGCTCTGGTCTACTCGTCTCTGTAGTCTACTACTGACTGTCTCTCACTTTTATTGCCTAAGCGATTTTTGACTTTTGTGCAAACATTTTTCTAGGTTAATTATCAGGATTCAATACCACCTGGGATTTCAACTGCAGTATATGTTTACGTGTTCGTGGATAACTTTAATGGTTAAAAACCTGTTGTATTAACTGCTAACGGTACGCCCATTCATGAAGGTAAACGTGTACCACTAAAGGAAAACAAAAGAAGTTTTTTGTTTCACTTTTTGGACAGATGAAAATGACGAGATTATATCAAAACGATATAGTACAGAAGAACATAATTCAATTGACAAGATTAAAATTCATCAAAGTTATTATTGGATTGGAACTCCATGTTAGGAAAAAAAATTTAAAAAAATGAGACGCTTCAATAAAGATTTATTTGTACAAATATTTTTATGGATTATAAGATGAAATCAAAAATAAAAAACAAAGGATAAGAAAAATAAAGGAAGATGTGGTCTTCTGTATAGCTCTAAGTTCTAAAAAAAAATCACTACATTGAAACAAGTATATGTACTTTGAATTTAATTGGATTGAAACTTCTACCTCATCATAATCAACAAGATCGATATTTCAAATCAAAAATAATTTTGTGTACGCACTTGTGGATCTTATTCTTGCAAATTGGAGTCACCTTTTTCAATAATTTTTTCTTATTGCGGTGTGTATGTATGCGGCTGGCACCGCAAAATGCTAGCTTATTGGGTCTTTCTCGCTTGAAAAGCTCCCTAGAAAAATCGCTTAAAGAGTCTACAAATAAATCGCTCAACAATCACATTGGCTTATTGGGTGCCCATATCCTATGTTTACCCCCTCTTTTTGGTTTCTTTTTTTATATTTTTTCTTATTTTGTAAAGAAATTCTGCGCAAGCCAAGCAGTATATAAGTGAAGTAATGTTTTTCTCTTTTCTGGTTCAATGCAAAACAGAGAGAGTTTCTTGGGATCGTCAGCGTTGAGGTAATCTTCTTCTATATGATTTATGTAACTCGTGTTTTATGTTGTCTATGTTGCTAGTTATTCATATTCATCTTTAGGTTTGTTTGTGTTAGATTAATCCCTTTTTCACTTTCTTTCTTTCTTTCTATACTAGGATCCTATGGGTTTGAATAAGCAAAAGCTATTACGTGACCAACAAAACAACATCGGTGAGGCAGAGGATAGAATCAGCGAATTACCTGACAAACTTATTCATCATGTCCTCTCTTTCCTAGAAACTAAGTGTGTTGCTCGTAATTCTCTACTATCTAAAAGATGGAACCAAATATGGACCTCTATCCCCACTCTTGTTTTTCCATCCTGGAGTTATGGCAAACCCCCTTCATTATCTGAGATCAATAAATTCATGGATTTTGTGGATACAACACTGCAACGTTATCATGCATCAAAGATTCAGAAGTTCCATCTTTACACCCATAGACACATGGATGCATCTAGGGTTTGTTCATGGATCGAAAATTTAACAAGGTGCAACGTCGAAGATCTCAGTCTCTATATAGATCTAAACGAAGATTTTTTGTTCCTTCATCTCTATTTACATCTGAATCATTGATTAAATTGGATCTAAGTGCACCATCATGTGATTCACGCTCTATGACAATCCATCTTCCAAAAAGTTTCTCTTGTCCAAAACTCAAGAGCCTTAAACTCCATCAAATCCAATTCACTGAAGATAATTTCTGGAATGACCAACACTTTTCTGATTGCCCTCTCAGAATTAACATTGGAAGACTGCACTTGGTCTAACGTGGGCAATTTCTATATCTCAACTCCTGCACTAAAACTCTTGAAATTTTACGCTTGGGATGATTATGATGTTAGTTTACAAGATTGTGCTCTCAAAATTAATGCACCAAATCTGGTTTCACTTACCTATTATGGTCATCTGGCGAAGGAATATGTTCTTTCCAGCTTTCCAAAACTAGAGTCTGCAGAAGTCCTCCTTTGTAGCTATGATTTACGAAAAGTGAAAAAGACAGGTTATGGTGCAGCTGCAAGCAAGTTTTTAAGAGCGCTTACACACGTGCAATGTCTCGAAATACATGCTGAATCTTTCCAGGTGATCTTCTTTCTTTGTGCTCTATTTACGTGATCTTTTGCATTGTATTATATGGTCAGTTATTGACTGACTGTTCTTCTTTCTATGATTTTTGTTCTGTATTTATACTTTTTATTTACTTGTGATGAATAGGCTCTCCCCACCGAAGATGACTTCGTACCTGCTGTGTATCATAATCTTGAAAGGTTGATCCTGAAAGAAGGATTTACCACTGATAAATCATTAATATCTTTGCTCAAAGCAGTACCTAATTTGAGGTGGCTCGCATTTGAAGAGGCAAGTGCACAAAACTTTTATGATTTAGTACCGTCTTTTAGAAATAGCAAAACAAGTCATGGGTTTTGATTATATTTTTATTTTTTTTCTGTTTTTTTGTTTTCCCAACCCAGAGCTGCATTGACGACAATAAAGAAGAAGAAGAAGAACACAAATGGGCTGGGCATATGTTAACTGCTGGATGCATGTTCCAACACCTAGATTCAGTAACCATCGTGCGTTTTCGTAGGACTGCAAGGCAGATGAGATGGGTGAAACTAATTTTGAAGAATGCAAAAGCTTTGAAAGAAGTTATACTAGATCTAAATAGAGTTGATGCGATAAATAAAGAAGAACTTATGTCCGAGTTACCAAGTCTTCCTAGAGCCTCCGACAGATGTGAGTTTAAGGTCAAAAAATAGTGATGTTTTGAGAAACATCTAGCATTAATATTTGTTCTCTTTTTAGCATTTTTCTTTTTGAGAAACATCTAGTCTCTTCTTTTGAAAAACATTGTAATACAGCTGTTGATCCTCACGATTTTACACGCGATTTATGTAAAATTGATGAGCTTTTGAATGATAAGATGTCAACTGCGTAATGCGTACATGTTATTATGGTTTGTGAAAATTTAATTCTGGATTTTGTGGATAACTGCGCACATCACTTGTCTTTAGTACTTTCAATCTTCAGGGAGGGAGCTCACTAAAGTGATCAGATGCATACCATTGGTCGTATTGATACAAAGAAAATTGACATGAAGTTTGAAGACGCAACACAAGTTCTGTTATCACAATGGAAAATTGATGGCCCTAAGGGTTATTTTACCATGATGTTCGATAATCCTGCAACTGCTAATAAGGTTTTAGAAGATGGTCCTTATATCATAGAAACTACAGTCAAAGGAATCAAAGTGATTCATGCAGTTCGTGTTCAAGAATGGACTGTTGGCTTTAATCATGATAAACAAAAAGTTACGTCGACATTAGATTGGGTTCAATATCCAAGCTTAAGACAGGAATATTGGTTGGAAAATTTGTTACTGGGTATATCAGGAACCCTAAGAAAACCTGTTAAAGTGGATGCACCAACTTTGAAGAAAATTTTTGGTTATTATGCTTTAGGTTTGGTCGAGATTGATTTTTCAAAATCAGTTGATAAAACTGTTTACGTGCAATCAAGTTGGGATCCTGAGGGTTATGAACAGGTGGTGAAAATTCCAAAACATCCTGGGTTTTGCGAGCACCGCAAGGTTTTAGGTCATTCTATTGATCAATGTAAAGCTAAATCACGGCCTATAGATGAAAACATTGATGCTACTACGTCAGGTAATGTAGCAGATAATAGAGTAGCTCCTAATAATAATTTTAGAGATCGTTGAAGAGGTAACAGGAACAAAGACTTTGTTCCCCCAACAACTAAAGAAGTCAACAACAATAATAAATTGTTACATGCACGAAGAAAATCTGTATTCGAATTAGCTAAGGGTACAAAAACTGAATTCAGTGACGGCGGTGCTGAAAATTCGGTTAACGTAAGCACTGGTAAGTTTGATGTTCTTAAAAATATGGACGGAACCGAGGCAGATGATAAGATGGGCGATAACCAAGAAAGTGAGGGTGAAGAAGTGTAAAATGTTTATGATGAGTCAACTAAAGATTTAGAGGATAAATCTGTAACTCCTGAAGTTGATATCAGTAGTCAATAGTCGAGAATAACCCCGGAAGTTCTTGGAGTTGTTGTGAATGAAATCATACCTGAAACTATTGTATCGGAGAGCAGTACCTCAGTTATCACCCCTACTACTCAAAACTCACTAATAGTAGTTGATGATCCAACTAATACTGAAATTATACAGGGGGCTGTTGCTGGTAACAATAAAAGACGTCAACGTACGAATAAATCTAAAGAGAATCTCTCGGATGAGGAAATACGTATGAATAAGAAGAGATTGGAGGATAACGGGCAAGCAATGTCAAAGTTCGCTCAAGAAATTATAGATACTGCAGCAAATAATCTTATTGATGAATTAGCAGAGAAGTTGGCCAATGAGGATGTGGAACAAGTTGAAATAGATTATATTCCAGGGGGGTCCATAATAATTGCTCCTAACAAAGATAAAGGGTTTGATCCTATTCCGGAGGAAGAAAATCAGAGAGTCTTGAATTTTATAAATATGAAGTTGGCTATTGCATCAGTTGTATAGAGTAGAAGGCATTCTTAAACATTTAGACTGCTAGCATATAGATCCAACTTACGAACACTGGTCATGGTAAACTTAACAAACTTGTTTAATACGAACAAGAAATAGCAAAATATATTTATGTTACTTTTAGAAAATGTAAATAGCAGAAATCCAATTTGCCGTACCCGATACTTCTCATAAATAGAACAGAAGTATAAACTCCTAAATAACAATATTAGCAAACTAATGTTGTTGCAGTGTGTATGTGGCTCCACAAAATGCTGCATTTTAACCACGTCATAACATAGGATATAATACATCGGGTTTTGCTCGCTGGAAAAGCTTAAGAGCATAAACTCCAGCTGTCCACAAATAAATAACAAAGCTTGTTACATCCATAACACAAAGCTTTCAACCCTTGGTCACATAGATTCCGGCACTCAACCACGTGAAGGTCTACCAAGTTTCTGCAGTACAGACCAATAGCTTTCCATCCTTCAAGTTGTACCTCATGACAAGAATTTAGTTGCAATGATTTTAATAAAGGGCAACCTTTTGAAATAGTTATAACTGCTTCATTATTAACTGCGTTTCCTGATAGACTTAGAGATTGAATCCCACCTCCACTTACTATTGCTTTAATCCCCTCTGTTGTAAGTATCCTCATGAATCTTGCATCAACATGAGTCAAGGTCTTCCGACACCCAACAAAACCAATACCAGTTACATTGTCGCAATATGAAACTCCAAGCGAATGAATTTTGGAACAGTTTTGCATGAGAAAACTTATTCCTGAATCAGTTATTCCTTGACAGTCTATTAAATCAACATTCTCTAAGGATGCACAACTTTTTGCGAGCACTTCTAAACCTTTATCAGTAATCTTCTTACAGCATCTGAGGTCGACCTTCTTTAAGGATGCACAATAGTTTGCTAGGCCTTCTAAGCCTTTGTCAGTAATCCACTAAGTATACACAACTTTTAGCCAGGCTTTCTAAACCTCTGTCAGTAACTTTCCGACAGTTATTGAGGTCGACTTTCTCTAAGGATCCACAACACTTAGCCAAGATTTCTAAACCTTTATCAGTAATAAGAGAACTACTCAGGCATACCGATGTGAGACGAGGGAACGAAGAAAATATCAAAGACAAGTTGTTATCCGGATACTCAGAGAACTTTAAGCATAAATGTTGAACTTTTGATCCAAAGAGTTGCGACTGTGATGTAACATAATCTGTTACCTCAGGGAGACCACTCAGTGATAACCTTTTGAGGTGTTGGAATCGAGTTAACAACTTGCAAAGTATTTTGGAAAAAATCTCCGGACTAGTCTTTGGTGATTTACGTAAGCTACATTTAGAATCATCGAGATCCCATAACGACTCATGATTGTTGTTCTGAATTTGAAGCCACTGACGGCAAACCAAACCAAAGGAACTATGGTCCGCACCGAATGTTATGCTCTGATATATAAGTTCTAGACATTCATCCGGGAGATATGTAATTGATAGGATATTCTCACAAGGAGGCGCACTATCTATGAATATTTCTTCTTGTACTGCTTTTGAAGTAAATTGGAGTTTACGCTGGCGTTTGTTAATGTCTGTGTCGCTGGATGATAAACTCATTATTAATTTATGATATCCTGCACAATGTTAGATTATTAATATAGGTAATAAAATCAACCTTGTAACTGCGTCTGCATGATGTGTTCTACCAAAGAACAAACTCACTCGATTGTAATTACATAAACATGAAGAACAATGTGTAAATAAATCGATACAAAGAACTTAGGTTTTTGTTACGATACCTTTGGCGTCTCACGTATCTCAGTATCTGCAAAGGAAACCCTAATAACCCTTTGGAATTTCGTATATATAAGGATATTGTTTTTTTTTTATAATATATAAGGCTCTTTTTCTTATTCTTAGTATATTAAATGGAAAATGTTAGAAAACGCGCTGATTTCTAGCTAATTGCACGCGTTCCGACGTGTCAAATAGTCGCGGCATGCGGACGTGGATTTCTAGCCTCACACGTCACTCAATTAGGAAAGAGAAATAACTCCATGCGGTTGTGATTTTGATTTTACAATAAAAATTCTTGACTTATTTTTGTTCTCTCTCCTTTAGCCTTCTTCGTCTTCGTCTCAGATGAAATTCAGTGGCTGTAAATATCGAATAAACAGATCCACATTTAGCTTATCGATGGGTAATCAGAGATTTTCAAAGATGTTGACTTTTTTTTGAAAATCATGAGAAAGAAAAGAACACAAACAGATCCACATTTAGGATTACAGTTTTTGTTAAAAGTGGTAAGAATTTTAGTTGACGATGGGTTCTCTTTAAAATCTCTGATTACCCATTGATAAGCTCACTTCAACTTATTTGCAAAGAAAAGAAAAAAAAAACTTACTTCAACTTAACCCCCAATACCAAATTTTTTAATTTTTTAAAATAACCATCTTGATTTGGCTCTGTTTTTGATTTTCTGATTTGGAATTATGACTATTATTCTGAAAATCTAACACAAAATCTCTGAATTGAATTGATATCTTTTTTTTTTTTTGAAACTAATTGAATTGATATCTGTTCTGATTAAATTAATAGGAAATATAAATTTAGGATTTTATACTCAAGGAACTCGAGAAGAAGAAGAAGATCGGAAAAGATGAGGAACTGATGAACCATCCCCCTCATCAGCAGGAGAAAATGTTGGATTATTGGGGGTTTTTGGTTTTGTGTATGATACCTTACATTGAGAATCATAAACCTGATTAGCTCAAAGAAAAAACCAGGTCGATAAATTGTTCCAGAGATTAAATCAAAAATAAGTATTCTTTAAGATGATTGGAGACAATTTCTGATCAGATATAGAATTTTTAATCAGAAATTTTAGAGATTGAAAAATAAGATTTCTACTAAGTTCAGATTACCAATAAGAAAAGCTAAACATTTTGCACACACAGAAGATACCAGTACAAGAACATAAATTGATTTCATAGAAGAAAAAAAGAGTTACAGTATATAGCAGCAAAATTCAGTTTGGTACTGTTTTTTATGTCTTTGACTCTTTGGACTTTGTTCGTACAGTGGGACACATTCATCCAACTCACTGGAACACGTCGCCTTGACACCTCAGAGCGCGTGAAAGTGGCGATCAAGTAGCGATCCGCCTAGCACGACCGATATTAAATATGCAAATTTTTATATCTAGTGACCCGGTTAACTTAAGAGATGTCAGGTGTCTTATTATATCTACACGACTTGTGCGGAGATGTATCCACTCATATATACAACAATATTCTGTTACAAAAATTTCAAAATTCTAAAAGAGATCTAACTATCCTTAACTACAGAAGGAGATAGACTAGCAGAACTAGCTAGTTTTGAACTTTGAAAACTTCTCAGTCCTCGATGGTTGGAGACAATATAGGGATTTGCTACATTCTAAAGCCTTGCACAGAGCTTCTCCCAGAGATTTGCAACGTGGTAAAAGTGTTTGTGCCTGATTGTAAGCTGGTATCATTACATTGTGAATGAAAGCAAGGTTTTTCCGAGAAAATTTTTGATGGGGGCGTTTTTGGATGGGGGCATGGGGGACAAATAAGATGTTGACATGTGTATTTCCAATTAATTGATTCTAACAAATTTTGTTTCCAAAAACATAAAAGAAATGTATTTTTGGAGAAAATATTGCTTATCATAATTGTTTATATTTTATGTCTTGTATTTTTGGAAACGGGATTTGTGAAAACAATTAATATGAAAGGACACATGTCAACATCTTATTTGTCCCCCATGCCCCCATCCAAAAACGCCCCCATCAAAAATTTTCTCGGTTTCTCCCCTTGTCTTCACCCATCCATTCATCATTATCTACAAAATACCAGATGTTTGAAGCTTCGTCCCCTTCAAGCCAAACGAAATATTTTTTCAATGTATTTGGAACACAGACTTTTAGCTATTTTTCTTGCTTCTTCATTTGTTTTTTTTAGCCTTTATTTTATTCGTTCTTCTTCTGGTGTCATTGGCTTATTTACTTAGTGTCTCTGATTGATTACTAGTACTCATCGAACTAGTAAATGCTTGCAGGAGTTATTTGCAAAGTCTCCTGGATGGTGTGAATTTTCTGATTCCATCCTTTGAAGTCTTCTACTTTTTGGATGGTTTTATCTTCATTTCAAGATTAAATGCTTGCAGGAGTTATTTGCACAGTGCTTCCATAATAGCTTGATCTGTGTTCGATTGCGGACAAGGGTCTTGAACATAATGTTTACAGCTTCAGTGAGTTAATAACAGGCTATTTCAAGGGGAGCCTTATTTGAATACCCCTCAAAATTCGCCCCTTAAAATATACCCTTATTCAATTTTTGAAAATGCTCCTACCTTCTTAAAAGTGGAAGCAACAAGCACAAGTTGCTTTCAGAAGTGGACGCAACTAGCACAAGTTGCTTCCATAAGTGGACGCAACTTTATACAAGTTGCTTCCAAAAAGTGGAAGCAACATTCTCAAGTTGACTCAAAAAAAAATATTTTTACCCCTAGGGGTATTTGTGCAAGGTCAAGGTATTTATAACATTCCTACTATTTCGAGAGGTCTAGGACTGAAACCGAAGGCATTGCCCAGAAAATATATTCAAGAATTTCTTCAAACTAAAATTTCAATTGATGGCTTAAAGTCATTGATAAAAAAAAATCTGAGAATATTGATGATTGATATCTTATACTTGATCGAAATAATACTAAAAAGATAGTGACATGCATTTTACTAAGGATTTAGAACATGCCCCATGAACAACACCACACCACTCTTGTCTTCTCTTATAATGAACATGAACGGATGATCGGCCACAAAATCGACGCGAGGAGAATCGTCAATAATGCAATCCTCCTCGCAATCCCCCCAACTAGAAGTAGAAGCAGCAGCTTCAGTTCCTTGTTCATCAACTTCAACAAAACACTTGTGAAAAACCCCTGAAACATGAAGCTTGTTTTTAGTAGCACCGCCAATATTCAACATCTCCGTAAACTCTGCTTTGTGTTCATCAAAAGGCAATTCCATACCTACTTCCTTGAGTACTCTTGACGCTTCAAAATCAAAAAGGACTTTAAACTTGGGAACCTTGAATTCTCCCTTTAGAACAGCTCTTGGATTTTCCGGTACATGTGTACGTAGAAAACCAGCGGGATCAGAACTCACTGTTGTAATAAGTTCACCAAGCCCGTCTCGCTTCTCTGGTAAAATAATATACATAGAAAAGCTTCGTCTTGATCCTGAACATTTGTATGGGAGTTGAAGTACTCTGAAGGTATCATAACAAGTAATGTATTGATATTCTTCTGTAGAAGACATGTAGGGAACTCGTAGTTTTATCCCGTCCAGGAGATAAAACTTGTATTTCTTGGTTAGAAATGGATCAAATTGATCTGGGCTCGACCAACATCCTTTAAAATAGACTGCATTCGCCAATATAAACTTTGTATTTTCATTGACTGATCCATCAGGAATAAGATTTTGTATTAATCCATTGGTTTTCTCTTCAACCCATGAGTTCACCTTGTTCAGCACCTCTTCGCTATTATTTTTGAAATCCACAGCTTCGGCTTCTGCTTTATATACTGCAGCGGCAACTTCTTCGAATGAATCCTTAATAGGAGTCGAATTTTCAATCCAAACACCACCAACAAAAGAAAATTTGGGTTCAGTTAAAGGTTTGCGCAAGGATTCAACGAGTTTAGAGTTAAGAGAATTTAGATGGCTTAGGCTTTCAGAGTTGAGGAAGCCTAATATCTGATCTAAGGTTTCACCACTTGCTCCAGAAGCTAGTAAACCTAGAGCACTGTCGATCGAGAACGGAGAGAATACAAAATTATTGTTCTCTGCCTCGTTTAGCCAGAGATGTTTTACTAGTTTCATACATGAATTGGTTGATTTCGGTTTTTTGCTCTCCATAGTTATCAAGACTATTGCAGAAATTGTGCGGTATCTAACTCTTTTTTACATGTACATATTTATATACGGAGAGACTTATTCGATTTGGAAGTTCCCGAAACTTGTTCCCCAAGTTAGTGTTTAACTATTTAAGGAAAGACTTTGAGTTTGGGCCGTGATGGCAGGACGGTTGAAGGCTTTAAGCTTTGCCCGGCCCTTGTTTTACTAAGACCTAGTAAGTAGAGGTGTAAAACGGGCCGGCCAGGCACAGCCCGACACGAAGTCGCGTGCTTCACGTGCCATGTGCCGTGCTGTGCCAACGACTTAAACGTGTTGTGCCGTGCTGTGCTTTACTACTCAAAAGCTAGGCACGGCACAGCCCATGGGTACAGCACACGAATAAACGTGTCGTGCTGTGCCGTGCTGGCACACGTGATATAAACAATTTGAAATCACTTAATGTATACATTAAGTCGGACATTATCACAAGAATTTGATTAGACAACATATCATTAGAAATTATTTCAAGTAAAATTAACAAGTTTATTCAATAAAAATAAATAGCCCATCAAATATAAAATTGGATTATTGTCATGTAAATTAATGTTCTAGTTAAATATAGGTGACGACATTATAACAACGATATTGAAATATATTTTCCAAATATTAAGATATTATATGTGTTGTTATAAATAAGCCAACATAAAATGTTAAAAACTAGCTAGAATAGTGACTCTAAATATACAAAAATGTGATGCATTATGCCTTGTTATATGGTGTATTTGTACATGTTATGACGTGCTCTCTTAACGTCTTTGTCTTTGGGTAGACACGTGCTTATCCGTGCAGCGTCTTTGTCTTTGTGCTAATGTGCCAATTAGTCAAACCCAGCACATCCCATTTAACTAACGTGCTGTGCTGTGCTGGGCTAAGTCACGTGCTGGGCTGGGATGTTCTCAAATTTTAGCGTGCTGTGCCGGGCTGTGCTCGTGCTGGCACAACCCAATTTACACCTCTATTAGTAAGGTATCTCTTGTTGATGGTGGTGCTTCGTAAATTCTACCATCTGATTGTAAAATAGCCAGGTTTGATGTTTCGACAACACGTGTACAGTATCTTGAAAGTGATTCGGTACTCATTTACCTATCCATTCTATTTTGTTAGTTGCCTGATTTATTTAAGCGAACAAATTTTGATAGCAATTTCGTGGAGTTGGTGAATTAGATGATGCTATCGAGTTGCATAAGAAATGGAATAGGGAAGCTGATATTAAACCGTATAGTGTGATTATTGATGCTTTATGTAAAAGACGATCAGTTGACGAGGCTCTCAATCTCTTTTCTGAAATGATAGATGTTTCGAAAATTGCACCAAATGTTGTCGTGTTTAATACTCTGATTAACGGATTATGCAAGTCTGACAGGTTTAATGATGCTGTTAGACTATTCGATAGCATGTCCAGTGGAGGAGTTTCTGCGAATTCATATACTTACAATGCTCTGATCAAGGGCTTTGCAATTCTGACAGGTTAAGTGAAGCAGTTAATGTCTTCAATAGCATGCCTAGTCAAGGAGTTTCTGCTAATGCACATGCATACACATCTCTAATTAATGGACATTGCAGGCGTGGGTTATGGAAGGAAACAATAAGATATTTTGATGAAATGGTGGGGAGTGGGAATTCGCCAACTGTGGTTACCTTTAATGTATTAATAGATTCTATGGTTAAAGAAGGAAGGATGGAAGAAGCTTCCAAGATATTTGATGTGATGATTAAGTTACGCACAGAACCTGATGTATATACTTATAATTCCATGATACTTGGTCTGTGTTCAACGGATAGGCTAGAGGAGGCACACAGGTTGTTTGACTCGATTGCGAATAAGGGTCTTGAACAAAACGTTTGCAGCTTCAGTATGTTGATTAATGGGTATTGCAAGACGTCTAGGTTGGATGAAGCTATGCAACTATTCAGAAAAATGCAAAAGAAGGGATTGGAACCTGACCAAGGTACCTGCACTACACTAATAGATGGACTATGCAAGGCCAGAAAAGTTGGAAAAGCACAGAACATGTTAATTGAGATGCAAGCTTATGGGGTATCTCCGAATATATGTACATATACTGCACTTGTGAATGGGTTGTGTAAAGCTGGACACATTGAGAAGGCAAGACATTTGTTCTTTGAAATCCCTAAGAAAGGATTAGTTGTGAATGCTATAACATGTAACACTATGATCTTTGGCATGTGCAAAGAAGGGATGTTTATTGAAGCCGAAAAGCTGATCAATGAAATGAAAAATATAGGTTGCGAGCCTGATGCCACCACTTATAATGCCATTATTAAGGGTTATCTTGAGGAAAATTATGTTGCAAAAGCATTAGAGTTTCTCGAAGAAATGCGTGGAAGGAAATTGTCACTGAACAATGCCCCCAAAACTCTATTAATCAGTTCCTTGTCTGCAGATCAGCTCAAAAACTTGGATTTTCTTGAGACCTAGATGGGATCGATGTAACTTGTAAGGGGAATGGTAAGGGATGTATACCCAACTTAGGAACACTGGTCATGCCTCATTATGGACTGAGTTTATCACTCGTAAAGAAAGAAATTGCATAGCCTTATCATCACTAATCTTATATTGTATATGTCTCATGATAGAATTTACTATCTTACTTTAGATTTGAAGTACCTGATTAACATAGAAAAGGTTAACTAGGCTCAAAAGACCATCAAATGAGGTTCGGCATGACCAAATTTGCAAATAACATCTTAAGGCAATATGGACATTAGCTAGCACTAGTTGCAAAATATTACCCTGGCATTGTAGTGACCTAAAATATGCCTCGTGACCCATACAATCCCAGGCACGCATGCATTACAAATAAAGACCACTCTTTATGATAGGTCCTTTTATTCACATCTTTTCGACTGGATAACGTTGATATTTCGCAGATCACCCTGATTAAGTAGCAAGCATACTGCTGCTTAAAATGAACAAGAAATAGAAAACAATTATTGTTACTTTAGAAATAAGAAGTTGATATAAGAACAGCAGAACGTGAAACGTAGAACAAAAAAACAACTAATCAAACTGATCGAAGAAAACAGCCGTGAACCATTAGAAGCTTGTTGCAGTGTGTGCGCATCGCAAAATTCTAACTCTCCCCCACGGTACGGTGCATCTGGATACGCACATTGGGTCTATCTCGATTGAAAAGCTCTAGAGAAGAATCACTCATACTGTGCACATATAAAAAGTAAAGCTTGTTACACCCATAACACAATGCTTTACACCCTTCATCACTTAACTTCGGCTTCGGGCACTGAACCAGGTAAAGGACTTCCAAGTTTCTGCAGTACACACCAATGGCTTTCCATCCTTCAAGCTGTAGCTTATTACAGGATTCTAGCCACAAGAATTTTAATAAAGGGCAACCTTTTGAAATAGTTAGAGCTGCTTCATTATTAATTATATTTCCTGATAAATATAGACATTGAAGCCCTCCTCCGCTCACAATTGCATTAATCCCCTCTGTTGTAAGTTTAGGCATGCGTACTGCATCGACATGAGTCAAGGTCTTCGGACACCCAAGAAAGCCAATACCAGTTACACGGTTGCAAAATGGAATTCTAACTATTTGGAGTTTAAAACAGGTTTTTATCAGAAAACTTATTCCCGAATCAGTAATCTCTTGACAGTTTGTGAGATTGATTTTTTCTAAGGATACACAACTTTTTGCCAGGATTTCTAATCCTTCATCAGTAATATATGATCTGCTCAGACGTACCGATGCTAAATGAGGGAACGAAGAAAATATCAAGGACAGTTTTTCATCTGAGGAGAAACCCTTTAAGCATAGAAATTGAACTTTTGATCCAAAGAATTGCGACTGTGATGTAACGTAATCTGTTACCTCAGGGAGACCACTTAAAGATAATCTTATGAGATGTTGGAACCGAATCAACAATCTGCAAAGAATTATTGAAAAGCTTTCCGGATTAATCATTGGTGATTGACGTAAGCAAGAGTTAAAATTACTGGTACCCCATAACGATTTATGATTGGTGTTCTGAAGAAGGAGCCAGTGACGACAAACTAAACCAAAGGAACTGTGATCAGTACTGGATTCTAGGCTCTTATATACGAGGCTTAAACAGTCATCTGGGAGATCTGCAATTGACAACGCTTCATAGGTTTTTCTGCAAGGATGCATATCATCATCTATAGATATTTCTCCTTGTATTTCTTTTGAATCAATCTGGAGATTACGCTTACCCAAGCTTTTGTTACTGGATAATAAGTTCATTATAGAGACGCGAGAAAATACTTAATTATTCCACCAACGCCAACAGAAAATCCTAGACTTGTTGATGTATCCTGCATGCAGCACATTCAGATTGCAATGCTAGATTATTTGGTAAAATCAGGATTGTATGTACATGTTAATCACTACATGCATATTGGAAACCTATACTCTTTATATATTCATATGATATGATATCCATGACCTGAGATGAAACTTGTAAAACACCTAAATCTTATTGAACGATTAAAACAAGTTCAAGGAGACTTAGAAGTTAGAACTGCATGATGTTGTTTGTTCGACAAAAATCAAACTCATTCTAATTCGTGCTGTGATTACACAAATATGCATAACAACATCTAAAGTGATATAAGAATTAGGTCAGTTTATAATACCTTTGATGTCTCACGTACAAAGGGAATTCAATCATATATTGTTAACACAACATATGGTACGTGTGTGAAATAACACACGATACCCTGCCAGACAAGAAGACTCGTTCATTGTATATTAGGATTAGGAAATCAAAGTTATTTAGGAAACTAGCTATCTTGTAGTTCAAGGAAATCAAAGTATATATGATGTACTCGGTTCGACAATTGTATGTGTGAAAAATATCAATAGAAACTCAAGTTCAGTTTGTCTCTTCTTCTGTTTGTTATCTTCTTCTTTAACATAAACAAAACCTAAGTAGTTTTAGCTTGGTATCAGCTACCTTCGATCCTACTTCATGTCAACTGAATCATCAACCGTTTAAGCTGTCATCAACTCGACTATTTCTTCTCAATCTTCGGTAATGTCCTCTGTTCTATTCTCTCAACCTCACCATATCATCACAGTTAAGCTCGATGAAACCAACTACTCTCTCTGGCGAGCTCAGTTTTTACCGTATCTCCAAGGTTACGATCTCGATGGTCATTTTACTGGTACCAAACCCTGTCCAGCATCTCCTGAATCCGGTGCAGCCCCTTCCCCCGCGTTTCTTTCATGGACAAAACAGGATAAAATCCGCGTAAGTTGGTTATTTTCTTCTCTTACACCTGCTGTTTTTCGTCATGTTCATCGTCTCACAACTTCAAAGGAAATCTGGGACTCTCTTGAAGCTCAGTATGCCTCTAAATCTGATGCTCACATTTATCATCTTCACTGTGAACTACGCACTCTTCAAAAAGGGTCAAAGACTATGCGTGAATATATCAATCATGCTCGAAACTTAGTGGATAATCTTACTTGTTTGCTAATACAACCGTTACGGACAAAGAATTCCGTCACTGTCTTCTTGCTGGCCTAGACAGTTCTTATGATTCCATCGTTACATCCCTAAAAACTACGATGAGCTCTCTGTCCGTTGAATATATCCTTACCTTCTTGCTGACCTTTGAACTTCGTATGGAGCATCAGAACAAAAACCTAATTGTTCACCCCGTTGCAAATGCTGCTACATCTTTACGGAACTCTGGGCCCAGTTCTTTTTGATACTCTGGCGTTTCCAGCACCAGCCCAGCTCACGTCACTTATGCACCATCTCGGCCCTACAATCCAACGAACTCGTCCAGGTTTCAAGCCAACAACAACCGTAGCTTCCGTCCGAATAATAGTGCTGGCGCAACTTCCTTTGCTTCTTCACCATCTCAATCACAACGTAATCGGTCGAGGCTTTCTTGTCAACTTTGTGATCGTCCAAATCATGAAGCTCCGGACTGTTGGAACCGTTTTGATCGTAGCTTTCGTCCTCCGCGTCGTCAACCACCAACTTCTATACCGCGTGCCTATACCGCTCATACTGGATTGTTGCCAACTCCTCCATGGACTCCCGACAGTGGTGCTACAGATCATATAACCAATGATCTTTCTCGTCTTCAATTTTCGAATGAGTACAATGGTCCTGATCAAATTCAGATGGGTAATGGTTCTTCTATTCCAATTTCTAATGTTGGCTCCTCTATTTTGGGTACTCCCAATCGTAAGTTACAACTTCGTAATGTTCTCTATGCACCACAAATATCTCATAATCTCTTGTCAGTCTCTCGTCTCACTACTGATAATAATGTCTTATTTGAATTTCATCCAAATTTTTGTCTTGTGAAGGATCGATGCACCGGGAAGGTTCTTCTTCGTGGCAGTAGGAGGGGTGGTCTCTATCAACTTGATGCTTCGTCTAAGTCTCCTAAAGTTTGCATAGAAGAACGTGCTAGTTTACAAGACTAGCACTCTAGGTTGGGTCATCCAATGATGCGTACAGTTCGTAAAGTCGTTTCTCAGTTTTGAGTTCCAGTTTCAAATCAGACTATCAGTTTTTGTTTCTCTTGTCATGAAAATAGGAGTCATAAGTTACCTTTTAATTCTAGTAAAACTACTAATTCAAATCCATTAGATTTAATTGTCTCAGATGTATGGGGACCTTCTCATATTTTATCTAATGAAGGATACAAATATTATATCATTTTTATTGATGCGTTTAGTCGTTTTACTTGGATGTTTCCTATGTCTCAAAAATCTGATGTCTTTTCTATATTCTTTGTGTTTCAAAGGCATGTTGAAAATATTTTCAATCGAAAGATCAAAATATTTCAATCTGATAATGCACTTGAGTATCGTAAACTCACTCCGCATCTTCAACAACTTGGTATTTTTCATCGGTTTTCATGTCCACACACCTCTGAACAGAATGGTTTAGTGGAACGTCGTCATCGTCATATTCGTGAAACTGGACTTACAATTTTAAACATGGCTTCTGTACCATCCTCATATTGGTATGATTCTTTTTACACTGCTTGTTATCTAATGAATCGTGTTCCTTCTACTTATATTAATAATTCATCTCCATATGAAGCTCTTTTTGGTATTCCACCGGATTACACCTTTGTTCGTGTGTTTGGTTTTTTATGTTATCCTCACCTACGTCCGTATAGGTCTCACAAAATGGAACCTCTTTCATCTCCATGTGTATTTATTGGTTATAGTCCCTCTCAAAAGGGCTATAAGTGTCTTCATATTTCTACGGGTCGTATTTACGTCAGCCGTCATGTTGTTTTTGATGAGACTACCTTTCCCTTTGCGACTGCCTCTTCACCTTCTCCGGCATCGATTACTTCTCAGGTAAATAACAATTCACCCTTGTCTGTTCCATTACCACCAGTCTTGGTTACCCATCCTACTACTTCTTCGTTACTGCCGTGTTGTTCAGCTTCAGGAGCACATAGTGCTGCACAGCCGTTGCTGCCAGCTAATACTTCTCAATCTGCATGTCGTACTTCATCTCTATCCTTGAGCGGAAATTCTACATCCCAAGATGCCACTGTCCAGACTACTCCTCGGTCCATTACCTCAATACATGAAAATGTCGATCTAACTCCAGCCCAAGATGCCACTGTCTCGACCATTTCTGCCATACCTGTACCGACCAGCTCTGCCATATCTGACATGCCTGCACTGACTAACTCTGACGGACCTGTCCCTTCTTCATCTGGTACGCCTGCTGTATTGGATTCTACTGGCTCTAACGTACCTGTTTCCACCTGTTTATGGGTGAAAATCGTTTCTGCCGATTTCGGTAAATTCGGTAGGTGAGTGAGAAGCTGATTCAAACCCTAAACAAATATGCTGCACGTGAGCACTTTATAGATTCGAGAGATCAATCTGTACAAGTCCGGCCTAAACCAAGAAATGGCCGTTCCAGACTTGCTTCGGTCACAAAGTGGAGGAGAAGGGTTGATTTTGGGAGGGAAGCCAAGAAAGGTGTTGAGACCAGAATAGTTCTGGAAGAGTAGTGTCTCGACTTGTATCAGAAAGTGAAAGCTTCGGAAGCTTGCAAGAGGTGGAAGCTTTTGGGAGAGCTTCCAAAATTGCCTTTCTGAGAGTGTAGTATTTTTCTCCTGACCGAGACTTGTCGTCTGGTGGAAATAGGTAAGACCTATTTATACAAGTCGAGATTGAAACGTACCCTGGCCTCATGAAGGAAGAGAGTAAAGGGTGAAATAATGGGAGGAGGTGGTAACCGCATGGTGTTAATGGGTGAAAATGTTTTCACCATTATTTCCTCATTTATTTGACCGCTTTATTCCTTTTCACGCTTTCTTAATGTGAGCGTAGTGTACGCTGCTGTTTATGGGTGAAAATCGTTTCTGCTGATTTCGGTAATTTCGGTAGGTGAGTGAGAAACTGATTCAAACCCTAAACAAATGTGCTGCACGTGAGCACTTTATAGATTCGAGAGATCAATCTGTACAAGTCCGGCCTAAACCAAGAAATGGCCGTTCCAGACTTGCTTCGGTCACAAAGTGGAGGAGAAGGGTTGATTTGGGGAGGGAAGCAGAGAAAGGTGTTGAGGAGAGTAGTATCTCGACTTGTATCAGAAAGTGAAAGCTTAGGAAAGATTGCAAGAGATGAAAGCTTTTGGGAGAGCTTGCAAAGTTGCCTTTCTGAGAGTGTAAGTGTAGTATATTTCTCCTGACCGAGACTTGTTGTCTGGTGGAAATAGGTAAGACCTATTTATACAAGTCGAGATTGAAACGTACCACAGCCTCATGAAGGAAGAGAGTAAAGGGTGCAATAATGGGAGGAGGTGGTAACCGCATGGTTTAATGGGTGAAAACGTTTTTCACCATTATTTCCTCTTTTATTTGGCCGCTTTATTCCTATTCACGCTTTCTTAATTGTGAGCGTAGTGTACGCTGCATCTTTGTGACCGCCAAACCAAAACCCTAAAGAAGCATCCCCAGTTTTGTGTTGATATCTCGTTGGTCAAAAAGAATGTCTTGTGTGTCTTTCTTGGTTATGGTATTGAACAAAAAGGGTACTGTTGTTATGATCCAGTTAATAGAAAGCTTCGTGTCTCTCGTCATGTCACATTCTGGGAGAAAGTTCCATTTTGGTCACTTCCAAACAGCAAATCATCATCTTTTGAGTCTTTCACTTATTCTGATCCATTTCCTAGTGAATCTAATCCTAGCACTTTTCCTATATCTACTCCTGAAAGTCCATGTCCTCTAGTTGTTGCCAAATACTGATGACCAAGACCACTCTACGACTCAACCTGACAGTGCAACTCAGGAACGAGATCCTGATTCTGAAGAAAATTCTTTGCCACCTCGCAATCGAAGACCACCAGCTAAGTATGCAGACTATCATTGTTCCTTGTCTTCTATTTTGTCATTTATTGAACCAAAAACATACAGAGAAGCTGCAGCCATTCCAGAATGGAAAGATTCAATGGATGATGAATTGGAAGCACATGCACAGGCAGGGACATGGGAAATGGTGGATCTTCCTCCTGGAAAATCAGTTGTTGGAAGCAGATGGGTCTATAAAGTGAAGACCAAGTCAGATGGTGAGTTTGAACGATGTAAATCACGATTTGTTGCAAAAGGTTATACACAAGAGTATGGTGTTGACTATGAAGAAACATTTGCACCAGTGGCCAGAATGGTTATAGTTCGTACATTACTTGCAGTTGCTGCAGCACGAAAATGGGGGCTCCATCAAATGGACGTGAAAAATGCTTTTCTTCATGGTCGAGTTACAAGAAGAGGTTTACATGCAACCTCCTCTGGTTTGCCTCATGAGCCTAATCAAGTATGTAGGCTTCGACGGGCATTATATGGACTCAAACAAGCACCTCGTGCTTGGTTTGAGAAGTTAAGCAATGCGATTCTCCGTATGGCTTTACACAAAGCACGTGATTCAGCTATGTTCGTCGGATCGTCGAGAAAAAGGAATTGTCATTCTTCTCTTGTATGTTGACGACATGGTTATTACTTGTGAGTGACCAACAAGGTATTACTGAACTCAAATCATACCTCAGTGATTGTTTTAAGATGAAAGATCTTGGATCCTTAAGTTACTTTCTTGGCATTGAAGTTGGCATGTCACCCACTGGTTATTTCATATCACAAGTCAAATATGCATCTGAGATTCTACAGCGTGCAGGGCTGTCTGACAATAAGGTAACTGACACACCTCTTGAATTGAATGTAAAATACAGTCCTACAGATGGGACTCTATTGTCAAATCCAACATTGTACCGTCAACTAGTAGGGAGTCTGAATTACTTGACCATTACGAGACCAGACATAAGTCATGCAGTTCACATAGTCAGTCAGTTTATGTCTGCTCCAAGGTCTACTCATTATGCAGCTGTTCTCAGAATTCTGAGATATATCAAGGGTTCTCTTCATCAAGGTTTGTGTTTCTCATCCAAGTCTGACCTCACTCTTCAAGCTTACTCAGATTCCAATTGGGCTGGGGACATTACAGACAGAAAATCTATTACAGGCTACTGTGTGTTCTTGGGAGACTCGTTGATTTCCTGGAGAAGTAAGAAGCAAAGTGTGGTTTCTCGTTCAAGTGCTGAAGCAGAGTATAGAGCTCTTGCTCACACCACATCTGAACTCATTTGGTTACGGTGGCTTCTTTATGATATGGGGGTTCTGATTTCTGCTCCTACACCACTGTATTGTGATAACAAGGTTGCTATTCAAATTACACACAATGATGTCTTCCATGAACGTACGAAACATATCGAGATAGATTGTCATTTTACTAGTCATCATTTTAAGAAAGGTACAATCACTCTTCCGCATGTCAAATCAGAATTTCAAGTGGTGATCTTTTCACCAAGACTCACTCTGCGGCTCGTCTTCAATTCTTAATTTCCAGGACTCAAGATGTGTACTCCACCACCTTGAGTCCGAGGGAAAGTGTTAAGATATGGTCAAGATATTATATATCTTGACATTATTGTGTTGTTATTTAGTTGTAACTGCATATATATTCTTGCTGTATATATCCTAGATATTGTTAGGTGTATCTTTTATTTTCCTTATCTAGTTGTGTAAAGTTGTATAAATCAGGCTATTGCCTATCAATGAATACATAGAGAATTATTCTCACATCTACATTAGAATCTCTATGCTCATGTTTATCATCCGACAGGTTCTGAGATCGACTTTCTCTAAGGATGCACAAGATTTTGCAAGGACTTCCAAACCCTTATCACTAATCCTCTCACAGGCTCGGAGTTCTACCGTCTCTAAGGATGCACAACAGTTAGCCAGGATTTGTAAGCCATTATCAGTAATATTAGATTCTCTCAGACATACCGATTTCAAACGAGGGAACGAAGAAAATAACATAGACAGCTTCATATCTGAATACTCAGAGAAATAATCTAGGCATAGAAATTGAATGTTTGATCCAAAGAATTGTGACTGTGATGTAATGTAATCTGTTACCTCGGGGAGATCCCTTAGAAACAATCTTTAGAGGTGTTGGAACCGAATCAACAACTTGCAAAGAATTTTGGAAAACCTTTCTGGACAAATATTTCGTAACCTAGAGTTGGGATTATCGCGATCCCATAACGACTTATGATTGTTATTATGAATATGAAACCAATGACGACAAACTAAACCAAAGGAGCTATAGTCAGTACCGTCATCCAGGCTCTGATATACAAGGCTTAGACAGTCATCTGGGAGATCTTTAATTGACAATGTTTTCTTGGAAGGATGCCCATCTTCTATCAATCTTTCTTCTTGTACTGGTTTTGGAGTAAGCTGGAGTCTACCCAACCCTATGCTATCACCGAGGCTGGAAGATAAAGTATTCATCATCATAAAGTATTCATCATCACACATGCAAACTTTAAATCCAACTGTTATTAATGTTTTCTGGATATCACTTCAGATTGCAACGCTAGATTAAGAAAAACCAAAGATTTAATAACAGTGATAAGTTGTGTGAAATCAATTGATTCGCAAAAGCAAGAGCAAAACTAGAGAACAATCGCTAAGAAAATAATAAGTTAAATATCAATACTAGGCCTCTTTACGACTAAGAAAAGGAAATAAGACTAAACTAGGAAACGTATAATTAGAACCAGGAAAAGGAAATCCAAAAAGATTCTTGCACCTGGATGTCAGAAACAATAGTACTAGGAGGTCTTGATTTCTAAATAAAAGTTCTGGCATTACGTTCGAGCCAATTGTGCCACATAATGCTAATAGGCAGTCTTTCCGTAACTCCCACTTTTCTCTTAACTTCTTTTGATGACAAGTGTCATGTGGACCATTTCACTTTACTTCTTTTACTGACAAGTGTCATGGGGACCATTTCAATTCACTTATTTTATTGACAAGTGTCATGAGGACCACTTTTAATGATTAGTTTTCTTAATTTTCTCTAAAAACCAAACCAGGCGCTAGGCGAGGCGATCACGGGTAGGATTTATGCTTTTATGGACTTGTATTACAGATTTCTGTAACATTTTTATGAACAAATTATTTTGAAAGGAAAAAAAGAGAAGTTTCTCTAGCCAACAGAGTACAAAATAGTTTGCAAATCTCAACAGTCTGAGAATAAAGGCAGAGATGTTGACGAAGAATGGCGCCTTTGGAGCTTAGTCTAGCGCCTAAGCCTTCCGCGAGGCGCCTAAAGCGCTATACTCGCTCGCCTAAGGCGCTAGTGTCGGAAGTAGCTTGAAATCTGGTTCCTCGGGCGCTGACCCTGCATTTAGCTTGGTCTTCTTTTCTTCACGTGTTTCTTTGACTTGCCTCGGTCTTTCTTTGCATGATAAACTCGGCTACTTGTGTGCGGGTACTATACTCTAATATTTATCGTTTCGAACCCCTCACCAACAACTCTCCGACTAGTGTAAGCTCCAACATACATTTTAAAATTTCGAAGTATATCCAGAATCCCATAAATTTAACTCTCCAAGAAAAACTTCAAATGATCACAAAAAACTACCATTATAAAACCCGGAAAATGGGTCATTTGTCCAAAAAAAATTTAAAACACGGTTCAAATGGACGAGTAAAAATTTTTATGGGTGAAATGGACAAAAAAATAGCAAGGATGAAACTGGATTCATCCCGGCTTAAACTTAAAAAATAGCAAGGATGAAACTGGATGCATCCTGTGTAAAATAAAAATAAGAAAAAATATTTGAAAATGGACAGGATAAAACTGGTTACATCCTGCCTATTTTAAAATTTTTGTCCATTTAAACAGTATCTAAATCTGACTGTCCTTTTCACCCAGGAAATTTTGATTTTGGTCTTTTTAACCAATTTTGTGTTTATATATTCACTATTACAAAATCTTATATCTAGCGACCTTGGTTAAGTCAAGGGGTGTCTTAGTCTGTCGGTTAATGGATACTATAAGAGGTCTGGGTTGGATGAAGCTATTCAACTGTTCAAAAATTGAAAAAAAGAAGGGATTGAAACCCAACCAATTAATAGATGCAATATTAGGGTTTCTCAGAATCTATTTACATATAATGCACTTGTGAGTTGTTAATGGGTTGTGCAAAGTTGGACACTTTGAGAAGGAAAAACAATTTGTTACTTGAAATTCCTTACGTTGCAACATATAACTCATATTTATGATCAATGGAAAATGCAAAGAAGGGAAGTTGATTGAAATGCAAAATAAAAGTTGCATACCAAGTGCCGTTAATTATCAAAAAGGGTTATATCGAGGAAAGCAATGTTACAAGAGTATTAGAGTTTCCTTTTCTTTTTCTTTTTTTTGAGGAGAAAGGTTAATATAGTATTAGAGTACTCAAAGAATGGACAAAAGGAAATTGTCACAAGACGTTGCCTCTACATCTCTATTGGACTAAAAAAACCTAGACCAATGTAACTTGTAAGGGGAATGGTAAGGTCATCATGATGGCCAACTGCTAGCTGCTTTAGTTACTTTTTTTTTTTTGTATTTTCGTTTTGTATATTGCATGGCGTAAACATTATTCAACATGTAGATTTTAGAACTGTAACATGTCTATCCAACTTACGAAAAACTGGTCATGGCTTATTGTGGACTGAGCTTATTATTGGCATAGCCATACCATTATGTTGCATGAATTGAAGATGCACGGGCGACTATCAGTTGAAATCGTTAAGACCGGAGCAAAAGCACTGGCCACACTGTAATGTGTGTCACTATTGGATGCCGTAAATTTAATGCGGATCACTCTGATAAGCAATCATATTGCACAAGGACACTCCAGAGATATCTTCAGTAATTACCAGTAAACTTAACAAACTTGTTTAATATAAAAAAAGACACAACAAACCATTATCGTCACTTTAGAAAATGTGAATAGTTGAAATCCTGATTGTAGAACGTGAACCAATTAGGCTTGTTGCAGGGTGTACGCAAGTGGCACCGCAAAATGCTAGGTCTCGCTCACTACCACTTCATCAGCATACGACATTAGTGATTAAATCATCTTACAAGATGCACATCGGGTCTTTCACGCTTGAAAAGCTCACGAGCAGAATCACTCCATATATATAAATGGGAAAGCTTTTTGCACCCGTAACACAAAGCTTTCAACCCTTGATCACATAACTTCGGGCAGTCATCCAAGAATAGACTTTCCAAGTTTCTGCAGTATAGACCAATAGCTTCCCATCCTTGAAGTTGTACCTCATGGCAAGAATCTAGAAACAATGATTTTAATAAAGGACAACCTTTTGAAATAGTTATAACTGCGTCATCATTAAGTGCTTTTCCTGATAGATATAACGATCGAATCCCGCCTCCACTTGCAATTGCTTTAATCCCCTCTGTTGTAAGTTTATCCATGCCTAATGCACTAACATTAGTCAAGGTCTTTGGACACCCAAGAAAACCAATACCAGTTACATCGTTGCAACTTGAAATTCTTATTGAATGGAGTTTGGAGCAGTTTTGTATGAGAAAACTTATTTCTAAGTCAGTTATGCTTTGACAATTGCTAACATCAACTTTTTCTAAGGATGCACAACTTTTTGCCATAATTTGTAAACCTTTATCATCAATATTTGAACCGCTCAGACGTACCGATGCCAAATGAGGGAACGAAGAAAATATTAAAGACAAGTACTTATCAGAACACTTGGAGCAATCACTTAAGCATAGAAATTGAAGTTTTGACCTGAATAGTTGTGACTGTGATGTAATATATTCTGTTACCTCAGGGAGACCACTTAGAGACAATCTTTTGAGGTGTTGGAACCGAATCAACAACTTGCAAAGAATTATGGAAAAGTTTTCCGGACTAATACTTGGTGATTTACGTAAACTACATTTAAAAGTATAGTTACCCGGTAAATGCCATCGATCATTATCCCATAATGACGTCTGATTGTTGTTCTGAATATAAAGCCAGTGACGGCAAACCAAACCAAAGGAACCAAGGTCAGTTCCAGATTTTAGGCTCTGATATACAAGGCTTAGAAAGTCATCTGGAAGATCTGTTATTGAAAATATCTTACAGGTTTTCTTGCAAGGATATGCATGATCATCTATCAATCTTTCTTCTTGAACTGCTTTTGAAGTAAGGTGGAGCTTACCTGACCTTTTGTTGCTGGATAATAAACTCATTATAAACGCACGAGAAAATAGTTGTTCCACCGAGGAGAACACGAAATCCTAGTCTTAACAATGTTACCCTGCATATACACATCCAGATTGTAACACTAGATTCAACATAACATATAAACATGAAGAACAACATGTAAAGTAATAAAATAATTAGGTTTATGTTATGATACCTTTGGCGGCGTCTCCCGTAATTGAATGGGAATCAAATCCTCTTCGTAGTATATACCTAAACTTTCTTAGTTTCCTGATTTATTGAAGTATACAAAGTCCACTTTGGTAGCCCAAAATATATATACCGCTACACGCGGCAAGACATTCGAGAGCCTCAAATTGTTCGAAGCTCAAATGTGCCCTTAGCAGCGTCCCAGTGTGCCTTTTAACATCACTACTAATGTGCCGCAGGCCTCAGGTTAAGTGAAGCAGTTAATGTCTTCAATAGCATGCCTAGTCAAGGAGTTTCTGCTAATGCACATGCATACACATCTCTAATTAATGGACATTGCAGGCGTGGGTTATGGAAGGAAACAATAAGATATTTTGATGAAATGGTGGGGAGTGGGAATTCGCCAACTGTGGTTACCTTTAATGTATTAATAGATTCTATGGTTAAAGCAGGGCCGTTCCTTAGAAATTTTTGCCCTGAAGCAGACCCAAAAATGTTGCCCCTTTTCTGAACATAACTGCTGCTTCAATTTCATTTCCATAATGAAAATCCAAGATGCTAATTCACATTAAATCATCCATGATCCACTGTGTATCAATATTTCATCCATGATCCATTGTGTATCAATATTTTAAAAAAGGAAACACATGTATAGCTAAAATGCATAAGAGTAGTTCGCCACTCCATATTGGATTTCCATTCTTTAAGTACCTGCCATATATGTTCTGTGTTTCGGGCAAGGATTCCAGTAAGGTTTGAATGTTAGATCTTATTACTATATAGTTGGAAGGTTATCAAAAGAAAAGATGTTCTATATAAACGCGTAGGCAAAATAGAAATTGATTTTGAGATAACTAAATCGATATTTCAGATCAAAAACCCCAATTGAGTAGAGAGTTACATGCATCCAAAAAAAATCCTCAAAAATAGAACTGCAACCGTATTTATATCCCATTCCAAAACCTTAAATAGATCACTTCAACACAAAAGAACCTTAGACTAAACTAAAACCCTAAAATTTACCTTAAGAGAGAGATCAAAAACTTGAGAGTCCGAGAGAGATCGAAACTTGAGAATTATAGAGAAAGATAATTTAACTATTTTAAAACATTCAAAATAATCTTAGCAACACCAACTGAAATTGGTATTCAATAGTTGGAAAATTACTTCTGCGGGCTCATATTCGTCACAACTTTTTACTCGGTTGGTAACCTGAATATCAAAGAACTGCTATTTTGCTGCCCCTCTTGCTCTGCTGCCCCAAAGTGGAGCTTTCCCTGCTTCCACGTTGGGGCCGGCCCTGGTTAAAGAAGGAAGGATGGAAGAAGCTTCCAAGATATTTGATGTGACGATTAAGTTACGCACAGAACCTGATGTATATACTTATAATTCCATGATACTTGGTCTGTGTTCAACGGATAGGCTAGAGGAGGCACACAGGTTGTTTGACTCGATTGCGAATAAGGGTCTTGAACAAAACGTTTGCAGCTTCAGTATGTTGATTAATGGGTATTGCAAGACGTCTAGGTTGGATGAAGCTATGCAACTATTCAGAAAAATGCAAAAGAAGGGATTGGAACCTGACCAAGGTACCTGCACTACACTAATAGATGGACTATGCAAGGCCAGAAAAGTTGGAAAAGCACAGAACATGTTAATTGAGATGCAAGCTTATGGGGTATCTCCGAATATATGTACATATACTGCACTTGTGAATGGGTTGTGTAAAGCTGGACACATTGAGAAGGCAAGACATTTGTTCTTTGAAATCCCTAAGAAAGGATTAGTTGTGAATGCTATAACATGTAACACTATGATCTTTGGCATGTGCAAAGAAGGGATGTTTATTGAAGCCGAAAAGCTGATCAATGAAATGAAAAATATAGGTTGCGAGCCTGATGCCACCACTTATAATGCCATTATTAAGGGTTATCTTGAGGAAAATTATGTTGCAAAAGCATTAGAGTTTCTCGAAGAAATGCGTGGAAGGAAATTGTCACTGAACAATGCCCCCAAAACTCTATTAATCAGTTCCTTGTCTGCAGATCAGCTCAAAAACTTGGATTTTCTTGAGACCTAGATGGGATCGATGTAACTTGTAAGGGGAATGGTAAGGGATGTATACCCAACTTAGGAACACTGGTCATGCCTCATTATGGACTGAGTTTATCACTCGTAAAGAAAGAAATTGCATAGCCTTATCATCACTAATCTTATATTGTATATGTCTCATGATAGAATTTACCATCTTACTTTAGATTTGAAGTACCTGATTAACATAGAAAAGATTAACTAAGCTCAAAAGACCATCAAATGAGGTTCGGCATGACCAAAATTTGCAAATAACATTTTAAGGCAATATGGACATTAGCTAGCACTAGTTGCAAAATATTACCT
>JAJJWW010007863.1:0-157525 GCA_023531295.1 Papaver armeniacum | reverse complement strand
CTCATGAGTCTGAGAGCATTTTATTCCCCGACTCAAGCGGTTCGAGTCTAGGATTAGGCAGGGCCGTCCCTCAGAAATTTTTGCCCAGCAAGCAAAAAAAAAAAAAAAAACGTTTTTATGCCCCCTCCTAGCTTTTGCTTTTTCTTTTCACTCAACTGATGTTTTTTTCCACTTCAAAACTCTAAATTCCAAAATATCAAACTTTTAATAGTTTAAAAAAAAAAAGCACCCAAACCAACAATCCAAGACCAAAATATAAACCCTTGCTATTCTTTATCTATTCTATATGTGTGTTAGAATTACAAAAAGGGGAATATAAAAAGGAATTATGGAGTTACATTTTTCAATCAATGATCCAAGATACAAAGAACCTGGGGTCTTTAGGGGCGACCCAAAAGAATTAGGGACGACACAAAAGACAAAATAGGTTGAAAATACTTATATGCCCCTTCATAATCGGTAGTTTAGGTTTTTAGCTACCGATTACAAAATCTCATTTTTGGGGAAACTCTATATTCGGTAGTTATATGAATTATTTTTACTACCGATTATAGGCTCAACCAAATTAGACAAATAGAGGATTTTTGCAACATCTCATTTTGGGGCAACTCTATATTCGGTAGTTATATGAACTATCTTGACTACCGAATAATGTAAGATTTCGGCAAAGAGGTCTACTGTATAATCGGAAGTCATGATAACTCTTCCTTTCTTACCGATTATAGGCTCAACCAAAATTCAAAAAAGAGGATTTTTGCAACGTCTGATTTTGGGGGTACTCTATATTCGGTAGTTATATAAACTATCTTGACTACCGATTATGGTAGGATATTTGCAAAGAGAGCCACCGATAATGGGAAGTCATGATAACTCTTCCTTTCTTACCGATTATAGGCTCAACCAAAATTCCAAAAATTTTTTTTTGCAAAATCTCATTTTTGGGCTACTCTATATTCGGGAGTTAAATAACCTAAATTCCCTACCGATTATGGTAGCATTTTTGCCAAAGGTCTACTTTAATCGGAGTCAAGATAACTTTATTTACTACCGATTATACGATAGTCAAAATTCAAAAGATAAAGGATTTTATTTTGGGGATACTTTATATTCGGAAGTTATACAAACTAAATTTACTCCCGATTGTTGATTAAGAACTACCGATTGTATAGTTATCTACCGATTGTAAAGGGTAGTTTAGCCATTAAAAAAAAGCACCCAGGAAGTTATCTACCGATTATGGATTCAAGTATTTAACTAGAAAGCTTTCTTCTTTAATTTTAGGCTCCAAAAAGGCAAAAGGAAAAAGGAAAAAATAATAGGAGGTCATAAATCGGAAGAGTCAATGAGTTAAAGAAGATTCATACATAAATCCCTAAAAATTTATATGAATTGAACTTTTGCCTCAACTATTTGTTTAGTATCATCAATAAGTCCCTAGACATATTTAAGTTTCAATAATACCCCTAATGTAAAGCTGGGTTGTTGCTGCCCCAACTGGGGCTTTCCCTAATTCCCCTATGGGGCCGATCCTCGGTTAGGTTTAAAGTCAGATATATATGACTCAAATTTTAAGGAAAAAGGTTTGATATTTGACTCGGATAGAGTTAGGGGACCGATCAAATCTAGACATTAAGTCGGCAAAAATAAACACTATGTTAGTCACGATCATCTTGTGAATTGCACATTCCCGTTTAGAATCGCCACCATTTGCAACCTTGATCTAAACGACTTATTTGTGATTTTCTCCGGAATAAAAGATTTATTCGTGTTTTTTTCGAAATCCAAGCATATTTCTGAATTAAATTCACTACAATTCAATCAAGTAAAATTCAATACTAGTCATTTCGTATTATATTACAAACAAAATACACCATGAGAGCAGAGTGACAATATTAACAAAATCTCCCAGATTCATGTATTACCAGATCATTATACAGTCGAACCTCAATAAATGAATAACGTGATATGCATCTCAAAGAGAAGGGTAGTCGTTGATTATTGCAACCCTTCGTTTTAGCAGCCCGGCGTTGAGCATGGCTTTGCCATAGAGTAGGTGCGGCCAAATTAGGGTTTAGGTGAAAACCGTGTGTTTTGGCATTCGGCCGCAAGTTGCCATGCGTCAGGTGGCGAACTTGTGTGGTCGAGATCTGCATCTCAAAGAGAAGGGTAGTCGTTGATTATTGCAACCCTTCGTTTGTAGCAGCCAATGACGTGAAGGAGAGGCTGCCATGGTATAGGCGGCCAAAACTAGGGTTTGGTGCAAACCGTGGTGTTTGGCCTTGGGCCGCAAGTTTCCATGCGTTAGGTGGTGAACTTGGATGGTCGAGATCTGTATCTCGAAGAGAAGGGTAGCCATTGATTATTGCAACCCTTCTTTTGGCGATGGAGAAGTGGTCGGCATGGTTTGCCATTGCACCGGTGGAGCGGCGGGCATGGTTGGCATGCCTTGGCGCAGAGACGTGGCTGGCATGGTTTGCCATTGGCACGGTGGTGCGGCTGGCATGGTTGGCATGCCTTGGCGCAGAGACGTTGCTGGCATGGTTTGCCATTGGCACGGTGGTAAGGCAAGCATGGTTGCACAGAAAATTAGTTGTCTTACAATGAAGGGGAATATGTGAAATATTAGGTTTATGAAATAACTTGGGATGAGTTGTATGTAATGGGTGAGTAAACTATTGGTTGGCCAAAAGAAAAGACAAAATTGGAGTTTTGTTGCGCTGCTAAAGAGGTGAACTTTGCGATTCTAGTACAAAGAAGTTGAACTTTGAAAAAGTATTTTGGATACAAAAATGAGAAAATTTCAAAGGGAGAGTTGGTTATGGACAATGTCACAGCTAGGCGCACTGCTATCGCGTATTTGTTGTATACTCTAAGAAGTGTTATGTTTCCCGATAACAGTGGGAACAAGGTGAATGCTCAATATCTTCATTGTTAAGGGATTCGAAAAGCTGCCACAAGTACTCTTGGGGAACCACGGCCCTTTCTTTCCTATTCGAGAAACTTGGAACCGCCTGTAAGTTAACAAGTACAAATATTGGAGGTTATTTCACCATGCTTCAGGTAAGTTTACACACTATAGTTCAATTTTAATCACTACACTCGGCTTAAAATTAGCTTTTAGGTTTCTGACGAACCTACTTTTAACAAGGTTCGGCTATTACGATTTAACTTTTCCAGCCAAACCTGATAATGCGACACTATTTTTTGATCAACTTATTTTGTTCGGCGTATAAGTGTTTTCTGTATCAGCCGAACTTGCTTCTGTTTCCCAAAGTTGATATCCTCAATGATCAAATTCTATTGATTCTAATAAATAAGTTTTGGTTTTTTTTCTTCATATTGTTGATGTAGGTATGGATATTTGACCATTTCCCAGAATTTAAATTGGCCAAGGAAGATGACAAATGGGTAGATATATTCCCTACCTCGGGCAAATGGATTTTCAAGGAAAATAAGAAGAGGAAAAAAAGGAAATCTTGATACCTTTGAGAGAAAAGTTAGAGTCTTTGACTGTTGAAGACATTGTATTTCAACCATACAAGAAGGATGAGGAAGAGGATGAAGTTGTTGAATATGAAGATATGCCATTGGAGATATACTACGGGCCTTTGTTTTATCCCGAAGGCTTTATATTGTTTGATCCTCGTCGAGTACTCCGTCAATATGGATTTATCTAAAATTCCGGTGCTAAAGGAATCAAAGTTCAAGTTGTTGCCGAAGGGTTCTAAGGGAACTAAGAGTACGGATAGTGCATGGAAAGCTAAATGATCCCAATCCTACCACTGGTTGTTTGGATAAATTGGAAGAGAACAAATTAAGTTGGGTTAACTTAGAAGAGTTGCGTGACGATCCTTGTGAAGTTGAACCGGCTTATATAGATTGGCATAACCAAATTTCTCATATCCCTTAATCATTAATAGGGAAAGTAAAGCTTTGGTAGATGTTAAGAGGAGAAAGAAAAAACAAAAGGAAGTGGATACGAAGACGAGGAAGAACTTTAAGGGAATTAATGAAGATGTTACAAAGGCTTACCGAACTATGGTAAGAAAATATTGAGTGCATATACCTTTAAAGTTGCTTTCAATATTTTTGTACATTGTTGCTTATTTGTTGGAACTAAATTTTATTAAGTGGCCGGGGGTAAAGACGTTTTGAAGATCATGAAGAAGAAACTTGATTGCAATTCACTAATGGCGGTGGAAGAACTAACTTCTCATTCCTTGGAGGTTCAGATTATATAAGCACAACATTTTTAAGACGAACCATGGAATTTATTTTGCATGCGAAAAATTGTTCAATGACAGCTCTACATAATGAATTCAATCATAGAACCGAACTGTTCTCTTATTTATCAAGGTTCGACATCCAAATTATGTGCCGAACCTAACCCTGTTTCACCGAACTACATACAAAAATACAATCTTTTGGTGAATTCAAGCTACATAACGGGCACTAAACAAATTCTGAGGAAAAAGTTGTTTGAGTTTGGGTAAAATCGTTTTCATAATCCAAAAAATAAGCCATCTCTGAATCTCCATCATAAGTGATATTGTTAGAGCACTGCTCGATCGAACTCGCAAGCGTTGCTATCTCAATCTTGTTTGTCAAGTTTAGTTGCCAAAGCTATAAGTCTTGATTTCTAGTCTACTTATAGCTAAGTCTCGGATTAGGATAGAAAGTGTAGTTGAGCTTTAGACTTCAAGGCGTTCATCGAATGAAGACGAAGAACTACTAAGGGGATCTTGTGGAACTTCATCAAAAAAGGTATGTGGAGAATTGAACTCATCTATCACTCAAAAGTATATCTACTCTATCTCCTATTTGAGACAAAAGTCGTAAGCTATATAGACTTCGATTATGCACATTTGATATTTTGAGCTAAGTTTAAATCGCTTACATATTTATCAAAATATGTTTTGGTAAGATTTCGCTTTAACCAAGTTCATCTTATATTCTTGACGAAAGTCAAAAGATGATTATGTGAAAATCTCCTAGAACATCTTATATGATTTGTGTGAGACAAACATTTGGTGTAGACTCGGAATGTTTCGTTTTGATCATTCGATCACTTGAAAATTTCTTTGAAGCTAATAGTTTGTGTGAGACTGCTATTCACTTCTTCTAAGAATGTTTCAATGATTGAAATAGAAGTTTAGAACAATTAACCATGAATTGGATATAGAACAATATACGTACTTGTATGCTAACTGCTGCAAGTTATTCCAAGTCTGGGAACCATAGTATGTATACCCGTATGCGTACTGGTTGGTTAGTTGAAGTCCGATAACTTAGTATGTATACTCGCATACGTACCGACGTAAGTTCAAGTCCGGGAATTCAATTGAGTTTGGTGGTGTACGAAAGTATGCGTACTTGTTCGCATATCAAGCAACCTGCAGACAAGTCCTGGCTACTTGGTATAGGTATGCACATTTGCATACTTGAGTAGGTTATGTTCTAAAATTGGTTTGTTCATGAACTGATACATTTATAAATTAAGGAATGCAATCTTTTGCAAATCGTGGTTATAATGTTCATGAATTGATTCGAGTGAATCAAAATCGATTTTGCTTCAATTTTTTCTTGTATACACTTCTATGAGAATATAAAAATTGAACAACTCTATGACTAGTTTCATTTGAGTCATTTGAACTAGTTGTGATTAAGATGAACAAGGTTGATATGGTGTTCATATGGCTAACTTCGGTTAACTATTGTTGAGCCAATAAAGTGTACACGTTTAGGTACAATTACTCATATCTAAATGAAGTCACTTTTCATTTGTGTGTAACAAGCTAAGTTCGATCTAACGGTTGAAATATATTAGCTTGAGTCTAATCAGGTTTTCATCTAACAGTGAAAATTGAATGCTTTGTTATCAAGGTAGCATTGATTGCAAACCCCGATTTGAAGATTATATAAAGGAAAACTCTAGCAACCGGTAAACCTAATCCCGATATCTTCTCGTGTGATACTAGTTGCAACTAGAGTCGATTCTCCTTTAACCTAGTGTTGATGGTGGTTTTTAAACAAAGGGTAAACTCGTAAAACCCTAAAATAACCTAATGTCACCAAAGGACATTTATTAGGACATTTAATGCATGTAGTCGGTATTTAATGGGGGTATTTTTTCAAATTAGGTTACAACGAACAAAACCCTAATTCCCCTCCGTGCCAATGGCAAATCATGCCAGCCACGCCAAACGCGCCAAAGCATGCCAACCATGCTAGCCGCACCTCCGTGCCAATGGCAAATCATGCCAGCCACGGCCCTAACGGCCACGCATGCCATTGGCGCATGCCAACATGCTCGCTGGTAGCTTTTCCTACCAAGGCCACAGACCTAACGGCCACGCATGCCATTGGCACATGCCAACATGCTCGCGAGTAGCTTTTCCTACCAAGGCCACGGCCCTAACGACCCACGCATGCCATTGGCACATGCCAACATGCTCGCCGGTAGCTTTTTCCTACCAAGGGCACGGCCCTAACGTCCACGCATACCATTGGCACATGCCAACATGCTCGTAGCTTTTCCTACCAAGGCCCACGGCCCTAATGGCCACGCATGCCATTGGCACATGCCAACATGCTCGCTAGTAGCTTTTCCTACCAAGGCCACGGCCACTATGACCACGCATGCCATTGGCACATGCCAACATGCTCGCTGGTAGCTTTTCCTACCAAGGCCACGGCCCTAACCCACGCATGCATTGGCACATGCCAACATGCTCACGGGTAGCTTTTCCTACCAAGGCCACGGCCTACGACCACGCATGCCATTGGCACATGCCAACATGCTCACCGGTAGCTTTTCCTACCAAGGCCACGGCCCTAACGGCCACGCATGCCATTGGCACATGCCAACATGCTCGCCGGTAGCTTTTCCTACCAAGGCCACGGCCTATAACGGCCACGCATGCCATTGGAACATGCCAACATGCTCGTTGGTAGCTTTTCCTACCAAGGCCACGGCCCTAATGACCACGCATGCCATTGGCACATTCCAACATGCTCACGGTAGCTTTTCCTACCAAGGCCACGGCCCTAACGGCCACGCATGCCATTGGCACATGCCAACATGCTCGCCGGTAGCTTTTCCTACAAGGCCACGGCCCTAACTGGCCACACATGCCATTGGCACATGCCAACATGCTCGCCGGTAGCTTTTTCTACCAAGGCCACGGTTTAACGGCCACGCATGCCATTGGCACATGCCAACATGCTCGCGGTAGCTTTTCCTACCATGCCACGGCCCTAACGCCACGCATGCTATTGGCACATGCCAACACGCCGGGTAGCCTTCATCACCTAGCCGTGCCCCTAATGCACGCCGGTAGCCTAACTTGCAAGCCGTGCAACCTAGGCCAACTTGGCCGTCACGCGCCCATTGGCACATGCCAAAACCCACGCTGGGTAGCCTAACTCGCAAAACCATAAACCTACCACCAAGGCATTCCGCACATGCCATTGGCACATGCCACACACACCACTAGCAAACTCCGGCATTGCCACTTACACTCAACGTACAACCTACCACCAAGGCATTCCGCACATGCCAATGGCACATGCCACACACGCCACTAGCAGGCGCCACTTGCACTCAAGGTGCAACCAACACTCGAGATATCAACACAACCGGGGATGCTTTCCGGGTTTTGGTTTGGCGGTCACAGCTTGCAGCGTACACTACGCTTACATTAAGAAAGCGTGAAAAGGAATAAAGCGGTCAAATAAATGAGGAAATAATGGTGAAAACGTTTTCACCATAAACACCTTGCGGTTACCACCTCCTCCCATTATTTCACCCTTTACTCTCTTCCTTCATGAGGCCAGTGGTACGTTTCAATCTCGACTTGTATAAATAGGTCTTACCTATTTCACCGCACAACAAGTCTCGGTCAAAAAATACTACACTCTGAAAAGGCAACTTTTAAAGCTCTCCAAAAAATCTTTCTTCTCTTGCAAGCTCACGAAGCTTCCACTTTCGATACAAGTCGAGACACTACTCTCCCAGGGTATTCTCGGTCTCAACACCTTTCTTTGCTTCCCTCCCCAAATCAACCCTTCTCCTCCACTTTGTGACCGAAGCAAGTCCTGAACGGCCATTTCTTGGTTTAGCCGGACTTGTACATTGATCTCTCGAATCTATAAAGTGCTCATGCACCACATTTTTTTAGGGTTTGAACCAGTTTCTCACTCACCTCAATTTACCGAAATCGGCGGTAAACGATTTTTACCCATAAATAATTGGCGACCACAGCGGGAGGATTGATCTATCGGCTACAATGTCGACATCACGATCTCGTTCTTGACCTAGATGTCGAGATGGTAGGGAAGGCGACTCAATCCGACTCAACTACCGACAACCCGGTTACCGGTTGTAAAGACTACACAAGAAAACTGGGGACTCGCTGAAGATGCTACCAGCGATTTGGGACTTGCGGGCAATGCTTGCCAAGAAACCGCCTTTACATGGAGAGGGGCGTGTTCGCAAAACCTATGAAGTGAGTAAATTCGGGATCAAGCAAGATATACGATCTGCTTTTAGGTTTTTAGTAAAACTGCCATACTACTGAGTCTTGTGCCTATTGCTAACACACACTTTCATAAAAGCAATATTCCTTTCACAAAACATAATCAGAGTTATATTATCAAAACCATTCATCCTTAAATAATCGATATCCTCAAAAGCTACCACTTGCCTATCAAAACCAAGTCGAAATTTGAACCAGACATCCAGTATGCTTTTCAAAAAAAAAAAAAGAAAGAAGAACCTAAATGAAAGTTTAACAGAGAAACATTCAAGAAAAATCATCCAACAGAAGTTTGCTCTTCTTGGAGAAAGTCAACTTTGCATCTTCAAGAGCCGCTCTCTTCGTAGTCAACATCTTGGAAAGTTTTTCGAGTTCCACCTCCTGTCGTGCAATCTCCTCGGCGGAAAGGCTTTCGATTGCTGCATCTTTCAACTTTTGGATCTTAGCAAGGCCTTCGACAAACCACGAAGTGTTAAACTCCTTTTCTACGCACACGTCGTGATGGTGCTCCCGACCGGCAATAACGTCTTGAAACGGTGTGACCAAATCACCTCACGCATATCCTCAATGGAAGATAAAGCCTCTTCCACACGCTTAACCAGCGCAAATCGACTAGTGACTTTCTTGGTTGTGGCCATATGTCCGTACTTCTCCCAGTTACGGTGTACAACGCCTCATGCTTAGCCGGCACCTCGAAGCCGCCAACCAGCACATGACCTAGATAAGGAACCAAATGCGGGGATCAAAAATGGCGCCCGCACCCGGCCTCACGACTTCGCAGAGGTCTTCTTCCATGTCTACGGCAGCAACCATCGAGAATCGTCCACCGTTTGAACCACATCTGTGCCGCAATGGCTAACGCCCATCTCCAAGTCACCAGCGGTGGTCACCAAAGGCAAGTTTTCGGTGGCTCTACCCCAGAATCATCCTCCGAACCGGGATTCCTCCCGCGAACTTGAGTTAGACATTTTTCAAAAGAAGAAACGAAGAAGAAAGAAAAGAAGCGCGAAACTCACCGAACCACTTCCCGAAAAGAACCAGTCTTTGCCAGGAACCGCTCTCACTTGTCGAACTTTCTTCTTTCTCTGACTCATCATCGCTATGAGAAGGCTCAGTGCTGTTGGAATTCTTTGAAGAAATTTCCGTCTCCTGGCAACGTGCAAGGCAGCGAAAGCATTGACACTACCGAAGCCCCTGGAGGAAACAAGACACATGTTTTCATTGAGAAGTTCGCGTGTTTTGAGACAAACCAATTAAGAGGCGACACATACCTCGGTTATTGGAAGAACCGAAAGACACGAGAGCTGCGGGAGGATCTTCTGAAACCGTCCGGAACTCGCCAGCACGATTCTTCGTTCTCCGTTCCTTGGCCTGAGGACTTTCCGAGTTGCTAGGCAACTTTCGCTTAAGATATATCAACATTGGATACTTCTTCAAAACTGCTGGGGAAGGTTTACAACGAACGTTCTCCACCATGTTATTCACAAAATCTTGGATCATAATAAAACTGTCGCACTGAACTCATTATAGCCGAAGGTCGTCGAAGTTACTCTTCCCATTTGAAAGAAGGGAAGGCGGATACCCGGCTCAAGGGCACTGGCATTAAGGGCGACACGCAATGAATCCTTAGGGATCACCGGCTGGTAAGCAAGAGGCACCCCTTGATCGAAACCCATATGACGAGCAGCACGGTCGATATTGTAGGCAGCTATCTGGAAAGATCCCATGAAGAAAGACGGATATAACCTACATACGTGCCTTTGAATAAACAAGTTTTCACCAACGCCAAATCGCCATCAAGACAAAGACATGATCGGAGGAGTAAGCAAAGGTGTCAATTTGAGTCACCGACCTATGGACCGGCTCCCATGGGAGAAAACTGATTTCATACGACTTGTCAAGAAGACTAACCAAGCTTATGCCAACCTTTGGACGCTGTTCACCCATCGAAGAATTGGAACCCCCAACTCAAGCGGAATCGAAGGCATCGGTTTGAGCATACTTCTCAAAGTGCTCCCATAGCCAGACTTGCTGGTAAAAGCAACATGCACATATGAATTCACTTTCATGAAACCATTCAAACTCGCATGTTCGCAACTAGGTGATCCGGATGCACATACATGGAACCGAGGAATAGCTTGCCAATGGGAAGAACTTCACCTTTTGCTAACTTCACAGCAATCGCTAGCAACTCAAGGTCTTATTTCCTTCTTGCCGGAACTGTCATCAAAACCGTCTCTAGACAACCAGAGAGCAAAAATGCCGCAACATGAAGATCACTTTGCTTTTTGCATTCTGTGTTCCATCTCGTCCCAGAAACCATTGAGACATCCACCGGCCTATAAAAGCACCTTTCATCCTCTTTCCGGACGTAATCCTTCGACTTCGCAGGTGGAGTCTTTTCGAGCGTAATCTCCCGATTTAGCGGCAAGGTCATCCGCATCTTTACCTCGCTTTGAGATAATTGGATGTTAAGATTCCCGATTCTAAGATTCAAAGAAGAGAGCCACACTCTCCAAGGAGAAAGTTATCTCACCCCATCTACATATGATTGTATGGGTGTCCGAACACCATCTGGAGATGAAAGCAACCAAGCCCGGGATATCCTTCCTAACTGGAGGTTTATCAAGCTCGACACATCAATAATCGTGCTCGAGTCGGTTGGTGTTTATGTGCTCCTTACTCACCATGAACTCAAACCATCTATCAAAAGAACGCAATGGGCTTTGACACATCCTCAAATCAATGTTGAAGAGGAATATACCCCTTCATGAAGACGTAACCGTATGGTGTTCTCTCCAAGGAACCGAACGTGTCTTCTTTTCATCTTCACCACCGGTTAACAAAATTGGCACGAAACCCGGGTGATTTTTCCGAGAGACAAGTTTTTTGGGCGAAGAATTCATCATCCGTGTTTGGTTTGGAATTATGGACATCCTTCGATGAGGCGAAATTTTGTTCGGTAACATCTTGTCGGATTTCTTAATAACAACTTAGTAACAAGATATCTCGCACACACAAAAAAAAAAATTATCTCCCTGACACATAACCGCGCCCAACAAAAAGGAAAACCCGAAATACAAAAAAAAAAGAAAAAGAGAGGGCGTATTCTCTACGGGTTCAAAACTCGCACACGCATTTTTCTTCGGGTTCAAGACTATATATGCGATATTTTCTTGGTTCAAGACTATATACGCGGTATTTTATACTGAGTTCAAGTGTGTCTACGATATCCTTCTTCGGGTTCAAAATTATATATGGAGCATTTTTCTACGGTTTCAAAACTGCACGCGCAGATTTCTTCCAGACCAAAAAAATCATATGCAATATTTCTGCGAGTTCGAAGTCATATGGAGCATATATACGTATTCTTCTTCGGGATTCATGTACAATATTCTCTACGGGTTCAAGACTCCACACACCGCAGATATTTTCTTCTGTGGTTCAAAATTATATACACGGTATTTTATAGGCTCAAGTGCGTCTCAAGTAACCTTCTTCGGGTTCAAAATAATATATGGAGCACTTTCCTATGGTTTCAATAATATATGCGATTTTCCCTTGGTTGCATACATACAATATTTTCTACAAGAGACACGCCAAGAAATTATATGCGCAATGTATAAAGAAAACGCCTACTCTTAGGGTTTACACCTACATAAACAGGGAAACAAGAGAAGTACTGGAAGACATACCTGGAATCTGGTTTTTCTTTGTGACTCTGCCGCTAGTAGGAAAGGATGAAAAGATGAAAGTGCAAGATGGGAGAAAGGGACTTTATATATATATATAGGCGTGAAGATTCTAAATAGGAAGGAATTCCCTTTACCAAAATCGTGCGTGTAAGAAACGCCCACAAGGGAGCCCAACTTCCCAATGTCGCCCGAGTTGCGCCTGGTACCACCAGCTAGCACGCTCAGTCGCCCAAGTCACGCCTGCAAGCACGCACAGCCTTCCACACCTTGCGCGATCCCACCGGCTAGCACGCTCGCGCCCAAGTCACGCCCGCAAGCACGCACGGCTTCCACACCTTGCGCCGGCCCCACCCCGCTAGCACGCTCGGTCGCCCAAGTCACGCCCGCAAGCACGCACAGCTTCCACACCTTGCGCCGGTCCCACCACTAGCACGCCTCGGTTTCAAGTCACGCCTGCAAGCACGCATGACTTCACACCTTGCGCTCGGTCCCACTTTGCTAGCACGCCGCTTCCCAACTCACGCCAACTTCCCAACGTCGCCCAAGCTGCACCGCCCCACCAATTGTGCCGGCCTCCGGATTTGTGCAAAGCGCGAGGCAAGGATTCCAAATCCTATTTATCAAAGGTCGGATTTAGCCTCCTCAATTCTCTTTACGGTTTGTTGTTGATAGTTTGTCACCATCTTATGCTTACCTCGCAACAAAGCCCTGTTACGAGATAAGCGGGGGACTTAATGTTGATGGTGGTTTTTAAACAAAGGGTAAACTCGTAAAACCTAAAATAACCTAATGTCACCAAAGTGACACATTTATTAGGACATTAAATGCATGTAGTCGGTATTTAATAGTGGGTATTTTTCAAATTAGGGTTACAACGAACAAAACCCTAATTCCTCCGTGCCAATGGCAAATCATGCCAAACACGCCAAACGCGCCAAAGCATGCCAACCATGCTAGCGCCTCCGTGCCAATGGCAAATCATGCCGGCCACGGCCCTAACGGCCATGCATGCCATTGGCGCATGCAAACATGCTCGGCCGGTAGCTTTTCCTACTAAGGCCATGAGACTAACGGCCACGCATGCCATTGGCACATGCCAACATGCTCGCAGTGTAGCTTTTCCTACCAAGGCCACGTCCCTAACGGCCACGCATGCCATTGGCACATGCCAACATGCTCGGCACGTAGCTTTTTCCTACTAAGGCCACGGACCTAGCGCCCACGCATACCATTGGCACATGCCAACATGCTCGCCGGTAGCTTTTCCTACCAAGGCCACGGCCCTAATTGACCACGCATGCCATTGGCACATGCCAACATGCTCTAGTAGCTTTTCCTACCAAGGCCTCATTTTAACGTGCCACGCATGCCATTGGCACATGCCAACATGCTCGCCGATAGCTTTTCCTACCAAGGCCACTATTAATGGCCACGCATGCCATTGGCACATGCCAACATGCTCACGGGTAGCTTTTCCTACTAAGGCCACCCCTAACGGCCACGCATGCCATTGGCACATGCCAACATGCTCGGCCGTAGCTTTTCCTACCAAGGCCACGGCCCTAACGCCCACGCATACCCATTGGCACATGCCAACATGCTCATTGGTAGCTTTTCCTACCAAGGCCACGGCCTAATCTGACCACGCATGCCATTGGCACATGCCAACATGCTCATTTGGTAGCTTTTCCTACCAAGGCCACGGCCTAACGGCCACGCATGCCATTGGCACATGCCAACATGCTCGCTAGTATCTTTTCCTACCAAGGCCCACGGCCCTAACGACCCACGCATGCCATTGGCACATGCCAACATGCTTGCGGGTAGCTTTTCCTACCAAGGCCACGGCCCTAACGGCCACGCATGCCATTGGCACATGCCAACATGCTCGTCGGTAGCTTTTCCTACCAAGGCCATGGCCCTAATCTACGACGATTCCATTAGCACATGCCAATATGCTCAGCCGTAGCTTTTCCTACCAAGGCCACGCATGCCATTGGCACATGCCAACATGCTCGTTGGTAGCTTTTCCTAACAAGGCCCACAGCCCTAACGCCACGCATGCCATTGGCACATGCCAACATGCTCGTTGGTAGCTTTTTCCTACCAAAGCCACGGCCCTAACGACCCACGCATGCCATTGGCACATGCCAACATGCTCATTTGGTAGATTTTCCTACCAAGGCCACGGCCTGCTAACGGCCACGCATGCCATTCGCACATGCCAACATGCTCACGGTAGCTTTTCCTAAAGGCCACGGCCCTAACGGCCACGCATGCCATTGGCACATGCCAACATGCTCAAGCATTGGTAGCTTTTCTCCCAAGGCCACGGACCTAACTACCACGCATGCCATTGGCACATGCCAACATGCTCATTTGGTAGCTTTTCCTACCAAGGCCACGGCCCTAACGGCCACGCATGCCATTGGCACATGCCAACATGCTCGCTGGTAGCTTTTCCTACCAAGGCCATAGCCCTAACGGCCACGAATGCCATTGGCACATGCCAACATGCTCGCTGGTAGGTTTTCCTACCAAGGCCACAGCCCTAATGGCCACGCATGCTATTGGCACATGCCAACATGCTCGCTGGTAGCCTTCATCACCTAGTCGTGCCCCTAATGCACGCCGGTAGCCTAACTTGAAAGCCGTGCAACCTAGGCCAACTTGGCGTGCGCCATTGGCATGCAAAACCACGCTGGTAGCCTAACTCGCAAACCATGCAACCTACCACCAAGGCATTCGGACATGCCATTGGCACATGCCACACACGTCACTAGCGCCTCGCACATTTCCACTTACACTCAACGTACAACCTACCACCAAGGCATTCCGTACATGCCAATGGCACATGCCACACGCGCCACTAGCAGCGCCACTTGCACTCAAGGTGCAACCAACACTCGAGATATCAACACAAACTGGGGATGCTTTCCGGGTTTTGGTTTGGCGGTCACACTTAGCGGCTTACACTACGCTCACATTAAGAAAGCGTGAAAAGGAATAAAGCGGTCAAATAAATGAGGAAATAATGGTGAAAACGTTTTCACCCATAAACACCTTGCGGTTACAACCTCCTCCCCTTATTTCACCCTTTACTCTCTTCCTTCATGAGGCCAGGGTACGTTTCAATCTTGACTTGTATAAATAGGTCTTACCTATTTCCACCAGACAATAAGTCTCGGTCAGGAGAAAAATACTACACTCTCAGAAAAGGCAACTTTGCAAGCTCTCCAAAAAAGCTTTCATCTCTTGCAAGCTCACGAAGCTACCACTTTCTGATCCTAGTCGAGACACTACTCTCCCAGAATTATTCTGGTCTCAACACCTTTCTTTTCTTCCCTCCCCAAATCAACCCTTCTCCTCCACTTTGTGACCGGAAGCAAGTCCGGAAACGGCCATTTCTTGGTTTAGGCCGGACTTATGCATTGATCTCTCGAATCTATAAAGTGCTCACGTGCAGCACATTTGTTTAGGGTTTGAACCAGTTTCTCACTCACCTACTGAATTTACCGAAATCGGCAGAAACGATTTTTACCCATAAACACCTAGGTTTTTCCTAAACCCATTATAAATTAACGAATTAAAGATTTCATTGGGATTGTGAAGCCAGACCCAACTATTTTCGTTGTACTTGCGTGTTCTGATCTTGCTTTATTCTATCGTATCGAGTATTATCTTCTCTAAGATTTGCTCGAGATTTAATCTCTGATAAGCAAGATAAAAAGTAGTCACAAACATCTTCGTCTCATCGTTTGTGATTCCACAATTCTTGTTTCGCCACCATACGATTAAGTTTATTGTGAGGTAATTGATATTACTAGGTTGTTCTTCGGGAATATAAGTCCGGTGTATCAATTGGTTCCTATTAACCTTGATTTATAAAAAAACGGAACAAAACTCATAGGTATTTCTGTGGGATACAGATTTATCTATTCAATATACTTTTATGTGTGATACAGAGTTGTTTCTCAAGTCTTTGACTTTGGTTCGTGGCAACTCTTAGTTGTAGGTAAGATCGGCTATGGGAATCAGCGCGTGGAGTCTGTGGGATTCGGAGGCGTAAGGGAACGCCACCGTGTGCCTTGATCGCCAGTGAGATTTTAGGGCTCAACTACATTCCATCAGTTAACTTGTAGTAGGCTGTCAGTAATCCATAGCGGCTTAATCTGGTGGTGTTCAAATCGACTAGGTCCTGGGTTTTTCTGCATTTGCGGTTTCTCATTAACAAAACTTAAGTGATTGTGTTATTTCTTTTCTGCATTATATTTCTTTATATAATTGAAATATCATAGGTTGTGCATAGTTCAATCAATTAGATAATCCAACCTTTGGTTATTGATATAAATTGATTGGCACTTGAACATTGGTCTTTGGTACCGTTCAAGTTGTTTCTCATAATAATCAGGCTCACGGATTCTATCTATTTGATTTGCTGATTACATTGAGAAACAAAGATACAACTCTTGGATATATTTCCATTAATTGAGTATGACTGTCTAGTTGATTCTCTTGGAATTATATTGGAGTTTGTCCATACAGATTTCCTAAACCAAATATTGGGTGTGGTTGTTAGACCCGCGCTTTTTCAATTGGTATCAGAGAAGGACCTTATAAGTCTATGTTTGTAGAAATCTGACTCTATGGACGTCCACATTAGTGTTATCTCTGACAACGCATCACCAGCTCAGAAACATTCTAACTTGGTTCAAAGCCTTGTTTCTCCTGAGAAATCTTTCATGTCTTCCCTTTTGTCTGAAACTGTGTATAACTGAGAAAAACGCCTAGATGAACAATTGGATGATCTTTCAGATGAGGCAAAAGATGTTGATAAGGAAGTCTCACAATATATCAAGCTTTTTGACCATTTCATAAAGAAAAAGAAGTCAACATCTTGCTTGGCTGAATTTCTGAATCCTCTCTGTCTAGAAAACAGGAAATTGAGAAAATTCTTTAAGGGATACGATTGTGGTTATATTATCTTACAATATCTTCTTAAAGATCGTGAAGAATATGTGCGTTCAAAAAACTCTGAATGTGATAATCTTCGTCGAAATCTAAAGAAAAACTTGCAGAAACTGAAGCAAGATATGACTCTCAACAAAACTGTTTTAATGACAGAGAAATCATCTTTCTTGCCAGAGAAAAACAATTGGAGGTTGATCTAAATGCTTCTCTTGATAAGGTCAAATCACTAGAAGAGAATCTAAAAAGGTTCAATACTATCTTTACAAAATTATCCACTATGCTAGGAGCATGTAAAGAACATCGTGATACATGTGGTCTGGGCTATAAAGGAATAGACGCTCCAAGTACTAGTAAGATCAATTTTTTCTGTGCTAATGATAATTTCCTAAGTGAAAATTTCACTGATATCAAAAGTGAAAAACTTTCTTCAGCAGCAGATGTTTCTGAAAACAAAGATTGTCAACCTTCAAAAACAGCTCATATGAGAACAGTCAAAAGCATTCCCTTAACTGTTATTATTGAGGAAACAAAGGTCACCTTGAAAGGATATGTCGTTTTCGATTGCAGAATGAAAAAATTCATAACATTCTTGTCTGGATGTCTAAAGAAGTGATCAAAACTACTTCTCATTATGATGGTGTTAAAAGTCATCCCTACAATCAAGAAAAGTGTTGTGATGGGCTAATCTTGGTTGTAAATATGACACAAAATATGTTTACAATTGTAAAGAGAACAATGTTATATGGACGGCTGACAAAATAGACAGCTCTGTGATGAGAAATTTTTTTCGGAGAAACAAAAATCCTCAACCTCCTCTCATCTCATTGGAGAAAGTCTTGAATCTAAAGTGTATGTTCCTGAATATATTCACATCAACAATCGTGTTTCGGAGCTCAAGACCAGTATCAATAGACTCAATCAAAGCATCAAGAAGGCTAGAAAATCAGCTGTGTCAAGTACTTCCTGTCATTCTCTTATTAATTCTCTTGAGAAATCTTTTGATTTTTCTGATGTCAGTCAAGAAAGAAAAAAGGAAAATGTCAATACCCTTGATGATCTATATGCTCGTCAAACCACAACATGACCACCTTTTTATGTGTGTCCTTTCTGAGACCATAAGAGGATGCACATATTTCACAAGAAGCGATCTTCTTCTTGTCTAGTGGTTTGTGTTGTATTTGTTTTTAGCTTCTTTATGATCATCTCATTGTTAAGCCCTTCTTCGGTTATCTGTTACTATATATGTAATTTAAGTGATCAATGTTTCTTGAGAAAAGTTGATTTTTTGTCCAAAGGTTGATCTTAAAAGTTGATCTTAAATTGGTTAGGTTAGACTCATGTATATTGCAATGCTGCCCAAAGGTGGTTTGCGATGATACCGAGTCTTGTTTTGAGTATAAGATGTTAATTACTTGGCAGTATTTGAGATTCTGGCATCTGGTTTACCTAAAGGTGAACCGTGTGGTATTGAATCTGTTCTAATATTTCATTCGTGTGTAGATTAAAGTATATACAACATTGTATTGTGACAAAGAGCTCGGAAAATAGTGGGAGTATGATAACATTAGTTTTTAGTTATCATCATAAGCTCATTTAACTTTTTTTGTTGTCTCTTGTTTTAGGAACGGAAAATCGGTGGGAGATCAATACGGGAAAGTCTCTCCTAACATAGCTCATAATGAGCATAGAACTCGTCTCGAGTGAGACACAAATGATCTTTTCGTAGAGTAATCCAATAGAGAGATGAATAAAGGTCTCGATGGAGACACATTTTCATTTTCAGACAAAATTTTTCTCTTCAAAGATATATCTCTTATTAGGCCAGGTCTCTTCGGAGATGGATAATGTCTCGACGGAGACATATCTCATATTGAGAACAGATAAGATCTCTACAGAGATTAAGGGTCTCGAGTGAGACACAGAAATGCTTTGTCGAACATAGCTCAATTGAGCCAGTTATTCTCTTTGGAGATGTTAAATATATTGACAGACATACTCAATTGAGTCGGATGAATCTCTCCTGGAGATGTCTCTTCGGGAGATGTTAATTGTCTCGACAAACACACCTCAATTGAGCCAAAGAGAATCTCTTCGGAGATGTCTCTTTGGAGATGTTAAATGTCTTGTACGACATATCTCAATTGAGATGGATGTATACTTGTTATATGTTTTGACGGAAACATGCCTCTTAATTGATCCATATGTATACTTGTCTCGATGGAGATGTATCTAGATATCATATTGATTGTGTAACAGCATATAAAGGTGCAGTAAGAGCATATAAAGTTGCATTGACAGCTTATGAAGAAATGATTCAAGTTTAAGTTTTCTGGTTTGACAAAATAAAGTTTAAAGTGCAGTTTTCATGGCATGAGGTTAAGCCATTTAAAGTGTTTTTACTTGAGCATGAAACGGCCCGTCTAGTTTTCTGATTATGGAAATGGCGTATGCATCTTCTAAATGGTGTATAGGTCTCTATGGTCGAATCCTAGAGTACCTTTTAGACTCGAGCTAGTTGTATTCCGTAAAGTTTCGTTTCTAACCAAAGTGGGAGAATGTTAGACTTAATGTTGGTTTGTTTAAGCTAATCCTATTTTGTTTAAGCTAATCCTGTTTTGTTGAATCTTGATTAGTACTAAATAGGATTACACTCGGCTAGCAGGCTGTCCTGACTCACCTAATGAGGTGTCAACCAACTAATGATGGACAGGCTAGTTGACACATAGGTTGTGACTAAGCTCTCTTCTAGCCTCTCTTATACATATGCTTTTTTTCTGATAATCCATTATTAAGAAATGATAGGAAATAGAAGTAGAAGCTAAGTCACATATTCTGTTTTCACAATTCTGTTTCCTTCTTTCTATTCATGTAAACTCATGTTATGTATCATGCTAATATGATGAGACCATGCTTATCTTTCTCAATCGGTTTTTATACTCGGTAACATTGGTAGAAATCCTTGTTACATAGTTTTCATGTTGTTGTAGAGTGTGTTTAAACTAGGGTTAATGAATTTCAGTATATGGGTTATACATAATCATGTTTAAGTATAAATTATAGTGATTATGAAGCTGAAATTCCAACATTCTACTTCTATTTCGCCTAGTTATTTTCATATTCTTCAACTAGTAATGTGCATAATCATGTTTTTCGATTTGTTGCACTTAAAGTTACTCTTATGTAGCTATGTAGTACTTCCTATATCTTTGGATAAAGGTTAGAAGTTCAAAGAGCATGATTCTGATTATTCTTGGTTTCATTGTGCATATACCATTTTCATCACAATATGAAGCTTTTATACTGGTCTTGCTTAGGAAAGTTTTTGGTAAAAGGGAATCATAGTACAGAAAGATTGATCCAGTGTTTGAATATTGAATCTTAATAAAGGATATAGTACTGTCTTGATTATTAGGAGTCACGTTAGTGATGCTTGATATCATGTTATTTGTATTGTGATGATAACATGCCTGTGATTTGTGGTTTCGGAAATAGGTTAGGGCCATTAATACAAGTGATCTTCTGTATCAAAATATTAAAAGTTGTACTAGTTCTTTTGGTTTCAACATGAGGATATGACTTTTGGGTTGATCTTTATCCATTCTTAAATATTTTTTTTAAACCATGCTTGGGTGATCATTGTTTATGCATTGCAAAAAAACTGCAACATATGACAATATTAAAGTTTCAACAAGTGTTCACCAAATTTGGATAGCAAGTGATTGATTAAAAAATACATATGGTTCAATCGTTCCTTGAGTTCAAGGTTGTTGAAGTTTCAAAAGTAATGGTGTACACTCTACTAAGTGAAGGAGGGTATAGAAAAGACCCACTTCGGGGGGAACTTTCTTGGTTCATATGGTAGCAACAAAAGTTCTCTTTGTGCTCCGGGAGTTGCATGTGGTTTATGGAAATGGTTAAAATCTTCGTTTTGCTCTTCCCTAATGAAAGTTGATTTGTTGTCCATCAACTATTGTCTTGTGCTTTTTTTTTTGAGCAAAGATACTCTGCCATATGTTAAGAAATCGTTTTTGATTTTTATCAAAACCCTCTTCTAGAACAAGCTCCATTGACCGCTTGGTTTTGAACCTCGGTTCATAACCACGAGCGTACGTGCACCCGACCCTTTATCGAACATATTCGAGTAACTCTAGGGGTTTCCCTATCAAAGTCTCTTGTATATATATCATGAACTTCCTTCTCTGATATATACTCGTTTAAATAACGTAAAAGATTTCTCTTGTGAGGCAATCTTTGAATGAATGCAAAAAGGAAGACAATCTTTGAAGGATGCAATGTTGTTGAGTTTCATGAAAAACTTCTCTCCATAACCTGCTTTCATGCAACATCATGAAAAGGATCTTCCGGTCCGATTACCATCTCAATTAGTTGGAAATCTTCTTAGAGATTTTTCGGTTGTACGTGGACAGCTTGAAATCGCAACAAAGAGTCTTGTTTTTAGAAATGCAACCCAGAAGAAGACAAGCTGATGAACTTGCTTGTGTCCGTTCCATGGTTTTTGATTATGTCTAAAGAAACTTGATTTTTATTTTTTCTATGAAATTTCTTATGAGAATTTATTCTTGTGTTTTAAGAAGGATAACTAGGGTTTGGAATAACAATTATTGAGAGTACGCATAGCTATTGCCAACGATTTTCATCTTGCGGTGTTTTTAGATTTATTTATTTAAATTCTAAAGTTAATTTGCGAGATGATTTTGCAGTATTAATCTTTATTGGTTTTATATATTGCAAATAATGTTATGGGATATGTGTGTTTACATCTGTGAACTATGATTGTCCCATATATGTCAAAAGTTAAGTCTATTATATGTCATTATGCAAATATTGATGGGAAATAGAATGAACTTTTGAGAACAAAGATTAAGTCTATGATATCATTATGCAAATATTGATGAAAATAGAATGAATCTTTTGAATATTCAGTATTGATCTTTCCCTGATCCACTTCTATGTGTAAGTCTTTGTACGGCTCCGTAAGTTCTCTTATGTTGAGCATTTCGATTAAATTAATCATGAGTTCTCTTGTGGTTAATTTAATTGAGATTTATGGATACAAATTCATGCTTCATATAATTTGTTAGAAATCCTTCTTTTCTTGTAAGAGTAAGGTGGCTCTTGTTGTTCTTTCGGGAATGAAATTTTATGGGGGAGAGTTCTTAATTGAACTTGTGCTTAATTGCTAAATCTTTTTGGGGAGTGCGGTCATGTGGAATGTTGTAGGAGTTATCTTGTATCTTTATAAACTCCTTGATGAATACACTAAGTTTCAACTATGTGAAATTATCGAAACAAGTTGATATGTTCTCTATTAGTCATGAAGTATATCTCTATGAGAATTTCATTATGATCCCACTAGTTTTCATACCTTTGTCAATTTATATTGACAAAAGGGGGAATTATTGTGTAGCTCACACTACAAATACATATGGTTTATGGATCATTATGTAAGAGGGAGTGGTTTTCATTGTGAGATGAAGTATTGACTAAGGGGGAGTGATACATATCACCATAGTATTATTGTCAAAGTTGTGATGTAATTGGACTTTGATGTTGTGTAATAATACTATGACACTGTATAACAATGATTGAGATCCATTATTTTCTCATTAATTATTATGGTTACGGATCTTCAACAACTATGATGCTGAGTTGAACACGTTCAGAATCACTGGAGTACTTGGAAGTGACGAAGATTTCGAATAATGTTGAAGAACCAAGGAAATCAAGCATTTGGATGAGAAGCTACAAAGTTTTTTTATTTTGTAATCCATATGTATTGATATTTTTGTCACTAAAATAGACAAAGGGGGAAATTATTAGAGCCTTGCTTGGTCGAACTCGCAAGTGTTGTTATATCAAGCTTGTTTGTCAAGTTTAGTTGGCAAAACTATAAGTCTTGATTTCTAGTCAACTTATAGCTAAGTCTCAGATTAGGATATAAAGAGTAGTTGAGCTTTAGACTTCACGGCGTTCATCGATTGAAGACGGAGAAATACTAAGGGGATCTTGTGGAACTTCATCAAAAAAATGTATGTGGAGACTTGAACTCATCTATCACTCAAAAGTATATCTACTCTATCTCTATTTGAGACAAAAGTCGTAAGCTATATAGACTTCGATTATGCACATTTGATATTTCGAGCTGAGTTTAACTCGCTTACATATTTATAAAAATATGTTTTGGTAAGCTTTCGCTTTAACCAAGTTCATCTTATATTCTTGACGAAAGTCAAAAGATGATTATGTGAAAATCTCCCGGTAACATCTTATATGATTTGTGTGAGACAGTCATTTGGTGTAGACTCGGAATGTTTCGTTTTGATCATTCGATCACTTGAAAATTTCTTTGAAGCTAATAGTTTGTGTGAGACTGCTATTCACTTCTTCTAAGAATGTTTCAATGATTGAAATAGAAGTTTAGAACAATTAACAATGAATTGGATATAGAACAATATACGTACTTGTATGCTAACTGTTGCAAGTTATTCCAAGTCTGGGAACCATAGTATGTATACCCGTATGCGTACTGGTTGGTTAGTTGAAGTCCGATAACTTAGTATGTATACCCGTATGCGTACCGACGTAAGTTCAAGTCCGGGAATTCAATTGAGTTTGGTGGTGTACGAAAGTATGCGTACTTGTTCGCATCTTGGCGAACCAGACCAAGTCCGACTACTTAGGTATGCGTACAAGTTTGCATACTTGAGTAGGTTATGTTCTAAAATCGGTTTGTTCATGAACTGATACATTTATAAATTAAGGAATGCAATCTTTTGTAAATCGTGGTTATAATGTTCATGAATTAATTCGAGTGAATCAAAATCGATTTTGCTTCAATTTTGTCTTGTATACACTTCTATGAGAATATAAACAATTGAACAACTCTATAACTAGTTTCATTTGAGTCATTTGAACAAGTTGTGATTATGATGAACAAGGTTGATATGAAAGTGTTCATATGGATAACTTCGGTTAACTATTGTTGAGCCAATAAAGTGTACACGTTTAGGTATGATTACTCATATCTAAATGAAGTCACTTTTCATTTGTGTGTAACAAGCTAAGTTCGATCTAACGGTTGAAAGATATTAGCTTGAGTCTAATCAGGTTTTCATCTAACAGTAAATATTGAATGCTTTGTTATCAAGGTAGCATTGATTGCAAACCCTGATTTGAAGATTATATAAAGGAAAACTCTAGCAACTGGGAAACCTAATCCCCACACCTTCTGTGTGATACTAGTTGCGAATAGAGTCGATTCTCCTTTAACCTAGGTTTTTCCTAAAACCATTATATGTTAACGACTTAAAAATTTCATTGGCATTGTGAAGCTAGACCCGACTATTTTCTATGTAGTTGCGTGTTCTGATCTTGCTTTATTCTATCGTATTGAGTACTATCTTCTCTAAGATTTTCATTGAGATTTAATCTCTGATAGGAAAGATAAAAAGTAGTCACAAACATCTTCGTATCATCGTTTGTGATTCCACAACATCTTGTTTTGCTACCATACAATTAAGATTATTGTGAGGTGATTGATATTACTAAGTCGTTCTTAGGGAATATAAGTCCGGTGTATCAATTAGTTCATGTTCACCTTGATTTATCAAAATACGGAACAAAACTCATACGTATTTCTGTGGGAGACATATTTATCTATTTAGTAGACTTTTCTGTGTGATACATATTTGTTTATAAAGTATTCGAATTTGGGTCGTAGCGACTCTTAAGTTGTGGGTGAGATCTGCTAAGGGAATCAAGTGCTTAGAGTCCTGCTGGGATTCAGAGGTATAAGGAACGCGATTGTACCTTGATCATCGTGAGATTGGTTAGAACTCAACTACATTCTAGTCTGAAGTTAACTTGCGGTAGGCTAGTGTACGTAGCGGATAAATACAGTCTGGTGTTCAAATCTGGACTAGGTCCCGGGGTTTTTTTGCATTTGCGGTTTCCTTGTTAACTAAACTTCTTGTGACTGTGTTATTTCTTTTCCGCATTATCACTACACCAAATTCTCGGATTAAATATGACAATTAGTAACGACTTTATGGTCATTACGAAATTCCCGTTACAAATGGCCGTTATGAAAAAATTCGTAACAGATCGGAGCCGTTACAAAAATTTTAAAAAATTCAACAAGCCCAAGCCATTACGAATTTTTTTATAGGCGTGACACTCACACTCTTGGTCACACTTGGGTCGTAACACCTTGAGTATGTGTGTGTGCCATTCACATGCTTGGGACACTAGGGTTGTAGCAGAGGAGTTTTTTTTCCACCTAGTTTAGAATAGTCGTAGGATAATTTATCCCCAAATATGTATCTATCTAACCCTAAGATAAGTTTTATTTCTTCGTCCTCTTTCATTTCTTTCTTCGACATCCTCCATAGCTCCCTCTTCTGTTCTCATATCTTCTCTCCCATCACCATGAATCATCTCAATCACCTCTTTCTTTCTTTTTTCTGTAGATATCTCGATCTAACCTCTTTTTCTTCTCCCTTATCTCCTCTTTCTCTTCTAATGATTTTTATTAATCTTGTACGAAGAGATATTGAGAAAATAAGAAATTAGGGTTTCATTGGATTGATGGATTTCAGAGAATTAAAGTTTCAGTGAAAAGGGTATTGATCTTAATACTGGGGTTCCTCTTCACTTCAAGGTATTGATTTAAGAAATTCAATCAATAGGTTTTTTTTTCCCTTCTGTTTTTGAATCTTAATCTTCTTTTCTCTTTCGGTATTCTTTTTTTGTTTACTTCAACCCATTCTCATAATTACTGGTATGATTCATCTTCTTCTTCTTCTATTACTCTTATTACTATTTTTTAATTATGAATCCAGGGTTTAAACATTTATCCTGATGAGAGTAATTGGGTATGTAATGATTCAATCGAAATCAAGATTGAATAGCTAGGATTTGGAATTTAATTGGAACTTAGGGATTGAACTCGTGTATAGGAGGTGGCGTTATTGCAGAAAATAATTGGTGTTTGTTGTGGGTTGTATTGAGATTGGATATGGTATTGGAGATATTGGTAGTTGATGTAATCTGTGAAAAGGAGATGGGTTTGTTCTTGAACTGAGACTGCATGGAGCTTGAGTTTGTTGTGACCGTGTGGTTGAGCCGAGAAGATGATGGATTGCAATTATGGTTAGAATAGTTGTGTTCAACAGTTGGTTATATAAATCCATGACATGGAGTTTGGGTTTGAGCTGAGAGTTTGATTTGATTCGAGTCTGATTTGTGTATAATGGAAATAAGTTTAAGAGTTTTCATATCAACATATTTAAGTATGAATGAAGTATAAATCTTTTTATTTTTCCTATCTATCCATGAGTAGAATTTACTGTTATGATCGTATATGAATATAGTTACATCTGTTTTGATGGTAGTTTACCAAATATATTTGCTGTCAAGAGTTATTGCTAATGTGATTGTTCGACTTTACGGATGCCAAGAATTTGATTGGTAGGAGATTCAAATGATACCACTGTCCAGCGTGATATCAAGCACTGGCCATTCAAGGTTCTATCGGGTCCAGTGCTGAGGAAATTTCATCCGTGGTTTTGATTAAGATGCGTGAGATTCTTGAGGCATACCCTTGGTTCTACGCTTAACAATGCCAGTAGTTACGAGTCCACGCCTACAACGATTCTCGGCGTCAAGGTACAAAGGATGATGGATTCATTGCTGGTCTTAATGTTATGCGTATCATCAATGAGCGTACGATTCTTTGCCATTGCTTATGGTCTTGAAAAAAAGGCCACAACTGTTGGAGGTGGTACCTTTGATGTCTCTCTTATTACTATTGATGAGGGTATCTTTGAAGCTATAGCTACAGCCAGAGACACATCTTGGTGGTGAGGACTTTGACAACATAATGGTGAACCACTTTGTTCATGAATTCAAGAGAAATAACAAGAAGGATATCAGTGGAAACCCCATGGATCTTAGAAGACTGAGAACATCCTGTGCAATCACATCCGTGTAAGTATATTTTCCGATGCTTTCTGCTCTTAGTCATTACTGAAGGTTCACAAAATTTTCCAAATGTCAACGTATATTTCTTTGCTTACTTATATGTGATATACACTACTCAGGTGACAAGACTTTACAAAGACAAAGAACATGCTGAGGTTGAGTTCACTGTAAGTCCCTTCACTTGAACGAAATATTTTTTTCAATTTTGACTAGAGTGTATATGATGATATTGTAGTTGAGATTGGATGATGTGCGAGTGTATGGATGCTTAGAATAAAGGGTTGCTTCTGAAATAAGTTGCAAAAATGATGTTGCTGCTAAGCAAGTGATATTTGTAAGTATATCAACCGCTTAATCTAGTTAGTGAATCTTACTCGTTTGACTCGAGGTCCTTCAGCAACCTCTACTCAAGGAATTCGTGAATTTGATAATGAGGTAAAACAATATTGTTAAAGGTACCCCCTAGTAATCACCATCCTGTCTGTTTTGTCCTTATTTATTGTTGTTCTTCAAAAGAGTGATTCGTTGCATTTAGCCATTATCCAAAACTTTTTGGCCTAATATTTCAAGCATACTTTTTTGCTCACGTTGATGTGCTTATGAATGTGACTTATTAGTTAATCTTCGATTTTGTACAGCTAAATCTGCTATATATCATCTATTCAACATGAGAATTTGGTTCCCCTTTTGGGCTATTGTTGCGAAAAAGATCAACAAATTCTGGTGTATCCCTTTATGTCCAACGACTCTTTACAAGATCGCCTCTATATGGTAGTAGCCTTTTCCCGACTTCGAGGTTTGTTGATGGATCTTAACCGTTGGTCTCTCTTGCTTACAATCTTCTGCACTCATCCAATATGTTGTTTAACTTGTTAGAATTAGACGGTCTTTTCTGTTTTGACTGACCAAAACGTGGCATTTACTTTGATATGCAACTTGTTGATACGATTCATCGGATAAAATTTTAATGAAAACCGAAACCTCTTCTAACCATGGTTTATAACATTGGATGCTCCAAGCTTTCTTCCTGTTATGCAACATTCAGTTACACTTTAGTTCAAAGTCTTAAAGTAAAACATAACCTGATCTAAAGTCTTAAAGTGAAACATTTTCTGCTCATAATAGTTGCACTTTAGGTCTTGTTGGATCTCTTCCTGGTAATTATGTTTCTGATACCATTTTGTTTCTTAGTGTTGCTTAAGTCTTCTCATTTACTTGCACATCTCTGTATGTTCAGTTGTTTGCTGGTAAATTTCATAAATTTGGTAGCCTTAAGTTAATATTCTTATAGATGTTTTTTGTTTGTTTTGTGTAGTATGGGTTGGGAAATATCAACTTCAAGACAGGGAGAACTTGATGAAGAATGCTGCAAGGATAACTTACGACTGATTTATGCTTGGAGACTAGTGTTTGGGCCCATTAGGTTCCTTAGTAGCTGCAAGTGTTGTAAGTTTCTATGTAGTATCTGTGATTTAAGTTAGAAGAATTTGTGAACTGAACTTAGGAGCTTAGAAAGTTTCTTTGAACTAAACTTAAGAGCTTAGAAAGTTTCTATGTATTTCCTTAGAATTTGATATTGGACAAAAACAAATTGGTACTTAGAAGAATTTGTGTTATATTTTGACATGAGTTGGTTCAATGTGATATGAATTGATTTTTGAATGTGGATTATGGATGGAATGAAAGGTGTATGCAAAATATTTGGAATCCTAGCTTATTTCCGGCAGAAAATGAACTGTCGGTCATCCTTGACCAGGTCAAAATTAGTCAATATTGACCAATTTTGACCAGGTCAAGGTTGACTAGCAGTAATTTTTTTGCTGTTACGAAACAATTCGTAACGGTTGTAAGCTGTTTCAAACTATCACGTAGTAATGACTCATGCATGTTACTAATGTGCCACGTAGTAACGGCTCGGGGATGTTACGACCATGTTGTTACAAAAAATTTTGTAACGGCCCTGAGCTGTTACCACGTGTCAAATTTGTAACGGCCCTCAGCTGTTACTAGAGCCGTTACAACCAAAATTCGTAACGGTCCCATTGCCGTTACAAAAAAATGTAACACCCACTTTTGCAACAGGCAAGAACCGTTACAACCCGTTTTAGTAACGACTCTGTTCTGTTACGAATCCGAAAATTTGGTGTAGTGTATATTTGTTTATGTAATTTAAATGTTATGCATAGTTCAATCACTTAGATAATCCAACTTTTGGTTGTTGATATAAATTGATTGGTACTTGAACATTGGTCTTTGGTACCCCTCAAGTTGTTTCTCATAATAATCAGGCTCACAGATTCTATCTGTTTGATATTCTGATCACATTGAGAAATATAGATACAACTCTTGGATATATTTCCATTGATTGAGTCTGACTGTCTAGTTGTTTCTATTGGAATTATATTGGAGTTCGTCCGTACAGATTTCCTAAACGAAATATTGGGTGTGGTTGTTAGACTCCCACTTTTTCAGATATGTATTTTCTTGCTTTACGTGATGAAGATTCACCTTCCTCGCGAATTTGGATCACACATCTATCAACAATCACAAAGATCTCAAAGATTATTTTTTTTCTCTACTCTTCTTCTTCTTCTTCTTCTTCTTCTTCTTCTATAATAACTCATTCAATTTCTTTAAAAAGAAAATTATTATCCTAAATTAACACTAACACTAACTATAATCAGTAACAACTAATTATTAAAATTAACACTAATTAAACACTAATCATTCAAGGGTATTTTAGCATTTATAAAAAATGGATGGATAAGGGATACCCTAGAAACACTATTTCCAACCATGTTTTTGTCCTATTAAATAGACCCCAAACTTTGTGAGTATGCCCCAAATGACGGTTCTCAAATAAACTGACATTGGTTATTTGTTTCCGAGAAAACAAACAACGGTTATCTGTTTTATGGAAAAACAAAGGATCATTTTCCGTTTACACTATCATGACTGGTCAACAACGCAAGATCCTGAAAACAATTGTCTGCTTTCTAAATTGGTCAACAAGAGAAAATTTCTCCTTTCTCAGTGTTCTTTTTTCAAACTATTTTTCATTGTGGAGTGAAAGACACACGAAATCGTCAAATCCGCCCAAATAGTCGATTACAAATTTTAATAAATGGTGTTAGGATGGGGTTGTTCCAAAACATTTGAAGCAAAGAAAAACATTAACAACAACGATAAAAAAAAAAAAGAGAAAACCCTTAAAAACCCTATCAATATTTTAAAATGAGAGGGAGAATAGGGTGTTGGTGGTGGTTGTCGACTGCATTGGGATGGAAGGGAAGAATAAAACATGAAAGTGAATTTGTAGACCTTTAGGGTATACCAGAAAGAGATGTCATAGTGTCTTAGTAAGAAAAGAATAAACACTGATAATAGGTTGATGACTACATGGTGAGGTCCAGACCTTAGCTAGGTTCAAAGGTGTGGACCATGAACCTACATGGCACTTATTTGGCACTTATGGTCTAGGTTCTCGGTATGATAGTCAGAATCTCTCTTAACCTACGTGGTGTTTATGTGGCAACCTAGAATTTGAAGATTTTGAGGTCCGAACCATTTTGACCTAATTTTACAAAAACGAAATGCAATTATAAGATTTTTTTACTAACCTTTGTGACTTAATATTAGGGAACATGTTTACTATGTTTATTTTTTAAAAGGAAATTGATTTCATTAATACTTTAAATAAAGTGTAAATTTGTGCACCCCTGAAACTGGGGTGTACATTCCTCCCCTCATGATTGGAAGGAACAACTGATAAAAACTGGATGGTGATTTTGTTTTTTGGATAAAATATTATTTTTCAGACAGATTGTTTTTTTTATTATTTTATCAACAAAATATGACCTCTTCTTATTTTTCGATTGCATCAATTGTATTTTGTGGCGTGTATTCACTTTTTAATCGAAAGAGAAAGATCATGAGTGAACTCTTTGTTATGCATACATTCTTCGCTTGTAAGGAGAAACGCCTGACCCATTCATATTTCTCTAGTTGTCGATAATTTCATGCCGGAAAGAAGATCCATTCTGGTTGATTGTTAATTAACACCCAAAACGCTCTTCAATTAGATTTTCTCACTAGGTAGTTATCTTCATTCAAAAGTCGATTATCTACATCTTCTAAAATGAATTTTTCCTAGATTTACTTTCCCATTTCTACCCGGATCTTGATTTTGTTAAGATATAGGTAGATTAGTTTAGATTTTTTTTTTTATGTTTTGAATAAATAAAATTGCATTATAGCAATGATCATTATATTTGTATTTATATTATACTCATACGTATGGCAAGTGTATGCCATTACGATTTCTCATACCTCTTGGAAGGCCTTCGATTTCGTTCAATCCTTCATCCAACCAGTTACGAACGCGATGATTAGAGATTACAGAATTCGATGTGGAATTTGGTCATATTACTTCTTTTATGGAAGCAACATGTCTTCTCCAAGAGTATCCAACAAAATGGTGATAAACCATTATAAGATTTCAATTACCTTATCGTTTAACATATATTTGCTGCATAATTTTCTTTTCGATTTTTTTCGGTTCAAGATTATTGTACTAATCATGTAACTTGATTTATAGATGTCATTGAATATTATGTAACTATATCTAACTATGAATAAAATTAGGGGCTTTCATGCCCCTTATTCCTTCAAAAAAAAAAAAAAAAAAAGTGCTTTCAAAAATAAAATTAAGACACAAAACTAAAATCTTTAATCAGTAGTTTTTGTAATGCTTTATGTTAAAGCATAACTCGATTGAACCAAACAAGCGTTGGTATGTCAAGTTTGGTTGTCATATTTTAGTGAACCAAAACTCATTTAAAGAGTCGCTTGATTATGTACTAGAGTCAACTTCGTGTAGGTTAGCTCGAAATTATTAGGATATGAGACATTACAAGTATTACGTGAAGACTTGAAGAAGTGAAGAAGTAAGGAGATACAACGACAACATCATCCTTCCAATTGAGGTTAGTAATATTTGACTTGAACTGTTTCATTCCCTAACGTATCTTTCAAGTCATGCATATTGAAAACAAAACTGCGAAGCATAAATGATTATACTCTAGTTAGACGTAGTATTAAGGATTACAATACGAAGTATAACGCTTATCTTTCGAACTTCATATATAAGACATCGACATAATTGTTTGAATGCTATTTTGATTATGTATGGGTATAAGGTGAAGATTTCATCCTAGGAAACAATGTTTTACATTCGTTTAAAGGAAGTAAATTCATGAACTTGTTTTGTGAATCGAAAGGGAAATCGCTAGGCTCATTGGTATTGTTATTCATTGCATATATTTTGAACTACCAATATGTGTCATTAGTATAACCGCTCATGACTTGCTTATGTTCTTGGTAAAACTATTCACAAGGCCTGACTTTTGTATTGGTATGAATTTTATTAGTGAAACCGATCTTAAGTAATCACCTGGGATGGTATGATCGATTTTTTGTTATTGGTATGACCAACACTAAGCAAAGGGGAACGGATCCTAGTAAGAGGTGCAACCGATCACAAGAGGGGAATCGATCCATGTAAGAGGTGCAGCAAGTTTCTAGATATTGGGAACAGATCCTATGAACATGTGCAACACGTTTATAGATATTGGGAACCGATCCTATGGACATGTGCAACAAATACAAGTTAGATACCATATATATGTGGGAAGCGATCCTAGTACCTCGTCAACCGAATTTTGGAAAGCTAGTGTGACTAATTTCAGTACCCACATGGAGGTAGAGCTGAAACTTATTTTGGTAGAACCGTGAAACCCATGTTTGGTGATTGAGTGTTCTTGATCAATCACATAGTTCTTGGAAGTCAGATGAACAAATTCTAAACTTGTTTGGAAGTGTGGCAAATCGATTCCAAGATAGTAAATATGAAAGATGATTTACTAAGTTAAGATGTCGACATACTTTGAACATATGTAGTAACGCTTATCTTTTATTGTTCAAAGATATTCCTTAATAGCTAAAGGAAAATCCCGGATCGAAAAATAAATTGAGAATCTTTTAATTAAGGTTTTTAATTTTATTTTGGAAAATGAAAATTAGTGATGTGCATTTCGTAGTTGGAGATTTTCTAAGAGATTTTCGGTCATTACTTGGACAAAGCATTTCCAGGAAGTGTGGAAACCGAATTTGGAAATATATTGCATATCTTGAGAATATTTTCGGTTTTGGAAATTCCTTGGTGTCCAAACTTTCTTGGTCTATAAATATCAAAGTTTGCATTTCGAGAAAACTAATCCTCAGAGCCAGCAAAACTACCTAGTTGTGTTGTTACTGGTGGATCCGCCTATTCGGAAAGGAAAGTAACCTAATTAGGCGAAATATCTTACTACCGCTCGGTTTAAAGACTTCTTTGGGATTGAGAAGCTCTATTAGTCTTGTTGGTGGGAAACTAGATAATTGTGGTTTATTATTAGTTTTCGATTAATTTGAGTGACTAACGGTTGTTGAACTTTGATTGCACCTAGTTTGTTTATGATTGAGAATCTTCTCTTCGATATAAGATTCACTCAAACTAGATCGAAGTTTCGACGGGGATCTTTGGACTGTTTGTAGATCTAAAGACGTCTTGTGATAATCCATTGTTAACGGACTCCGTTAAATTGTGTGATTGATCACAAGAGATTCAAGTCGATTGTGTTCAGGTGTTTATTGAAGATCTAAGAAGATTTGAAGACGAAGATGATTTCTGATTCGGGTTCATAATCTTTGGTGTGCACAATACTTGTTTCGGTTAAAGAGGATCCAACTATAATCGATTTATCCTTGTGGTAGATTGGATTGATTAGTTGAGTAGATCGGCATCAATACAATTCTTTGTGATTAAGAGTATTGATTGAAAAATCTAGACAAATTATATAGATCTAAGGACTTGACAAAGGAGTTTATAGGGATAAACGGAAGAGCCTTATGTCGAACTCACATGACTTGGTTGAAAATAGTTATTAACAAAAAGATTTGTTGTTCCTTTACTGTTTGGAATACGAACCAAAGGAATTGTTCCAAGTACGTGACTTATTACAAGTTGGAGGCGTGGGAATACAAACATAACTAGGTGAACTATAGGTTTATTTGCTTGGTCTCAACTATACGAAGTTGGTTTGATTTTGTATAGTGGCTTAATCCTGAGAGTATTCAATTCAGGACAAGGTTCTGGGGTTTTTCTGCATTTGCGGTTTCCTCGTTAACAAAATATTGATGTGTCTTTTACTTTTCTATTTCCGAAATTATAATTGTTTTATTATAATTAGAAGTAAAATACACAAACGTTTATTCCTATTTACTTGATAGTAATCCTACTTGTGTTTGGTTAAGTTTGAACCTTTTATCCAGTAAACATACTTCGTTATTGTATTGTCTCGATCTTGTATCCATAGTCAATCACACAAGTTATCTTGTTGTCGTAGTGTCTCGATCTCGTATCCATAGACGATCACACGAAGTGTGAACCGATTAGTTTTATTGTCTCGACTCAGTCCATAGACAATCACTTTCGGAGAAAAGACTTATAGGTGGAAAAGTTTAGATTGAGGTATATTTGGGTACCCTCGTCTTTTCAATTGGTATCGAGCTGGCAAACACAAAAAGATCTAACAATCTGTGTTTGGTGAGATCCAACCTATAAGAAATTGAATCTTTGCCCGATTCAGTTAACGTTATGCAAGAGTATGAATACTCAAAAGTTGAAGATGTTACTACTTCGTTAACTCATGAGCCAGAGTTGCGAAAACATCTATGTCCTTCTCTACGATGGAAAAGAGGATGCTGATAAAGAGTTGGTAAAACTCCTAAAGCCTATAAAATCTCTGTCTTATAAAGTGCGATATTAAAGACAGTCAAATCTTCTTAAACGGGAGATCGGAGATAAAGACATTCAAGCGAATATTCTAGCCATAGAGAATATGGATCTCACTTTGTCAAATTAGAAGCTCTTGGTATATCTCTTACTCAAGAAAAGAGGCATGTCCTATGACTATGACGAATGATGTTGTTGTGATTTCTTCGATGTTGAGGAAACTAAAAGTCCTTGCTCGAATTTTACAGATTGTGATAAAACTGGTTTAGTCACATCTGAAACAGATTAAGATGATGGTAGTTTGCCTAACTACATAAATTTAGAAGAGGATAAGAAACCCTCTTCTATATCCACTGATGATCAAACGAAATCTTGTCCAAAGGAAACTTTGAACCGATTCCGTGTAAGTGATCTTAAGGAATACAACTTTCAGTCACTTGACAGGAAACTTATACTTCTTCAACATACTGTGGTAAAAATATTGAAAGAAGTTTCTTGTCTTAAAAAACTGAAATACCATTCCTCGGTAGAAAGATACATTATACTACTACACGATAAGATCAACTCAAAGGGATCGAGAGGAAAGAGTTGATAATCGCTTCGGAAAAAGGTTCCGCCTCCTTGTTTTGATGAAGAATGACTCTAGAAGAAAGGAAAAGAGAGAATCACTTGTCAAAAGAAACAATCATGAATTTCCGATAATCGTTTCGAGATAATCATGCTTTGATGTGGACCATAAGGAAGTCCTTAGGATGAGAAAAATATTATGAAAATCTCATTAATAGAATTAAGAGAGATTTATCTATCTCTGAAAATTCTCACATCAGTATATCTTCTCCACATGATCATATCTCTAAAGTTAGAAAAGATCATTATTCTGGGAGAAAATATTTTGGGCAGAAATTCCCAAGGAGAAACATGAACTATGTTTCTGATACTCGCTGTAAGCTAGAAAAAGCTTACTCCGATACAACTTAGTTGTGTCGAAATTGTGCACTCTCATCCTATTTTGTACTCTTAATTATGGATGAGAGAAGCATAATAAATCGAGAGCACATTTGTTTTATTTGTAGTTGCTTATCAGAAAATTCTGTGACATTTTTATGGATTCTTTAAAGAATCCATTTCTGTCTAAAAAGTGTTCATGTTTATCATGGTCTTCCAAAAATAGGTTTATTTAGAATTTTCGAATTTTAATAAACCTCCCAGCATGAGAAGTTCGGACAAAGGAAACATAATTAATTTCTGTAATATTTTCGAAATTTCCTGATATTTTCGGTCCGAGAGTTGTCTCTTCTTAAAGGGAAACTATCTTTTTCCTATATTATTGAAACCCCGATCAATCCTTATTTATATAACCGAGCATGCCTCCAATAACTCGCAATGTCACAAAGGCTAATAAGGAGGAACCTCAAAAGGTTCAAGACTGTCAAGGAATCAATACGGAGAGGAAGAAGAAAAACATATCAAAAATCATGTCCGATTATGATTCTGATAGTTCAATTGGATCACAAGATGAGTCATGTCTGTTGGCTTACAACCTACAAGATCCAACCAAAACCAAGTGGATTCGTTCGATAGTATAATTGACTATATCCAAGGTTTTGAAAAACTAAGAACCAATCTCATAATAAGGTTTCAAATCAAGATTGGCTCAAAGATAAAATTGAGGAAACAAAAGCCGATATTGCTGATATGAAGGTTCAAGTTAAAAAACTTGAGAAACAATAAGTGGTTGCGAGACAAGTCTCTTGAGACATGCTTCAAAAGTTTGAACACCGAAGAAACCTCGATGAGCAATAAAAGCAACACTAGAGATTAAGTTATATGTTGTAATACTTAATCCGGGGAAAAATAGACATCAATTTTTGATTTCTTTCAATAAAGTCTATTTTGAATAAAACTATCTTATTATGAATAAAATTATTAGTTTATAATTTTTCTTGTGATAATTTTCGTTTACATAGCATGTGCTTGAATGCTTTATCTTATTGCTATGTATGTTTATGGGATGTTGGATTTCGGTTTCATGACCTTAATATTCAATCTCATATGATGAGAACCCTTATGGTTTGGGTGAATTTTTGGTTTATAAGGATTAAGTTCTAGCCCATGTTGGTAGGCTTTATCAAAGGATCATGAGGGTTCTGATTGAAACAATATGTGAAAAAGTCACAACATGTTGAATCGTTTGGTTTAGCATAAAAGCATATGTGTTTCGGGGTTTTAACTTTTGCAAGCAAAAGTTAAAACCAGATTCTCAACCTTTTTCTGGTAGAGGTTGGTTGTTGTTCTTTTGTTTTGCATAAGGATGACAACATAATGATATTTCGGTATCAATTCTCCCTGGAAAGAAGATGCAAACATTATTGGAGAAAAGGATGCAAAATTTGAGGTAACGACTTTGTTAGTTAATCGTTTTCCTATTAAGAAAAGCCTGATTTTATTGCGTATATTTATTGCATTTGCTTAACAAAATTTCGGTACAATTGATGTTTTATTCCATTATTTGTGTATGGATGTGTGTGTGATTCAATTGTTTCCGGTTAAGAAAAACTATTGTTATCTTGCTTTATTGTTTGGTATCAATCATTTAGGCTAACAAAATTTCGGTGCGATTGTGGTGCTTTGATGTCTATGTTGTTTCAATTGCTTTTAGTTGAGGTAAATAATTATGCAAGTTGTTCTACTTGGTTTTCGGGATAAATTATTTAGTACGATTTGATTCTGAATAAGAGAAACTATGTTACTTCTGGTCTTAGTTAGACTTATCAAAGTAGAGGTTTAGGTTATTCAAGTCTAATCGAATGTCTTAATAAGAAATGCTAGTTAACTAACTTAGTACTTGTATTGTTTAAAAGTGAAAGGTCTAAGTTATATGGATAATTAGAACATGATGAGAAAAATAGAGTTATCTTTATTTTGGTCTTATCGAACAAGCGATTGTACTTGTACAATCGGTTTAGCAAAGGAACTAAGGTGCTTAGTCGATTTTTGGTTTGCTAAACTATTAGGCAAAATTGCTTCGGAAAATTGTTTCCTTGGTAACATATCAAAACAAATTTACTTTGTAGTTTCGGTTTTGATATTGGTTATCAAAAATGGTGTGTGGAACCCTCGTGCTTAACTCTTATAGGTTGCAAGTCTTCAGAGATTTGTAAGATCCTTTCGGTTTGTCCTTTATTTGCTCGTACCTTTGTCATTTTGTGACAAAAAGGGGAAAAAATATATGGCGTAAACAAGTGATACTGGTATTGATTTATATTGATTGGTATCACTAAGGGAAAGGACATTGGTGCTTAAACGTTTTATCTAACGAAAGAGTAAAGCATAGACTAAGGGGGAGTAGCATATCATATGATAATGGAAATAACAAAGACGTGAGTATTGAAAATATACCTATATTACCTTAAGGGGGAGTATTAGATTTGTTATTATAGTGTCAACAACGGCATCTATGGATTGAATGTATACAGGTTATTATGCTATTGAATTTGGGAATCAAGCGTATGTGTAATGAATTCTTGTAATTTGTTTATCCATATGATGTAAGAGTTTTGTCACTATAATTGACAAAGGGGGAGATTGTTAGAGCATAGCTCGGTTGAACCCACCAAGCGTTGGTATGTCAAGTTTGGTCATCATATTTTAGTGAACAAAAACTCATTTAAAGAGTCGCTTGATTATGTACTAGAGTCAACTTCGTATAGGTTAGCTTGAAAGTATTAGGATATGAGACATTACAAGTATTACGTGAATACTTGAATAAGTGAAGAGCTACAACGAAAACACCATCCTTCTACTTGAGGTTAGTAATATCTGACTTGAACTGTTTCATTCCCTAACGTATCTTTCAAGTCGTACATATTGAAAAAAAAATTGTGAAGCATGAATGATTATACTCTAGTTAGACGTAGTATTAAGGAATACAATACGAAATATAACGCTTATCTTTTGAACTTCGTATATAAGACATCGACATAATCGTTTGAATACTATTATGATTATGTATGGGTATGAGGTGAATATTTCATCCTAGGAAAAAATGTTTTACATTCACTTAAAGGAAATAAATTCATGAACTTGTTTTGTGAATCGAAAGGAAATCGCTAGGCTTATTAGTATTGTTATTCATTGCATATCTTTTGAACTACCAATATGTGTGATTAGTATAACCGCTCATGACTTTCTTATGTTCTTGGTAAAAATATTCACAAGGCATGACTTTTGTATTGGTATGACTTTTATTAGTGAAATCGATCTTAAGTAATCACCTGAGATGGTATGATCGATTTGTTGTTATTGGTATGACCAACTCTAGGCAAAGGGGAACCGATCTCCACCACACAAGTTTGCCACCTGACGCATGGCAACTTGCGGCCCAAAGCCAAAACACACGGTTTGCACCTAAACCCTAATTTGGCCGCGCCTACTCTATGGCAAAGCCATGCTCAACGCTGGCTGCTAAAACGAAGGGTTGCAATAATCAACGACTACCCTTCTCTTTGAGATGCATATCTCGACCACACAAGTTCGCCACCTGACGCATGAAAACTTGTGGCCCAAAGTCAAAATACACGGTTTGCACCTAAACCCTAATTTGGCCGCGCCTACTCTATGGCAAATCCATGCTCAACGCCGGATACTAAAACGAAGGGTTGCAATAATCAACGACTACCCTTATCTTTGAGATGCGAGATCTCGACCACACAAGTTCGCCACCTGACGCATGGAAACTTGCGGCCCAAAGCCAAAACACACGGTTTGCACCTAAACCCAAATTTGGCCGCGCCTACTCTATGGAAAATCCATGCTCAATGCTGGCTACTAAAAGGGAGGGTTACAATAATCAACGGCTATCCTTACCTCTGAGATGCGGATCTCAACCGTTCAAGTTCGCCACCTAACTTACGACCCAAAGACAAAACATCACGGTTTGCATCTAAACCCCAAATTTGGCCACGCCTATTCTTTGGAAAAGCCATGCCGACTCTACCATGGCCACTGGCATGCCAATGCTACACGTAACACATTGCTACACGTTTTCCCATAAAAACACTCGAGACATCTAACACATGTCACAAACTGGGAGATGCTCAAAAAGGGTATTGGTTTGGCGGTTTACAACGTGCGGGGTACACTACGCCCGTTACATGAAGGTGTCATAAGAATGGGTCGTTTAGTAAATACAAGGAATAATGGTGAAACGCTCCTTTCATTATGGAACATCAATTCCAGGCGTTACACATTTATCACCTCCTTCCACTTTACTCAGCCGTTTCCATTTTCTACGAGACCAGAGTACGTTATGTTACGACTTGTATAAATAGGTCTTACCTATTTCCACCAAACAACAAGTTTTGGGGTCAGGAGCATACAACACTCAGAAATCACTTGCTAGCTTTCCCATCTGTTAGCTTTCACTTTCTGATACAAGTCAAACAACTACTCTTCCAGAATCAACTATTCTGGTCTCAACACTTTCTTCGCTTCCTCCCTAAAACTAACCCTTCTCCTTCACTTTGTGACCGAAGCAAGTCTGGAACGGTCATTTCTTGGTTTAGGCCGGATTTGTGAGATTGATCTCTCGAATCTAAAGTACTCCTTGCGGTACATTGTTTAGGGTTTAGACTCGGTTTCTCACCCACTCACGCGAAGTTACCGAAATCGACGAACCGTTTTCACCCTCAAACAACACCTTAATTAATTCTCCAAAAAAAATTAATATATATGATTCTACTAAACAAGGTGATAAGTCACCTATAAATGGACAAGTTTATAGGAAGATATTAGCTATACACAAAGTAAAGTTCAGCACATTCGATATTTATCAAAATGAGCCGAACAATGTAAGATGGATTACTAAGTAAAAGTATTTATGTTCGGTTAATGATCATAAAACTTAATTATAAGCCGAACACGGTTAAGATAAGTTTAAGTATGTAGGTTCGGCTGATTCGATATTCAAAACACAACATATTTTTCAGTCGAACTGTTCTTTGTGTGTAGAAAAAAAAAAATAAGTTTGGCTGATAAATGTCAGCCGAACACTACCCTGTAACTACCAAAACGCGAGGAATCATCGAATACATTTCATGAAATCAATGAAATACGAAAAAACAAGCAATGGGTTTGTGGGAAATACCTTTCTATGTGTAATTTTAAGGAATCAAGGTCTATTTCTTGCTCTCCAACACCAATTAATCCACTTTCCTCTTCAACTCCATCTATTCCAAAAACCCTAGTTTGAGCCGGTGCAAATGCGATTCCGGATTAGGATTCCTACCTCTAGCACATCGCTTATAACGAGGTTCCATACTGTATATATGGTTTCAATCGAAAAAGCGAATCATCAATCAACGATTTGATTTTAGAGGAACTTTTTAAGAGGAGGAGAAGAAGAAGGGGAGAGTTCGACTAGTTCGGTGAGAGGAGAATAAGAGTGAGATTTTTTTTTTTATTTTCTAGAGTTTCGATTTTGTATTTAATTAGTGATTGCGTAACGGTTAATTAGTGAAGTAATTAAGTGGATAATTGATTTGGAACCTTAATTAGTGGAAATTTTTTAGGATTAGTGGAAGGGTAATAATGTAATATATAAGGGTATTATAGTAACTTAATCATCACTAGAACACCCCTTGTCATCTTCTATGGGATGGCATAGTAACTCTGTATGCCCCAAACTTTTTCGGTATACCTCAGATGACGGTTCTTATTTCATATAAATCACTCATAATCCATCCACAATGAAAGTGGGAATCACAAACTGGGCCTAAGCGCTTCCCAAGTTGGGTGTTATGTGAATTGGAAAGAACTTGGGAAGACTCATAAGAACTAGTCTTATGTTGCCTCAATATGCTGATTAGTGATTAGTGTAGTACAACACAACACCCGAAACTCATGACCCATGTGCTTACCCGAATGTGTGCCGAGCCATGCTTAAACTTTAGCGCACTGTAATGTGTTGTATCATGATATTTACCGGCCCAGCACACAGTATACCCTTTACATATTTTAAGAATAATAAAATTGAATTGTAATTTTAAAAACAGAACATTTTTTCTTTTTTTTTTTTCAAAAAAGAGGCTAACCTCAGTACATTACATGGAAAACCGATTTAGGAAATCGGAAACCTTACAGAGATTTTTGAAGATCAGACTACATTCATACATGTTGTAGCATCTCCACCAATTCTTGCCTAACAAATATATCCATACAGAGCTAGAAACAGTTTCAGAAGACCTTCTCTCTCGCATAGGAGAGTACCAAACAATCTGGGCTAAACTAATTTTGTAAACAAAACCAATATGAGTCAAAGCACAAGGCAATGACTGGATAGAATCCAACCCAATGTTCATCAGAACATGTATATTACATGAACCGGAGTTTTTTAAGTTTAGATTGCCTAATACAATCAAGGTATCAATGACCCAACTAGTAGTAATAGTAGCCAAAAAGTAACCAAAGTGTCTCACATAGTATCCAAGGTGTCTCAAGTAATGATTTAATGTCAATCGGTCATTAGGTGTCCAGATTTCGGAACGAATCGAGGCGGCTGACTCGGCATTGGAGATGCGGTAACAATTGTTAATGAACTTGATGATAATCTTGGTTGAATTGCTGCTGTCTTTTCCTTAATTACTAATCCTAAAATATTAAATTCTAAAGCTAAAACAATGACCAGCTTGTTAACGTTACAAGCATAAATAGAAATCAGGATAAACTGAAATCTTAACATCAACACTAGCAGAAACAGAAACTAAATTAAAATAGCCGGACAAGCCGTTCCAAAGAAAGAAAACTAGATCTAGTCTATTAGGCAAAAAATAAACAGTTACAATATGAAGAGAATCATAATACAGTAAGCCTAAATCAAGTAAAACTAAAGCAAAAACATAGCCCAAAACAGTTACACAAGCTGATTTGTTCGAATTTACCGGAGCAAATGATGTTTCTTCGACTTTGTTGGAGGTCAGCAGTGGAAAAGATTGAATACCTTGATTTTTGTTCTTCATCCGGTGAAGAGACATACCTGCACTAGCTCAACAAAACCCACCAAAGAAAATCATAAACAAACCAAAGATCAGAACCAATAAAAACCAAAATCGAAAAATTAAAGGTAGCAAACAAGATCAGGGAAGAGTGATATAGGGTAACTGGCTTATAGTGTTTTTCGATCTGCTCAGATATGCTCCAAAGGAGCCGATATGCGCAGAGAGGCGATCAATCTATTAGGGTTTTTGTTGGGTTTTCTTAGAAAAGAGAAAGAGCAGGTTTAGGAAAGAGAAAGAGCCCATCAAAGTCGATCGTAATTACATTTTGTCTGTTCGATTATTTAATAAGGGTTTTTGAGTTTTTCCCCTAAACAAATTAGTGATTGAACTTTCCCCCCTTCTTGGTTATTGATAGCAACTTTGCCCCTAAATTAATTTTTGTTCCGAAAAAATCCTTAGTGTATGTGTTTGGGTTAGCATACACTAAGGATGTGCTGGGTTGTGCCAGAGATATAGACATGTGGTGTTGGGCCATGCTAAATGGCGTGCTGTGCCAGAAATATAATCATGATGTGTCGTGTTGTGCTGCGCTAGACCACTTATTTTATATTTTCCAAAGTAAATATTTCTTAGATATTTTAGTTAGTATAAAAATTATTATTATTATAGAAATAGGAGGACTACGGGATATCTTATAAAAAGAAAATAATCAAGGTTTGTACATTCCTTTGGTCGGTAGCCTAGCAACAAGCCGAGCACCAACACCTTTTTCAAATCAATCACCATAACGAATATAAAATGTCAAAAATTCGCTAAAAAAAAGATTTTTTTGTGAAATATGCAAGTAATATGATGTATCGCGTTGTATTTTATGCTTGATTTGGTGTGCTTTCTTCCCGTGTCGTGCTATGATGTGTCGTATGCTTACACGTGCCACGTGTTGTACCGATCTTTGATGTGCCAATTTGTCTGGCACAACACAGCTAGCACACTAAGCTAACGTGATGTGCCCGTACTGTGTCAGGTCACGTGTTGTGCTCGAATTTTAATGTACGTGATGTGCCATAAGGGTGCTGGTATGACCCAATTTACACCTCTAGGGGTAAGTGATAAATAAAAGCAACAAGAAGTATATTGGAATATTGTATATGTCAAACTCGGAAGTTACCGTGCTTGATGAGAGTATCAACTGACCACGCAATTTTGCATGGGAAACAAATACCAAGTCAAAGAAAAACTAAATAATTATATTATTATTTACTGGATTTATTTTAGCTTATCAAATTTGTATCATCTTCAAGGGTACGTTAATCAACTCTATAAATTAATAAGAGTTTTTTTTTTTTTTTTTCTTGATCGGTAAAGAGAGATTGAAATGATCAAAAAAACCAAGGATATAAGAAATACCACCCGAAAGAGAGTACAAAACATGATAGCTTATTACAAGACTATCCTCAGAAAACAAAACAAAAGAATAAACAACAATCCAAAACTTTCAAAGTTAAGGAGGATGAAAATAAGCTCTCGGCTAATTCTGAATAACATCAACGAAAGAGTTATTTTCAAACTCTTTAAAGACTATGCACCAGGTATACATCTCATAATGAGCTTTACTAATAAGAGTTCTAATATAAGTGTAAAACCATCTCAGCATGTGCTGAATGTGTTGAAGGTCAGTAATACTAATATAAGTAATGTGTTTAGTGATATAAGGGTCTCTCACATACCCGATCAAAAGATAAGATTAATTCCTAGACCTAGACCTCCATTGAGAACTCTATTAAGAATCCATTACTGAAAAAATTAACAACCTAGACCTCTTTAGGCAGGAATCACAAACTTGGTTCCTAAGTATTAATCTCTTTGAATAGGAAATCCATTTGATCGATTAGACATAGGATACCTTGGTCAATATTTTCGAAACCCATTTTATATATGGAATTGACCCAAACTAGAAAACCCAATGTTTTCTTACGGAATTTACAACTCGTATCCGTCTATAGGAAGTAGGCTCTTGTTATCGGTCGTGTAAATTGGTCTTGCGTGTTTGCTCCCAATAAAATGGGACAAAGTAGCGGGTATTCGTGAAGTGTGGAAGGAAAAATAAGGTAGCTAGAATCTTGTGTCTTAGACTTCCATGGTTGCCATTAATTTCAGCTTTATTGTAATATATCCAGTCTTTTCTAATAATATTCTTTTTTGTCAAAAAAAATAAAATAAATAAAATACTCCCTCCATTTTATAAAAGTTGAGGTATATCAGGTTTACACATTTTGAAGAAAATAAATAGGGACACTTTTAGGTATTTTTAATTAAAAATTCTTTGGGGATTACATTGAAATCACTCAAGAGGGCTCTGCGAATCGGGCGATATTGAGTCGACCGTTTAATCACCGATTCTGAAATTTCTTCATTCTAATCCCTCCTCCACCATTAATGAATCAATGAATGTTGGAATCACCTAATCGTTAGTTTTTTTTTTTTTTTTACTTGTCTCTGTTAGTATTTAATTCTTCATTGATTTCTTCTTTCCTTGTCTCGAATCTTGGTTTTTGTTATCTAATGTCGTAACTAACTTTTTCTTTTTTTTTTTCAATCGAGATTTGCATGTCATTGATTTGCTCCCCTCTAGCTTTATACACTCGATTTTACCCTGGTTTGCTTATTATGACTTGCGGGTGTTAAGGTTGTGCCCGGGTCTTTGTTGCCTTGTTTGGTACAAAGTAGTCATTGCAAAGGTTTTCATTCAAAGGTTGTGGTCTTCAAGGTTTCCCCCCGGTTAAAAGACAATGGCGGAAAAACTATCAATCTCTCGATTCCCGGTTCTTCGCAAATACCAAGTTTCACGACTCCTCTTCTTGTTGCAACAAGTGGCATAATTTTTATGACAACACCAACACATCTCAAACCATCTTCATGCAAAGGCTCTATAAATTGGAACAAGTTCATCATAAGCCTCATCATCATAACTCGTCTCATCATACCCTGTGCAATCAGAGCCCAACACCAAAACTTCAAAATCATGGACCCAAATATGGGAGATATGAAATACTTAGAAGAACAACTAATGTCAACAAACCTGAACTATTCAGAATCAAGCTCTGAAGAAATTCGTCAAACCTTTGTCTATGCAAGTGTAAACCTTGACAAGGGAATCTCAAAGTGGGCTATCAGGCATTGTAGGAAACTCCTTGCCTCGGAAACCAATGAAACCAGACAACCTGAATTTCATCTCAAGAATCTCTGGAGCAAGAAAGTTAAGAAAATTCAAATAAGGAATCCAGCACCAAACTTCTTCATAGTTAGATTTGCAAATTGGGATCAAGTTAACTGGGTTCTAGAAAATGCTCCATGGTCGGTAACCGGCTGTCTCTTTATGGTTAAGCCATATAACTCATTTGTCCAAATTCAGGATATGGATTTCAGTACACAAGAATTCTGGGTGGATTTCAAAGACTTGCCACCAGAATTGTTTGATGAGGAAACAATGTTCAAGTTTGCAAAAATACTTGGAGAAGTTAAAGCTCTCGACCCTGAAGATGGCAATCATGTTGACTCTAATGCTGTCAGTGCTAATATCAAAATCAATGTGAAAACTCCACTTATCAAGTCTCTTAACCGAGAATGGAGCTGGTTATACTCAATGGATTCTTTTACTACCAAAAGCATCCAGAAATCTTTGTCCAAACTTGCTTCATCTGGATCATGATGAGGATGAATGTGAAAGAAAAGCCAATTTTGTCAGGGCACTGGCAAATAAGGCATTGTTCAAATTTGGGCAAACTAACTTGTCTCTACAGGATGTGATGGCAATGAACCCAAAGTATGGAGATGGTTCTCCAATCACCACTAACGAAAGATTTCTAAAAAGAAAGAAGCAAAGGCTAACAAGGTGGTCTTCCAACGACCCTCGAGATGGATATCATGTCACCTGCAGCTTTCACTGAGGAGGTGGGACAAAATTCTGAAGTGGGAGAAGGTTCAAATCAAAGAAGGGGAAAAGAGTGCGAGAAAATGTGGCTAGAAATATCAACTTCGACAATCCAATCTACATGGATGCTGATAACAGTACCTATCAGAATTTTCAAGATCTGCAAGACCATGACCATAACCAGTCAGGAGAATGGGACCATCATTGCAATGCCATGACAAGGTACCAGCAAGTAGGGCATGAAGACCAGGTAATTAACTCAACACATAAATTTTTGATTTTGCAAGTTCACCTATTAATTTCCAATTTTTTTATCCCAAAACCACAATTTTACAGTTTTTTCTCTCAATATCCTATTACAAACCTTAGATATCTTTGGGAAAAAATGAAAGTACTAGCATGGAATTGTCAGGGTATTGGCCAAAAAGACACTAGGGACCATCTAAGAAACTGCATACATAGAAATGATCCAGATATAGTTTTCCTCTCATAAACCAAATCAAAAGATATTAAAACTAACTCTTTCATTAGAAAATTTGGCTTTCTAATTATTGGTCCCGGTCCTCTATTGGCCTCTCTGGAGGAATTGCTCTCTTATGGAAAGATGGCATGGGGGTGAATATTGTTGATGAACAAAGAAACCAAGTGGAGATCATGATCACGGAGGCCTCATAATGTACGGTGGGTCGCTTACATGTCTCTATGGAAGCCCAAGATATCAAGAAAAGAAAGAGCTATGGGAGAACATTACAATAAGAAGTCGGAATATGCAAGTACCATGGATGATTATTGGAGACTGAATATCACCATCAACCCTCAAGACAAGATCTCAAGTGCAAAATCAGCTCGATCAAGCATCAACAAGCGAATCCAGGGAATGGCTACTTCAAACCGATCTACTAGATGTAACATTCTCGGGATACCCATACACATGGAGCAATCACGGACAAGCAACTCAGCAAGTGAAAGCGAAACTAGACAGAGCAATGGCCAACTCAAAATGGCATGACATATTTCAATCAGCCAAAGTTTATAGTCTTAATGCATTTGGATCAGATCACTCTCCAATAATACTTCATACAAACCCAGCAGACAGAGAATTCAAGAAGCCTTTCAGAGTTTATGAAAACTGGATCCAACAAGACTCTTGCAAGGAACTAATAGCTAAAACTTGGACCCAGCTTCAACATGGATCAGCAGCTTTCCAAATGGTTACAAAATTAAAACTCACCAAGAAAGAAATCAAAAACTGGAACTACGAAGTCTTCGGCAATGTCACACAACACATCAAGGAAGTGGAAAAGTGATGAGTGCCAAATAGTGCATATTTATACACCGTTTTATTGGCATTTTACTCATCTTTGCGCTTAGAAATCGGATATTATCCCAGTTCTCGTGTTTTCTTTGTTTTCAAGAATAAATATTTGTATTAATTAATTTTGTGTTTTTAGGTACTAAATAAAGTCCGGAGAATCTGAGGAGCCAAGGAGCGAATAATTGGAGTCAAGTGCTGGTAGGCCCGAGGATGTGTATATAATTTACGGCCTACGGTAATACCGCAAGTGCACGGCGTCTATCGGAGACGCGGCAAGTACGGGTCGAACCACAGAGACTTGTGGTGCTCTAATTGATCTAAGGCTTTGCTAAACCGAGTTCTAAGTGATAACAAGTGACAACAGATGGTTTTGCAGATATTTTTGTGCCGATACGGCTGTTTTGTAGTGAAATAAACCTAAACTAAGGTAAAAGGTAGTGAAAAGGGGTTGCTAAGGTATTCAAATTCACCTCTAACTCCTCTTGTGTGCTCACTGAGTTGAGGCTTTCTTGCCCTGTGACTGATAAGGGCAGGGTGTCAAACCCACCACCTATCTAAGGGGTTTCTCCATGTTACACTTCAATACACAGCTAAGGTGCTAACCCAGAGCATTAGTTATCTAATTAAGTATAACTAATCAAAGGAATTAGCCTATAACTCTAAGGATTGAGCTGCAAAGATACTAAACATAAGTATAACCTAACTACAATGCATCCATGGCGTTGGCATGCATTGTGAGAGAAGAATGTTAGATGCTAGGATTGAAATTATTTTAAAGTTTAAGCATACAAGAATGGTTCAAAAACAGTTAACATCACAACATGGATTTAGGGTTTCATTGAAACCCTAGCACCCAACTAGAACATAAATTAACACAAAATATAACTATTGACTGCACTGGCTAATCCAGGCGTGCGAAAAACATTCACAGACACCTCCTATTTATACATCTGAAAAATATCCCAAACCCTAATTTCTTATAAAATAGAAATTGAAATAAAATAACTCTCACCCACTTCTCTGAATCGCTTCTCCTCTTGTCTAATCACCTCGAGCTCCATGCGTGATTGATTGGTGAAACCCCTAACCTATCTCTTTCTATTTCTCACTTAGTCTCTAGGCAGAAACTATGAGAAAATAGAGGGAGGCGGGGAGGTGGTTGTTGCAGGGAGACGCTTGTTGTTGTGACACGAGATGGTGGTGGTGATGGCTTGTCGTGGAGAGGGAATGGTGGTGAAGGTGATGTTGCGAGGGTTTGTCGGGGTATGGAGAGGGGGTGGCGGAAGAGCAGAGGGAAGAAGAAAGAGAAGATGAAAATGAAATGGAGTGGGTCGACTAGGGTATAGGTATAGAGGTCTTCCAGTGTTGAGCGGGTGCATCATCAAGTTGATGGGACGGGCCTAGCGAGCGTGGGATGAAGTTGGTGCGATCTCGAACGGCTCGGGGAGGTAAGCGGTTTTGGCTTGATCTAGTGTTGCACGGGAGCAGCGATCTATGATGCACATGGAGGTAGCGACCGTTGGATGTAGCTGAGGGAGATCTCAATGGCTCAGAGTGAGCGGGTTCGGATCCGGGTCATGGGTAGCTCTAGCCCATGTCTTCCTTGTTGGGTTGCAACTGATTTGCGCGCGGGCTTTGGCTATCTACTCCATAGATGCTTGACTCCAATTCTTCGCTCTTTGGGCTCCTCAGTTTCTCCGAGCTTTATTTATTACCTAAAAACACAAAATTAATTAATACAAATATTTATTCTTGAAAACAAAGAAAACACAGAATCTGGGATAATATCTGATTCCTAAGCGCAAAAGATGAGTAAAGTGCCAATAAAAGGTGTATAAATATGCAATATTTGGCACTCATCAAATACCCCAAACCTGAATTTTACTTGTCCTCAAGTGAAACAGAAATGAAGAAATCCTAACTATACCCCGTCGCAGTCTCTCGAATGCATTTAGCGTATGCACTAAGCCTTTAAACCCCTAGGTGTCCCTAGTGGACGAGTTGTAGTCTCGTGAGGGTTTACCAGAGGTGTACCCACAAAACCTTCTCCAACTTCCAGAGTGTAAAAGAGTCTCAAGCATCCTAGAAGCTATGAGGACATAGAGTTTCGCATGCTAGTAACGAGGTTAGAACTATCGAAGAACGCATTCTCATCCTTAAGTGTTTGAGCGAGAAGTAACCATACCATATGAAAGAATTCGGATTCGATTGTGATCATAAGTCTCAACTTCGCCTCACCATTAGGGTTTTATGATAATTGCACTCAAAAAGATCGCTTTTTTAGTCTCTCATGTGTGCAAAGGAATAAAGAGAGAAATCCCGCACACGTTGTAGGTAAGAAGGATAACCTTCCGAAATAAAATCTGGAGACTCCACAGAAGTGTGGACAAAATGAATCTTTTTCTGATGATCTCTAAGAAAGGAAATCAACCATTAGCAAGGGTGGGAGTACTCACTCATTTCTCACCCGATCGGCAATTAATATCACTCTCTCATAAGAACCATAGAAACGTCTTCAATCTTCGGTCTTCGGTCTTCAATTGTTGATGACGAACTTCTAAACTTCACAAACTTGACAATTTTTAACTTTTCTACTCAAATTCCTTGTTGTTTGGATTTTTCTTTTTAAATTCTTCTTTACCATGGTGGTAGCAAAAATAAACTACAATATTTTTTTTTTATTTTTTTTTATTTTTTTTTTTAGATTACAATAAGTGAAAATAAAAATACAAATAATGAAACAACTAACTCCATGGACAAAGGACTTTGTCACTCAATTTTTCCACAACTTGTATTGTCTTGATTTTATAAATTTTATTAATTCTCATCCTATTTTCTTTTCTTTGTTGCACATAAACCTTGGACTATCTCAACTTTTCTTTCAATATTCCGATTCTCTCTCCCTGCGACGATGATGTGTTTCTATGGGTCTTGCCGATTGAGAGAGAGAATGATGCTAACTACAAATCGGTATTTAGAAGGAGTTTTCATCTTTAGACGTCACCCTCATGATTGACAAAAACTAGCACTCAAGAGATCAAAAGTAGTGCTGAAAATGGTGCGAAGTTGGGTAGCTCACCATTCCTACCCGAATTGACGTACGGTGACACACACTCTAACGACTTTTCTAGAAAGTTGCAAAAAATTGAAGGTTGGTGCCTCACTTGATGTAAAATGGATAGTCTCCACTATGGGTGATCACAATTCTACTACCGAATATCTAAACAAAGACCTAATTCGCCCACCCATGGTTAAAACCAACTTTAACGCTCTAATCAACTAAGAAACCCGATTGTGTTCTCCTAAGACTTCCAATTTCGTTATTTCGGTCAGAATCTCTATGTAAACATAGCTAAAAGCATGCTAGTGACTCTAAAATCTCTAAAAGTTGGAGGTTTTTACAAAAAGAGTTTTTGAATTTTTTTTTTTTTTTTTTTTTTTTTTTTTTTTTTTTTTTTTTTTGAAATAAAAGGTAAAATAAAAGACTAAAAACTCTAAATGCAAAATAAAAACTAAAAACTCTAAATGCAAATGCACCCCCAAACCTAAATCAAACATTGTCCTCAATGTGTCTTCATATAGAAAAATTTAAACAAATCACATACCATGAGAACTATGCCGAAAAGAGAAAAGGGAAGAGATTACCTGTATGTTCAAGGCGGGAGCAAGGTTGAGCTTCATTCGTCAAGGCTAGAATCCAATATTCTCAACGGAGATCATATCGGATTAGCATAATATATGTGCAAGAAGACTCAACCGAATCAAGAAAAGAAAAATTTAACAAGTCCTACTGGATATATACAATGAAAATGCACCATAAACCAACAATCTAAAGAGTTGAGGATCAACCCAATAGAAAATATGTACACACATTAACAGCCTTACACAAAAATAACAAAAAAAAATGGGCTTTGGTTTTGTTGGGAATTTGGTTTATTGGGCTTTGGTTTTGTTGGGAATTTGGTTTTGTTGGGAGCTTTGGTTTATGTGGGAAGCTTTGGTTTATGTGGGAAACCCAAGTTGTTGTGGGCTCAATTTGGTTTTGGTTTGTTTGGGATTTGTTGTTTGAAGCCCAAGATTTGTGAAAACAAAGACGTGGCCCAGCCTTGGGTTGGCAAAAGTATAGCTTAGAGGATGTGGGCTCGGTGTGTTCACAAAGCCCGTAGGGATTCGAAGAACCCAGGTGATGTTTAGCCCAACAAAGTGTGGGTTCTAGTTTGTTGCACGGCCCGGTTGGGTTCTAGCTATGTGGAGCCCAATGGTTGGGTTTTGGTGGGGTGGTTTACTCACAGAGCCCGGGTTGCGGGCCAAGTTATGTGGGCTGGTTTGGGGAGGTGCAACAGTGTCCAGTGCATTTGAGCACAATTTCGGAGGTATGCCTCGGGCCACACAAGTATGCTCGAGCCACACACTACCGGTTCAACCTCAAAGCTACGGGGCTTGAGGTCAATGCTTCACAGGTAAAGCTCAGGGTTATACACAAGATTGACAGGGTAGATCATGCACAGGAGCTGTTACAGGTAAGCTCAGGGTTGACAACACAGCACAACTACAGCTCACTCACAGCTTCAGGGGGCTGGATTGAGCACAGAGTAGCGGGAGCTCAGGGTTTTCCACTCAATTAGCTCGGCAATGATCAAATGACAGGAGATGTGCATAGGATTATGCCGAGCCACACAAAGTTCAGCAGCTAACACAGGGTACCACTACATGCATATATTTCAGATTTTTCAAGGTTTGCTCAAGTGTCACAGATTCAGGGTAGTTCAGTGCACACAAAAGTTCTGGCAAATGGCAAACAGGGCTCATGCAAATGGCAATATAGGCTAGCATGCAAGGGTGTGTGAATTCAACAGGTCAGCACCGCAAGTTGGCCCAACAAACGGCTTCGGGGTCAGGCACATGGCTATGCTTTATGCTCAAAGTTGACACGAAGACAAGCTCAACAGGTTTGTTTAACTACTTGGTTTTCGAATTGCAACTCACCTCCAACAGCCTGGGGCAGATGAGTTCAATTTTCTCGGCTTATGCTCTGGGGCAAGTTAAAGTCAAACATCACGAAAGCAAGATTCGATTAAGTACAACTCTAACACTTTTATGACATACTTGTCATGCTCGGGATGCCACAAATTTAGCAAAGTGCAATTGGTCTATCGTGCAAGCAATCCGAGGTGGTGACCTAGTATGGAGGCTAATCTGTCATGCGAAGCAATAGATGTTCAAATTGATGTCACGGGGTCATGCTCGGGTTGCTCGAGCTAAGGCAACGAGTAGCTAGCACAAGCTCATGCACGTGGGCTGGAGTTTAAGCTCAAACTTGCGCTTCGGGGGCTGCTCGAGGATTCTCGAGGCTCACACAAAGGTGTATGCTAGTTTAACCTAGTTCACAAAGTCATGCATGGAGTCACTTACCCGAGTTGTGCTCGAAATTTGTAACTCGGGTTCCTTGGCCTTACTCAAAGAGCTCAAAGAAAGTACCTCGGGTTCCTGCCTTTTCGTTGATTTCAATGGGCTGGTTTGGCTTCCTTTCTTTGGTTGCTCGGAAGAAGAAAGAGCCCTAGCCAAAGACTGTTGGCTCAAAGAAAGAGATTTAGTTCTCTAAATAATCACTACACAAAGTCAGCTAGCAAGGATGAGGATTTTGCGCTTAAGGTCTTAATGCGTATTGAAATGGCACAACAGATGTTTGGTTGCATTCGAAGAGGCCGAATGTCGATCGAGATTGGAAATGCAAAGCACTAAGAGCTCACGACTTTTTACCTTTAATGAATGAGCACGGATGGCGAGGGTATACAACTGATGCTTCAATGGTAGGTGGAGTTAAGGTAAACAAGCTAAGGTGTGATGACAGGATGCAATTCGGATGAGTTAACTAAGCATGCAATGCTACAGAAGCAATGAACAGATGCACTAGAAGATTTGAGATGCAACAGTTAAGCTAATTTACACTAATAAGGGTTAAGATAACAATGCACAGGATGGATGGAAGTAATGTAATACAAAAGAAAATAAGCTAAGTTACACTAGTGAAGATTAAACAACAATGCAGCGAATTTATACAGGGGTGAAACTCGGTGAAGTAATAGCCAAAAATCGGCAAGGCACTCGCCAAGTCCCCGAAACGGCGCCAAAACTTGGTAGGCCCGAGGATGTGTATATAATTTACGGCCTACGGTATACCGCAAGTGCACGGCGTCTATCGGAGACGCGGCAAGTGCGGGTCGAACCACGAGAGACTTGTGGTGCTCTAATTGATCTAAGGCTTTGCTAAACCGAGTTCTAAGTGATAACAAGTGACAACAGATGGTTTTGGCAGATATTTTTGTGCCGATCTGGCTGTTTTGTAGTGAAATAAACCTAAACTAAGGTAAAAGGTAGTGACAAGGGGTTGCTAAGGTATTCAAATTCACCTCTAACTCCTCTTGTGTGCTCACTTTGAGTTGAGGCTTTCTTGCCCTATGTGACTGATAAGGGCAGGTGTCAAACCCACCACCTATCTAAGGGGTTTCTCCATGTTACACTTCAATACACAGCTAAGGTGCTAACCCCAGAGCATTAGTTATCTAATTAAGTATAACTAATCAAAGTAATTAGCCTATAACTCTAAGGATTGAGCTGCAAGATACTAAACATAAGTATAACCTAACTACAATGCATCCATGGCGTTGGCATGCATTGTGAGAGAAGAATGTTAGATGCTAGGATTGAAATTATTTTAAAGTTTAAGCATACAAGAATGGGTCAAAAACAGTTAACATCACAACATGGATTTAGGGTTTCATTGAAACCCTAGCACCCAACTAGAACATAAATTAACACAAAATATAACTATTGACTGCACTTGCTAATCCAGGCGTGCGAAAAACATTCACAGACACCTCCTATTTATACATCTGAAAAATATCCCAAACCCTAATTTCTTATAAAATAGAAATTGAAATAAAATAACTCTCACCCACTTCTCTGAATCGCTTCTCCTCTTGTCTAATCACCTCAGAGCTCCATGCGTGATTGATTGGTGAAACCCTAACCTATCTCTTTCTATTTCTCACTTAGTCTCTAGGGCAGAAACTATAAGAAAAATAGAGGGAGGCAGGGAGGTGGTTGTTGCGGGCCGTTGTTGTTGTGACACGAGATGGTGGTGGTGATGGCTTGTCGGGGAGAGGGAATGGTGGTGAAGGTGATGTTGCGGAGAGGGTTTGTCGGGGGTATGGAGAAGGGGGTGGAGGAAGAGCAGAGGGAAGAAGAAAGAGAAGATGAAAATGAAATGGAGTGGGTCGACTAGGGTATAGGTATAGAGGTCTTCAGTGTTGAGCGGGTGCATCGACTGTTGATGGGACGGGCCTAGCGAGCGTGGGATGAAGCTGGTGCGATCTGAACGGCTCAGGGAGGTAAGCGGTTTTGGCTTGATCTAGTGTTGCACGGGAGCAGCGATCTATGATGCACATGGAGGTAGCGACCGTTGGATGTAGCTGAGGGAGATCTCAATGGCTCAGAGTGAGCGGGTTCGGATCCGGGTCATGGGTAGCTCTAACCCATGTCTTCCTTGTTGGGTTGCAACTGATTTGCGCGCGGGCTTTGGCTATCTACTCCATAGATGCTTGACTCCAATTCTTCGCTCTTTGGGCTCCTCAGTTTCTCCGAGCTTTATTTATTACCTAAAAACACAAAATTAATTAATACAAATATTTATTCTTGAAAACAAAGAAAACACGAATCTGGGATAATATCGATTCCTAAGCGCAAAAGATGAGTAAAGTGCCAATAAAAAGGTGTATAAATATGCAATATTTGGCACTCATCAAGTGCCCAAGGAGCAGAAAGCCGAAGCCCGCGCGCGCAACAGTTGCAACCCAACAAGTAGCAACTCATCTACAAGACATGGGCTTGAGCTAGACCCGATCCGCGACCCGGATCCGAGCCTTTCTCTTCTGAGACGTTGAGATTTCTTTCTCCCTCATCCAACGGTCGCTGCCTCCACGTGCATCGAAGATCGCTGCTCCCGTGCAACACCAGATGACACCAAAACCGTCTACATCCCTGAGCCGCTCAGATTTCACTCCTATGCATCCTACGCTCGCTAGGCCAGTCTCATCATTCCCCGCTGTTCATGCCTCACAGCAAAATGACCCTAAACCTATACACCCCATCGACCTAATCCATTCTCTTCTCCATCTTCTCTTTCCTCTCGAGCAACCCTCTGCAAAACCCATTCCCCCATCACCCGACCACCTCTGCAGAGCCACCACGCCACCACCTTCCTCATCGCCTTCCCCGACATCAAACAACAGCCGCCTCAACAACTCCTCTACCACCCTAGTTCTAGTCATCTTTACCCATAGCTTCTTCTAACTTAGAGGCTAGGGTTGAGATAGCTAGACTTAGGGTTTTCTCTAACAAGCAACATCAAGGGAGTCGGAGAGCCACACAATCAGTGAAGGGATGAATCAGAAAGCATGGGTTTGATTTATTTTCTATTATTATTCTCGATTTTTGAAGAATTAGGGTTTGGTATTTTATTCTTCCTGCATGTATAAATAGCAACGAACTGGGTGAGTAGAAGTGGATGCCTGGGCTAGCCAGTGCTTCAATTTAGGGTTAATTTGTGTTTTAATTGTAGTTTTAATGTTTTAATTTAGTTGTTAGGGTCTCCATGAAACCCTAATTTACAACTGCATTCTTCATGCTCATGTATTGTCTTGAATGCTTGAATATTTTCTAGATAGATTTAATCTCAGTGTGATAACACTTTGCTCTCACAGTGCATGCCAATGCCATGGATGCACTGTAGTTTGATTCCCTCTGTGTTGTTTATACTACAACCCAAGCTTAATGAATTTATTATGATCCTCAGATTATTTGTACTCTAATCAGACAGGTAATACTTTGGAAATATACTTTAGTTGTGATTAACCTGTCAAGCGGAGAAACACCTTAGATTTAGGGAAGACTCGACACCTCTCCCTTTTCTGTTATAGGAACAAGAGTAATAACATGAGTTGAAGACATAGTGTAGATTAGTGGTGGATTTGCAGCCCCTAATATCCCCACTGTCACTAATTTATACCTTAGCTTAGGTTCACTTCACTACATTTCACTTCCAGTATCGCACAAACATCTGTGTTACTTGTTACTCACTAGAACTCAGTAGAGCAAGCCTTAGATCATACAAGAGCACCACAAGTCTCGTGGTTCGACCCGTGCTTTGCCGCGTCTCCGATAGACGCCGTGCACTTGGTGGTTTATCACCGTAGGCCATAATATATACACCTTTAGAGGCCTACCAAGTTTTTGGCGCCGCTGCCGGGGACTTGGCGCGTGCCCTGCTGATTTATTGGCTTGAATTCACTATTTTTCACTGAACATATTTACTTCACTGTACATATTTACTTTGTTTTTGCTGTTTTTAGTACTGTTTTAGTGTAAATTGCATTAGTTTGCTTTATCTGTCACTTGTATTCTGTTTTACCCCTTGTAGCTCAGTTCACCTTGTAGCTCAGTTCACCTTGCATTGTTTATTTCAATCTTTATCAGTATAACCTAATTAATTTGTATTTGCTTCTTATCCCTGCATTTTAGTTAATCTTCACTGTATATTTAATCATTTGCATTTTTACTTATCTGCATTCTCTTTGTGGCTTGAGTAAATAACATACTCAGCTGCATTGCACAGCCCAGTGGTTAACCACTAAACCCACTCTCTGTGACATGCTGAACTTGCAATGGTTGGTGCCATGTAACTGCATTATTGGAAATTTGTTAGCTTAACTCATAGCTCTCAGGATTATCATCACACTCCGCATATCATATCTCTCGTTGTGCGAGATTTTGGAATTTTGCAGTGCTATATTCTCCTTTGCTTTAACTTACACTTCGAGAACTAAATTCTTCTCTTGAGCACACAGTTTTGTTGAGCTTGCTGTTGTCTTTTTTGTGCTTGTGGTGCAACCGAGCAACCACCGCAACTTATAGAGTCAGGTGAGTGGCTCCTTCATAGCTGAATGCATGCTTGAGCCCTAAGCATAAACCATTTTGCAAACCCTGTTTGCCATGTACTAGTGTGGCCCCTTTATAGCTGAATGCTTTTGTGCCTCATAACTGTATGATAAACTAGTTGCCGACTCTTTGCTAGAGTCTGTGCCGTAACCCTGAGCTCTGAGTTTGAGCACAAACCAATCTGCCCTGAAATACCTGTGCTGTGCACAAGCTAAGTTTTTAATCTGTTACTCTGGGTTGTGAATTGTGCTGGCATTGCTTAATCTGTTGCTTTCAAGCTGCCAATCTGGGCTGTGCTAGTTTTCTGTGAGTTTGCTTTGTGAACCTAGGCTGTGCTGTGTACAAGCCTTGCTTGAGCTGCCAATCCTAGGCTCGTCGACCTGTGCATGATAATCCAGCCCCACCTAAGCTGCAAGCTTGAGCTCCTGCTAGCCCTTGGTCTACCACCTGTATAACCCCATGCATGCTCTACGAGTTGTGCATTGCACATTTGTTTGAAACCCCATTGAAAACCTGAAAATCACAGCATTTGAGCTGAAATTGCTGAACTTTGAGTGAGATCAGTTTGAGAGTTTGTTGAGTGAAAAATTTGATAATCAGCTGAGAGTTGTGTGGGTGTTTTGTGATTGAATTGTGAGAATTTAGCTGAGATTTGGCTGGACTTAGCCCTGCCAGATTTGAGCAACTGAAGCTCTCAGTTGGGAACTGAAAATCTAAAATTTTTGCTTGATATCAACTACACTTGTTGACTCTGAGTGAGCTGAGTGAGGGCTAAATAGAAAACTCTGACTCAGCTGAGTAAAAGTCTGAGCGGAGAGCTGAGTGAGTGACCTGGTTACTGTTCACCGAGTTGAACCGGCCGAGTTGAGTTGACTCCTTAAATCGCTGAGTCAATCCTAACTCAGCGATTTACCGAGTTGAATCGGTTTTCAATTTTCAACATAATTTGGGCCGTGCAGCTACTAGACCAAACCCATTCCAACAGGGCTGTGCATCAGCCACATACCGTGTCATTCAATTGCTGGGCTGCACTTGTTCATCTAACTTGGGCTCTGCAACAACTAGGTTCTACACAACCACTAGGCTTAAACCAAATTCAAGCCCACCTAACCTAGCCTTCTTAGTTGGGCTGTGCAAGACTAAAACCCACATAAACCAAACTTTCCCAACAAAACCAAATGAAACCCAATAAACCAAACCAATCCCACCAAAACCAAACTTAGTCCACTTCAACCGGGCTTTGAGTTCAATTTGAGTACTAAATCATGACGAGATTTTGGTCCGCATCTGGGGATGGAAACAAATCCCTTAGAGAGCTTGCTTACGGGCACGCTTCACGGGATGAACCCCCATACCATAGTGAATTTAGGGAATTTTATGAGCCTTCTCCCAGGGCCCGACTTCACATGCCCTAATCACTATGAGCATGCATCATCCACCACAGGAGTTGAGAATGAACACTCTCCTCATACCCAGTCATCACTTCTAGATCAATTAGAAGCTCGACTATCTGGCTTAGAAAGGCAATCACATGAGCAATCTGTCAAATCTAATCCCCCTAGGCAATATGAAATGCATGCTTGCACCTTATGTGGTGGCTTAGACCACCCCTGTTGAAATCTTGTTATATTTTGCATGCTTTTAGACAGGTCTAGGAAAACCATGATAATCCAATGTCACGAAGTGTCTAGAAGTGACTATGCTGGCAACTATTGGGACCATAATCAACCTGCACACATGCATCATTCACCACCGTGGGGAGATGAACAATTTTATACTCTCCCAACTCCTAGTTTGCAATCAATAATGGAAACACTCATGGAGCAAAATGCTAGGCTTGAAATGAATGTAATGCATGACCATCCACATAGCAACATGTTTGAACTTCCCTTCTCTAGTGAACCTAATGCACAACCATACAATGAATATCCATATGAGGAATGCATACCCACTAGTGAAGACTCTCCTTCAATAGAACAACTCACTATGATTCTTCAAAGGAACCTGATTGAGTTACAAAATGATAGGATTGAAAATAGTGTTTCTAGTATTACTCATGCAACTAACATTGAATATGAACCTAATCCAGAGGTAGATGAGTACACTAAAAATACTACATTTTTGAATGGAGAGATGAATTCTTGCTATGATGATGATGATGAATATGAAGAGCATGTTTATTTTGAAAATGTAGTAGAATCTTTAGGTTGAGAGACATTAATTGTCTCTTCAGGAACCCTATGAATGATGCTTCTTCGATATTCATGCATGTGATGTTGATATGGATCTGTGGAATTGTCCTGAAAGTGAACATGATTTACCCTCTTTTGACTTTAGGAAAGTGTGTGATGGTACAAATGATTTTAAAAATGAAAACAACCTAGATGTACCTAACCTCTCTCCCGAGTCACAAATTGAAACTCCTTCACCCAACCTAGGTGTAGTTTGTCACAAAATTGCAAAACCAACTTTTCTAAAAATGCCTAACTTAGGCTTAGAGCTTTGTGCTTCCCAAGTCCTCTTGGACTATTTTGCATCAAAGTATGACACCTTTAGGGAACCACAGTTGGAATGTGTATGTATGCCTTTAATTAGCAAAACTCATTTTGAGTTAGACCTTTTGCATGATGTACCTTTAAAATTGCAAGATTTTGTTCTCAAAACACACTGTTCACAAGTTTAGGTTTGGGGAAACTCCTTCACATCCGCAGTCTTACTTGCACTATCACATTATATTTGTGTAAGGCTGTTAATGTGTGTACATATTTTCTATTGGGTTGATCCTCAACTCTTTAGATTGTTAGTTTATGGTGAATTTTCATTGTATATATCCAGTAGGACTTGTTAAATTTTCTTTTCTTGAATCGGTTGAGTCTTCATGCGCATATATTATGCTAATCCGATATGATCTCCAGTTGAGAATGTTGGATTCTAGCCTTGACTAAAGAAGCTTAACCGTGCTCATGCCGCATCCGGTAATCTCTTCCCTTTTTCTCTTATCGGATAGTTCTCTCGGTATGTGACTTGTTTAAAATTTTTCTATATGTCGACACATTGAGGACAATGTTTGATTTAGGTTTGGGGGTGCATTTGCATATTTTTGCATTTAAAGTTTTTAGTTTTTTTAACCTTTTATTTCAATTAAAAAAAAAAAAAAATTCAAAAATTCAAAAAAAAACTCTTTTGTAAAAACCTCCAACTTTTAGAGATTTTAGAGTCACTAGCATGCTTCTAGCTATGTTTACATAGAGAATCAATAGAAATAACAGAACTTAGAAGTACCTGAGAACACAATCGGGTTTCTTAGTTGATTAGAGCGTTAAAGTTGGATTTAACCATACCTTAGGGCGAATTAGGTCTTGTTAGATATTCGGTGAGTAGAATTGTGATCACCCATAGTGGAGACTACCCAATTTACATCAAGTGAGGCACCAACCTTCAATTTTTTGCAACTTTCTAGAAAAGTCTGTTAGAGTGTGTGTCACCATACGTAAATTCCGGTAGGAATGGTGAGCTACCCAACTTCGCACCAATTTCAAGCACTACTTTTGATCTCTTGAGTGCTAGTTTTGTCAATCATGAGGGTGACGTCTAAAGATGAAAACTCCTTCTAAATACCGATTTGCCGTTAGCATCACTCTCTCTCTCAATCAGCAAGACCCATAGAAACATATCATCGTCAAGAAACGGAGCATCATCGAATATTGAAAGAAAAATTGATATAGTCCAAGGTTTATGTGCAACAAAGAAAAAAAATAGGATGAGAATTAATAAAATTTATAAAATCAAGACAATACAAGTGTGAAAAAATTGAGTGATAAAGTCCTTTGTCCATGGAGTTAGTTGTGTCATTATTTGTATTTTTATTTTCACTTTTTGTAATTAAAAAAAAAAAAAAAAAAAAAATCAATCAAAAATCAAAAAAATCAAAAAAATCAAAAAAATATTGTAGTTTATTTTTGCTACCACCATGGTAAAGAGAGTTCAAGAAGAAAAATCCAAACAACAAGGAATTTGAGTAGAAAAGTTAAAAATTGTTAAGTTTTGTGAAGTTTAGAAGTTCGTCATCAACAATCGAAGACCGAAGATTGAAGACGTTTCTATGGTTCTTATGAGAGAGTGATATTAATTGCCCGATCGGGTGAGAAGTGAGTGAAACTCCCACCCCTTGCTAATGGTTGATTTCCTTTCTTAGAGATCATCGGGAAAAAAGATTCATTTTGTCCACACTTCGTGAGTCTCCGGATTTTATTTTAAGGTTATCCTTCTTACCTACAACGTGTGCAGGATTTCTCTCTTTATTCCTACTGCACGCATGAGAGACTAAAAAAGCGATCTTTTGAGTGAAATTATCATAAAACCCTAATGGTGAGGCAGAAGTTGAGACTTATGATCACAATCGAATCCGAATTCTTTCATATGGTATGGTTACTTCTCGCTCGGACTTAAGGATGAGAATGCGTTCTTTGGTAGTTCTAACTTCTGTTACTAGCATGAAGAAACTCTATGTCCTCATAGCTTCTTGGAGGCTTGAGACTCTTTTACACTCTGGTTGGAGAAGGTTTTGTGGGTACACCCTGCGTAAAACCCTCACGAGACTACAACTCGTCCACTAGGGACACCTAGGGGTTTAAAGGCTTAGTGCATACGCTAAATGCATTCGAGAGACTGCGATGTGGGTATAGTTAGGATTTCTTCATTTCTGTTTCACTTGAGGACAAGTAAAATTCAGGTTTGGGGTATTTGATGAGTGCCAAATAGTGCATATTTATACACCGTTTTATTGGCATTTTACTCATCTTTTGCGCTAGAAATCGATATTATCCCGGATTCTTGTTTTCTTTGTTTTCAAGAATAAATATTTGTATTAATTAATTTTGTGTTTTTAAGGTACTAAATAAAGTCCGGAGAATCTGAGGAGCCGAGGAGCGAAGAATTGGAGTCAAGTGCCCAAGGAGCAGAAAGTCGAAGCCCAGCAGCGCAATGTTGCAACCCAACAAGTAGCAACTCATCTACAAGACATGGGCTTGAGCTAGACCCGATCCGCGACCCGATCCGAGCCTTTCTCTCGAGACGTTGAGATTTCTTTCTCCCTCATCCAACGGTCGCTGCCTCCACGTGCATCGAAGATCGCCGCTCCCGTGCAACACCGATCACACCAAAACCGTCTACATCCCCGAGCCCGCCTCGATTTCACTCCATATGCATCCGACGCTCGCTAGGCCAGTCTCATCATTCCCCGCTGTTCATGCCTCACAGCAAAATGACCCTAACCCTATACACCCCATCGACCTAATCCATTCTCTTCTCCATCTTCTCTTTCCTCTCGAGCAACCCTCTGCAAAACCCATTCCCCCATCACCCGACCACCTCTGCAGAGCCACCACGCCACCACCTTCCTCATCGCCTTCCTGACATCAAACAACAGCCGCCTCAACAACTCCTCTACCACCCTAGTTCTAGTCATCTTTACCCATAGCTTCTTCTAACTTAGAGGCTAGGGTTGAGATAGCTAGACTTAGGGTTTTCTCTAACAAGCAACATCAAGGGAGTCGGAGAGCCACACAATCGAGTGAAGGGATGAATCGAAAAGCATGGGTTTGATTTATTTTCTATTATTATTCTCGATTTTTGAAGAATTAGGGTTTGGTATTTTATTCTTCCCGCATGTATAAATAAAGAACGAACCGGGTGAGTAGAAGTGGATGCCTGGCTGCCAAATGCTTCAATTTAGGGTTAATTTGTGTTTTAATTGTAGTTTTAATGTTTTAATTTAGTTGTTAGGGTCTCCATGAAACCCTAATTTACAACCGTGTTCTTCATGCTCATGTATTGTCTTGAATGCTTGAATATTTTCTAGATAGAATTAATCTCGGTGTGATAACACTTTGCTCTCACAAAGTGCATGCCAATGCCATGGATGCACTGTAGTTTGATTCCCCTGTGTTGTTTATACTACAACCCAAGCTTAATGAATTTATTATGATCCTCGATTATTTGTACTCTAATCGGGACAGTAATACTTTGGAAATATACTTTAGTTGTGATTAACCTGTCAAGCGGAGAAACACCTTAGATTTAGGGAAGACTCGACACCTCTCCCTTTTCTGTTATAGGAACAAGAGTAATAACATGAGTTGAAGACATAGTGTAGATTAGTGGTGGATTTGCAGCCCTAATATCCCCACTGTCACTAATTTATACCTTAGCTTAGGTTCACTTCACTACATTTCACTTCAGCCGTATCGGCACAAACATCTGTGTTACTTGTTACTCACTAGAACTCAGTAGAGCAAGCCTTAGATCATACAAGAGCACCACAAGTCTCTGTGGTTCGACCCGTACTTGCCGCGTCTCCGATAGATGCCGTGCACTTGCGGTTTATCACCGTAGGCCATAATATATACACCTTTAGAGGCCTACCAAAAAGAAGATACAAGAAACACAATTTAACCAACAAAAAGCAAGTGGAAGTACCATGGAAGATCTTCACAAGGAACTCAAATTTTGGTATAAAATGGATTCAGATATGAAGTACCGTAATTCGGGGAAAACATCTTAAAAAATGAAAGCGAAACACCAAGTATTTCCACCAAAAGCCAACTACGAAGAGAAGAAACCACATTGATTCTCTTAAAGATGACTTGGGCATATGGTATTCTGAGAGAAAGGATATTGAGCAAATTCTCATCAACCATTTCAGCTCCATCACAACTACTACAAAGCCACAAAGAAATGAAGAATATTAAGCCTCATCAACCCATGCATACTTGAAGAAGACAACATCAGTTTAATCAGAGTCCCAAACATGGAAGAAATAAAAAGTGCAACTTTTCAAATCAAAGCTTGGGCTGCTCCAGGACCAGATGGTTTCCAGGCTGGATTCTACCAACAATGCTGGGATGTAGTAGGTAATGATGTCATCCTCATGGTGCAAAAATTTTTTAGAAATGGTTTTCTCCTGAAAGAACTCAACTACACCTTTCAAACCCTCATACCAAAAATAGAGTGCCCCCAAAGCCCTTCGGGACACGGGCCCATTAGTCTATGCAACATAAACTACAAAATTATATCAAAAATTCTTGCAAAAAAGGCTCAAACCAATACTCAAGAAAATAGTTTCTCCCTTTCAAGCAGCCTATGTACCAAATAGAAACATCACGTAAAACACCATCATAGCCCATGAAATTATTGATCATATGAAAAAGAGTAGGAACAAGTATGGGGAAGTAGGAATCAAGCTAGATATGTCGAAAGCTTTCGACAGAATTGAATGGAATTTTCTGTTAGACATCTTAAAGCAATTAGGCTTCTGCAATAAATGGTGCCAATTAATAAAGCAATGCATTGGTACTACTTTGGTCTCGTGATGCTCAATGGTTCTTCTTGCAAGTCTTTCATCCCATCAAGAGGACTAAGGCAGGGGACCTAATCTCCCCTTATCTATTTATTCTCTTTGCATGGAGGTTTCTCAAGAATGCTCTGTAAAGTCTGAAAGCATGAAGAAAATACAAGGTATCAAACCAAGCCAAAGACGCACCAAGCATACATCACTTACTTTTTCTTCGATGATTGCCTCATATTCAGAAAGGCAAAGAACAAGAAATCGGAAATCAACTAAACATCATCAACAAGTTGACTCGCCTCGGGCCAAATGATAAATTTCGGCAAATCCAGTGTGTTCTTCACTTGACATATACAGGCCTGCAAAGATTCTCACAATTAATAAGCCTTCTACAAATGAAGCCTATGGGATTAAATGAAAATACACGGGTCTACCACTATTCTTGGGGAAAAATAAGAAAGAAAGCTTCAAACCAATTGAAGAAAAGTCCGAGAATAGACTTAGTACATGGCAGGGGAAGATAGTTGATCAAGATGGAAGATCTACTCAAGTCCAAGCAAGATTTAAGTACTATGGCTAACTATCAGATGGGTTGCTTCAAAATGCCAAAAAATATCATAGAAAGCATTGACAGAATACAAAGGAATTATTGGTGGAGGAAAGACAAGAAAAAAGGATACAACCCAATAGCCTGAGCTCAAGCTGCAAACCAAAAAGACTTGGAGGAATGGGCTTCAAAAATACAGCAAAATTCAATGAAGCATTATTGGCAAAACTGGCCTGGAAAATGATCACTGACCAGAACTCTCTCTGTGCAAGAATCTTAAGAGCAAAATACTTCCACAACAAAGATCCTCTAAGTGATAAAATAACAATGCAAGGTTCCTGGATTTGGAAAAGCATATACAAGGGGCTTCAAATTGTGAAGAAATATTATGGGTGGAGTATTGGAAATGGATCACAAGTGAAAATATGGAAACATAATTGGATTGGAAATATCAAGCATAACAATCTGTCTGTGCAAATTCAGCACAAAGAAGATGATGACACTTTGTCCAGAGCTTAATCTTTCAAGAAAATAAGCAATGGAATTTAGAGGCAATCAACCAACTTTTCAATCAAAATGAAAGTGAACAAACTAAAAGAAATAAGAATTCAAACAGAAGCACAAGATAATCTTATCTGGAGCCTAACAAAAAATGGTGCTTTTACAAATCCGATCTACATACAAAGCTTTACCGATAAGAGAATAATGAAATCAACATCGCAAAAAGAAGGCCAAAAGCACCGGTTTAAAAATCCAGCACTTAAAGCTTCCATATAAGCTAAACTGTTCCTATGGACATGCATGAGGGAGATACTTCAAACAAGATCAAGAATAGGTAGGCATATGCAGTTGGAGGACTACTCTTGCCCTTTAAACAAGTTCCAGACCGACACTCATATCCTCCTTCACCGTGATCCGGCCAAAGTCATGGTTCTCTATCCTCCCAAGCAATGCACTCTCGCAGCAATTCAACAGCCTCGCAAGAATGGATCAAGTCCTGGAGTCAAGATCAAAGTATCATTTCATTCAAGAATGAAAAGAGTATCCTTTTTAGCTTCAGTTATCATGTGGCACATATGGAAACATAGATGCTCACAAGTCTTTGAAGGAAAAAACACTCACCCTACCAATATCATCATAAGCATTAAAAACTACTGCACAAAGTATAATATCCTAACCTCTTGAAAACTAACTCACCTTGGCAGACACCCTCTCAAAAGGGATATAAAGAAGTGGGAAAAACCACCTAAGAATTGGTGGAAACTAAATTTTGATGCCGCTTTAATAAAGAATCAAAATTATGTGGAATTGGTCTAATCTTGAGAGATTGTGCAGGGAGATTCATGGAGGCCTTGGTGAAGGTGACTAAAGCTAGAATCTTTGAGCAAGGAGAAGGATTAGCACTTCTAGAAGCGAGAGTGGATTCACAAAGTAAGGGTTGGAGAAACATAATCATAGAAGGGGATTGTAAGTCTCGCTATTGAAGCAATGACTTCAAATTTTGCTAATTAAATCGCAAGACCATAACCTTCTTTCGGATATTAGTAGGAAAATAGAAACTGTTAGTAGTATTAAGTGTGTGTTCTTTCCTAGGTCGGGTAATGAAGCGCGAGATGGGTTAGCCAAATATGCCAAAAATTATGTGTGTAATCAAGTGTGGTCAATCTCCACCAAGATGTATCCTCTCTATCCTAGAGAAGGACAACTCTATGTAATCCCCTCTTTTTAGTAATGAATTTTCTTTTATGATCAAAAAAAAAAAAAAAAAAGGTATTTTTTAATTATATCCTTATGGACAACAAAATAATAAAAATTGGAAATGACGTACCTCTCAAACTATGATAAGGATACTCTTAAAATTTATATCATTGGAAAACATATTAAACCTACTTCACGAATATAAACATTACTATCAAGTTATATACATTTATACTTCTTTCCCTCTTTCCTCTCTCCAAAAAGAAGAAAAATTTTAGAACTTTCTTCTTCATCTTGCCTCGATTTAGTCTTTTTGGACTAGATCGGAGCAAGATTTTTTAGTTTTTATTAATAAAAATAAATTAGTTGATGATTTTTGGGTGTTATTTTTGTAGTTTTGGGTGTCTATGGACACATTTTTCGCTATTTGGGCGATCTTTTCTTCGTCTTTAGGACGATTTTTTCTTCGATTTAATAGTGATTCTTTCAAATCTCCATGGTGTTTCTTGGCTTGCTATTCTTGTTTCATCAAGAACATCAACGATTCTGCTCGGCGTCGCTTTGGATTCATCTTCAACAAGAGGGATTAAAGGCACCTGGATTCGCTTGGATCTACCAGATTTTGGGCAAAAAACTCCATTTTATTTGGAGTATCTCTTATTGAAGAAGAAAATCATTTCAAATGGTCGGACTTGATTCCGGTTCACACCATCATTCATCACTACTACATCTACAAAAATTGGACGTCTTTGCGGTTCATGGCTCTTTGTCTTCGCAATGTACTTGCAATTGGTGTCATCATTTGTATATGGGTTTTGATTATCTTGTATTTTGGTGTTTTTGATAATCTTGTAAGCAATCATGTAATCACTATTTTGGTTTGAATGAATTGAAATTCGGTTTCCATAAAAAAAAAAGTTATATACATTTATATACTAAAAATTAATAACAATAAGTAAATTAAAAGGATAATTTAAGAAATATCATCTTTTTTTTTGCTGAAATTTATTACTAAAAATAAGGAGTATTACAAAAACAAGTCAATCTAGGCTAAGCTAAAAAAGAAAAAAACAGTTGCCATACCAAGGCATTACTTAAGAACATAACCTAAAATACATATCATTTTCATTTTCCAACTTTCCTAACCACTGTGGTTTTTCTTCATAATAGATGACAACTCCTCTAACCATCAAAACACCCTTTTTTTCCATTGTGTCAGCAGAAAATTTGTCTCCCTATAAGAATGTCTTAATATGATGAAAGGAATTAACTTTTTGATCTTCTCCCATCTGCTCAATACTATCCGAGGCACCTTATTATTTGAAAAAGCAAATGAATCGCACTGCTTTGAATCAAGACTAAAGATTACATTCATGAAATGCTTTATCGACAGCCCATTCCCTGCTACTATCGAGCCATAACTGACTAGATAATTTGTAGCTATCCCCATTCCACCAAGTCGCTCCCCATGCATTCACTGAATTTTCTATATCTACAAAACCCGAGCCAGCCATACTGGGGTTGCCTTTTGATGCTCCATCACAACAAATTAAGATTTAATCAATTCCTGGCAGTTTAAGGAAATATTGCTTCACATTTGTAGATTAGCTTTCACTCCAGAGATTCCAAAAAATAGAAGAATTTGCAGGTCATATACATTCCCCACATCTCTCCTCTCATTCTTACATTTCCATCATTGACAATTTTCACAATCTTCTATTTGAATGCTTCAATATTACATGTGACAGATTCATGCATTATTGAATTCCTCAAAAAGTACAGTTCCTTCATAATGTTAAATGGGCATATTTTCCACACCTCTGCAATAGCAAGACTTTTTCCACATGCACCTTTCAATATTTCCTCAAAGTTGTTTGGTGTTGAGCATCTAAAAATACCACTCATCCAATGCCATATATTTTTGCTAAAATCACAGGACCAAAGTATATGCTCTATGGTGTCTTGGTTATTGGCACAAATATAACATTTTGATCTTTTATCTGAAACCCTTCTTTCTCACCGCTTCATTTGCCTGGGCTCTCTTAAAATTTTCCATACATTAGTTGAAGTATAAGGGTGAATGCAAGGCTGCCAAATATGTTTAGACCGAGAAATTACTGGGTGTTTTTTCCTTATGAACTGAGTTGCAATGGCAATTGTAAAATTGCCAGTTAATTCTTGTGTCCATACCTTTTTATCTTTCCTTCCTTAAAATCGTAATTCAATCGATATCAAAGAACTTTAACATACCAGTTGGAATGTGACATTCTCCATTTTGAATTAGGTCATGCACCTTCAAATTAGCATTCTGCAATATGTAAGGGTCCCCATCATGCCTATCAATTAATGCATATTCCCTGATCCATTTATCATTCCAAACTGATATCTTGTTCCCAATTCCTACCAACCACCTGCTCTTCTTTCATCGCCATCACCCATTTTAAACCGAGGCCATATTGATGATTGCCTATAGTATTTTATCCATTCGCCATTCTTATTCATATACTTGGCTCTCATAAAGTTAGTCCATCCTTCATCTTCATTCTCTATTTTCCATAAAAATTTCATAAGTAAAGCTTTGTTCATAACCTCCAATCTTCTGATACCCAATCCACCTTCCTCCATTGGCGCATTCACTTCATCCCACTTAACTGTAATTAGCTTCTTTACATTTGGGTCTCCAGACCATAAGAAATTTCTAATTATTCTTTCACATACCATTATCACAGACTTTGGCCATTTATATACAGACATTGTGTAAATAGGCATCATGCATAAAACAAACTTCACCAGAGTTAATCTTTCAGCAAAGGCTAGCATTTTACCTATCCATCCAGCCAACATTTTCTGCATCAGCTCTACCATTCCCCAAACTTGTTATGTTGTTACTCTTCCTGGTTTTAGTATCACCCCCAAGTACTTGTCTGGAAAATTAGATTTCTCCATCTGCAAGTTGTTAGCAATCTCATGTTTTCTTATATTTGAAGTCCCCCCCACAAAATACTTACTTTTTTCTTTGCTTATTTCACCTTGGATGAACTTTGGTACTTTGCATCGGTACCTTCATTAGTTTTTCCAATGTTTTCTTATTTCCATTACGTAAAAATAAAAATATCATCTGCAAACATCAAGTGTGTTAGGTGGATTCCCCCCCTGATCACAATTGGTTGTATTTGCTTCATCTGAACTATCTTTGTAATATTTATACTCAAAACTTCTTCTGCTAGCACAAATAGAATGGGTGGGAGTGGATCACCCTGCCTTAATCCCCTTCCCACTCCAAAAAAACCATAGGGACCACCATTCACAAGAGCATATATCATTGCTGATTCAAAAATCTTCTTTAACCACAGAATGCCCACTTAAAAACCAAATATTTTCAATACTTCAAACAAAAATTCCCAGCTTAATGAATCATATGCTTGAGTTATATAAATTTTGAGAGCTACATTGCCACCTCTTCTTTTGATTTCTAGCTCATTCATTAATTCTGATGCTAAAACAACTTTTTCATGGATATTTCTACCCTTGATAAAAACACCTGTTGACAAGATATCATTCTACAAATTACATTTCCATTTCTGTCAGTTATGATTCTTGTGATAATTTTAAAGTTGAAATTTGCTAAGCCAATAGGTCTAAATTGTGCAGGTCTTTTGGCCCCTTGAGTCTTGGGAAGAAGAAATAAGAAATTAGAGTTAAACCCTTTTGGTATAAACCTATTCTCCCAGCAAAATTGAATTGCCTCCACTAGCTCATTTCCAACCACATTCCAAGCATATTTATAGAAAATCTCTGGGAAACCATCTGGTCCAGGTGCACTATTTGCATTCATTCCAAAAACTGCTTTCTTGATTTCTTCTAGTGAAGGTATTGCATCTAAATATTTGTTATCATCCTCATTAAGAATCTTTGGAATTGCTTCAAAGAGATCATCCTCAAATACAACATTTCTCCTTTCAAACTTCTTTTTGTAATGAGATACTAGAACTTCAGAAATTTGATTTTGAGAAGTAACTACATTCCCGACTTCATCTTCCAACTCGGAAATATTGTTAAAAGATTTTCTAATTTTCATAGTTGTGTGAAAAAAAGCTGTGTTTGCACCACCTTCCTTAATCCATTTAACTCTTGCTTTTGCTCTCATTAGCTCATTATACTTGTTGAGATGCTAACTCATGCTTCCCCCTTGCAGGTGATCAAGTTATTTAACAACACAATGTTTTCGGGATCTGCGTCGCATTCTAAAGCAACAACCATTACATCATCTTGATGGATTTGACTTTTGTTCTAAGGTCCCCAAACACCTCCCAATTCCATACTTTAAGCCAATTTTCGAGTCTTTTCAATTTACTAATAAAATAGAAAGCTGGATTCCCAAAAATCTCTTCATTCCATGACTCTTGTATTACCTTGATGAAATCAGGATGAGTTGTCCACACACAGCTTGATACCTGAATGGTATATTTTGAGGTCTTGTGATATTTGTAACACCTCCCATTAGAGCTCCATGATCTGATGTTCCTCTTACCCCTACTTTATAGTTCCATCCATCATATTTCTCTAGCCATTTAATATTGTAAAATGCCTTGTCTAAATCACATAAGTAGTATCCTCTTTCTCCCCACCCTGTTATTGGACTATGAATATTTAATCTGACACAGGAGCTTGCATTAAATTACATGATTCTATGCAGTCTCTAAATTCTTACATTGCTCTCATTAGCTCATTTAAGAAATATCATCTTATTTAATAACAAGTATCAACATTTGTGAACTAAAATTGTAAAATGAATAGATGAGGGATAAAAAAAAATGACTTACTTGCAAACCCGAATTGGAATTCCATAAGCAATTGCTCCCCGAGTTAATTAGGCTGTGTTTGATAATAGTGAATGGAAATAATTCCGTGAAAATCCTGTGTGCGGCAAGAAAAGATTTTTCATGTAATTAAATTTTAGACGTATTTTAAATTACGCTTTTTTGTAAATGAACCCACAATTCTGTAAATAGACCCATAATTGAAATAAATTTATAATGAAACGAAGAAAAACACTATTTCCACGGGAAAATGGTTAATATCATAGAATTAAATCATATCAAACACTGTCTAGAGTTTCGGTGTTTTAAGGAAACAATTTTGCACTCGCAGTGCGAGTTCAAAAGTTGAATTCGCAGCTCCATAGTCGTAGGATGTCACTAGTGGAAAACAGAAGTTCCGCGACCGTCAGAACAAGTCATATATACGAGTTATACGACCAGTTCTAACCGTCTCTGTTGGGGTCTACGATAAAGCGTAGCTATTTTGTACGACCCTTTAGCCGTGTGTCTCTAAATAGCGACGGGTTTTAAGGGTAACGAGGCATGAGACCCTAAGCCGCGAGTCTCGATTTAAATTATAATATAAAAAAATTTGATTGATTTGTCAAATGCCCGAATGGCTAAATACGAAATAATCGATCGCATCAAGGTCCAAGTCAAGTCAAACGTAAGTCAAGCCGAAAGTCAAGTCAAATGGAACTCAAGTCAAAGTCAAGGCAAATGGAACTCAAAGAAAGTCAAGTTAAGTCAAATAGAACTCAAATTAAACCCAAATCAAATTCAAATTTAAACTCAAACTTGAATTCCACATTCATTCATTCATTTTATCCATTGGGTTTACAATTACACAAAAAAAGATGAAATTCTGGTTCAAGATAATACATGTCCAAGCTAGCTAGTAAGTTCTAACAACAAGACGCTAAACTAATAAGCTAACAACAAAACGATAAGCCCCACATTATCAGCTTTCCTTCCAAGTAGATTCCTAAAAAGAACATTAACCATAGAGAACACGTAAGTAGAGTTCACTACCAATGACCTTAGGATCCATAAGAACACCCCTTCAATTTGAGTAAACTGGATCGCTAGTTATAACGGCGTAAGATTTTAGCATCGGATCATTATCATAGTTCTTGAATTCAAACACCCAACAAAGCTAAATTTAATAAGAAAAGAAACATATAAATAAAAGCTTTGGTCAACACAATTAAAAAAATATACACTTACATCACTCAAAGCTCTCACTTGCTTCTGGGGGTTTTGTCTTAATTTTTCCACAAGCAAAGATCTTTCAATAGTAGACAGTGCCTTAGTGTAGTGCTGTAAAGATACCAACGAACAAAGCTACCAAGGACAAGAACCACAATCTATCTTTGAGAATCAGGTACATTCAACGCACTGACTTTAAAGCAAAACATACAATGGATGTCATCTTTACCTCGGTATGGCGATGGTTAACAAAATAATTATACACTGTAATTTCGACAGTTCCACCATCTCGCATCTCGCACCTTGATTCATGGTAAACCCGCGGGTTAAAATTAAGGTTTAGAGACATGAAATAGAAGTCTGTAAGCCAGATGGGAAGTGCGCCTTAAATAGTTAACATAGAAGTAATGGATGCTTACATCTATTGACGACAAGGCAACTCACTAGGTCCAGTGATTTTATACTCTGAATTTGAGGGAGTAACCTTGACCTTAGATTTTTAAGTTCGCTTAGCCGGCCAACATTCAAGACTTTTAATGAGATAACTTTAACAATAAAACATATGCAAATGTTTGAAGAAAAATTATGTTTACCTTGTCCCACTTATTTTGGTTTGGATGATTCACATTTTGGTTGCCCAATAAAAAATCTACTACAAAGTATTTATCATGATACACGGCCCTGAGCATTGGTTCTATACTGACCAAATAAACCTGGAAAAAAATAGGTGCAGAGTAAGTACTTCTAAACGACTAAAATTATTGAATTTAAAATATTCAGGTACCTTCATAGACTTCGCTTCACCAAGAGAAGCTAGTATGTACATCTCTCTCTTGGAGCCCAGTATTCTTTTCTGCGGATATTTCATTACATCTCCCTTCTCCACATGATTGTTTTTCTTCTGATCCTTGTCTGATTCCTAATGGAATAAGGATGTAGCAGTCAACAATGATATCCTGATGCAAGTTTCACTCCTTGTTAACAATGGAAGCACAAACACATGAAGTATCCCTAAATGCTTTTTATCACTCAACTGTACCTATAGCAAATGAGATGGAATTCTTAACATTACATACTTCACACAGCATTTGGCATCAACCAACTACTTATATAAATAAAATGAGAACATGCAGGACAATAATTCAAAAACTTGAAATAAGAACCCTACATATTAGTTTAACTTTACAGTTATTCACCCTCAAGACTAAAGCTACCAAGCAAACGCGCGTGATTCTTTTCACACTAGAACTCCAAACAGTCAAGAGATTGTAGTATATTCAATTCACTACCACTGTTCACTACCACAAGTTGTATAGAATCCAGAAAATATATATGCAGAAAAAGATAACACCCTAAGAAATGATAATGCGACAACCAAGTATACGATCTATAATAAATTTACCTAAACAATGATAGCAGGTCCAAGGTTTAAGACAGAGATTACATCGAAGAATCAGACGAGCAGCTCTCTTCTTTGGAAGAAATCCAAGAGGGAACCGTGTCTCTGGGTGCTCAATTTTTCCTTCAATGCACAACAAACAATGTGCTCCCGGTTTAACATTTACACTTTGAAAGAGGAGTAAGTACATAAAATGATCATGCGATAGAACCTTGACTATGTTGAAGATCAAGGAAACATCCGACTCAAGGCGAGATCAATCAAGAAGGTGTCGTCATACTTACAACTTCCTTTGTCCATGTCTTGCATATATTGCCGACGAACAAAGTGTGTCACCTGTCTGACTTGGAGAAACACCAAATTGCTTCCCATTAATGCGAAAGAAAATAACCTAGTCGAGTTAGAAGAATCTAAAAGAAACTCTCAATTAAGAAAACACCCGGTACCAAATGCTTAGGCTATTGATTACGGGACGGTTGAATAAACTAATAAATGCGGGTTCGGTATACAAATAAATATTCAATGAGATGTGCATACTAGATAAATCATTATACCTCAAGTTTCATTCTGAATAGAAAACAACATTACAAGATGAGCTACATGACAAGTTATGTCCAAAATGAGCTACAGGACAAATTAGTATTAAGAGGAATGTTCTTCATTCTTTGAGCGTAAGAGCTACATCCATAGACAAACAATGGTCAAAAGTGGATATAGGAAAAACGAAATCAGAAGTAGCTACATAATTGTTTCAAGAAATCATGAACATAATCAAATACTAAAATCACTTTGAAAGATTAACAAAGTAAAACAAAAACCTAGTCAACTTGGATTCAAAATCATGAACATAATCAAATACTAATATACCCTTCTCAAACCACACAGAAATTCAAGGAACAAATATGTTTTGTTTCCTAGTCTTTTCGATATGCAATCCCAATTAGACATTTACCAACCCATCACTTTCACAAGCAAAACTTTGCAAAAACACCTAAGCATAGTTACCTCTTGAGTCAAGTACAAGAAAATTTGTAATATGACGGATAGAGAAGGTATGACCTGCAACAAGAAGAAAGGTGGGACTAATATGATGTATATGAACTAATCAGTTACTTATCTTATAGCACAAGATATCATCAGTACCCACAGGTGACAGCAGTAAAGGTTGTAGTCTGTAGATATATAGAATTTCACATCATTTTTACTTCAATAAGAATATGCTACTCAATTCATGAAATCCAATCTATTGCAGCCACGAAAGCAGTTTCCTATGTTAAGTAAAAACCCAAAAATATATTATCTGCCATTCCAAGTATCTACCAGAGGATCCTTTCATATCAATTGAGACAAAATCAATTAACTAAACCTAAACAAACCCCAAAATCAGTTACAATTAAACATATCCACCCATTACCTATACTCTAATAGAAAATCAAGTTGAAAAAAAAAGAGTACCACAATGAAGTTTGTAAAATCAAACCCGTAATAACCACACCAAATTGAGAAATCATCCTGAAATCAACCAATAAGCGAAAAATGGTTAAAACCCAAAGAAGAGAATCAACCAAATCAACAAAAAGAAGAGAACAAAAATTTAAAACTCAATTATTGTACCTTATGAACCCTAATAACCGCACCAAATTGAGAAATCAACCTGAAATCAACCATTAATCGAAAAATGGTTAAAACCCAATGAAGAGAATCAACCAGATCAAAAAATAAAGTTATAAGAAAAGAAAATAAGAGAAGTTGAATTCAAACCCTAACTTTACGATGTTGTTTGAAAAATCAAACCCTGTACAAAATTAAGAGATGTGAAGCTTTATCGAGTTTCCCAATTTCTTCTCGATCTCCTCATCAACGAATCCTTCTTGAATTCAGAAACCCATCTCTGCTTCTTAAATCTGCTCAAACACTCATCACCATTCCTACCCGTTATAACCTCCACCTTCTCGATCTGTTTCATCTCTGATTTAAACCAATCCGCTTCAGTAACAACATCGACAAAAAAATCGAACAATTTTAATCATAAAACAAATCATTAAATTACCTTATTGTCGGTAAATCAGTTGATACTTCTTGTTCTATTGATGAATCCCTAACAATTAGCAAAATAACCAAAACCCAATCACAACACTATTTTAATTCTTCCAATAAAGAATAAAACCTTAACTCATTAAAACATAACGATCAATTATAATAAAATACGGGGACAAAATCATGTTTGAAAAACGGAGATCGATTACAAAATAAACGAATTTACAATGAAACGCACCTTAATAGTTACTCAGCTTTGCTTGTATTTGTGGGAGAAACAACCTTTACTTCATAGAATAAGAGGAGAAGATTAATAAGAAAACCAAGATTTAGCTTCTTGGGTGATGAATGGATCATAAAAGAAGAAGAGGTCATTGGTGGTGGTGATTGATGGAGGCGATTAATCGTGGATGTAGTGGTGTGTGAGTGAAGTGGAGAAGAAGACCGAAAGAAGATGTAAATGGAGAGATCGAAAATTTTGGTCTCGGTTTTGGTCTCTTCTACTCGATAATAACGAAGTCTCACTCTTCACAATCCGGCCATCCATCTCAATCTCGATCAACGGCTAAAATTACAAGCATCTCTTGCCGTTCATCTAACCGAAGGTACATCGGTTACCACGGGTCTCTGAATCGATGGCATGATAGTAAATAAATTTTCTTATTCAGAGACGGCTATATACGCTCTCAGAATTTTTCCATGTTTTTATCGTATCAGAGACCGCCATATTCGGTCAACGGTCCAACTACAGTCAATGAGGGTCACGGATGTGGGTTGTATAACACCCATTTTCCACTAGTGTGTGGTAGATATGACATCAGCAAACTTAAAGTTAAGTTTTGAAATATCTTTGGAAATTTTGAAATATCTCTGGATGTTATATCTACCACATCCTACGACTATGAAGCTGCGAATTCAACTTTGAACTCGCACTGCGAGTGCAAAATATTTTCCGTGTTTTAATGGACAGAGGGGGTTAACAAAGATGCACTTTATATCTTGTTGAGTTCCTTTTGTTAACAAAAACGTTCTTGTTATAGTTGCGTAGCTGAGGTTAGCATCCCTGGATAGATCCTAGGCCAGATTGTCTAGCGACTCTAGGCCCAATGCGTATACTATGCCAGTTGTATTGGCATGACAACCATTAGAGTAACGAAAAGTGTCTAAGTGTGCTCTTGCGGTGCAGTTATATTTCCAGGAAACACTGTTTTAATAGTTATTGCATTAACACTGTTGCAACCAATCTTATCATTACAACTTAAACATATTGCAATACAAACAAACACCCCACTATTATGACACAAGCTTGGTTAAAGAACCAGCAATACAGAATAAAAGATCAACAATTTATCATCAGTACACAGATATGATTAAACCGATAATAATTACTTTAGCAAATAAAGTGTTCATGGAACTTATTATTACAAAGAAACGAGAAAGAAAAAGAAAGATTCGTGATTGGTGCATCGCCGACCCTATATATAGCTGACGCCGGTACTGCCAGCAGCAAAGTTGCCGTTTATATCCTTTTTACGACTTGCAACATGAGCAGATCATATAACCAGGAAAATTAGCCGGTCTGCATTCAGTGTGATGGACTAAAAAATCACTGTTGCTCACGCACAGAGAATCACAATCATCACACGTACGCGAGTACACGTCGTTCCCCCACTCACCACATGATTCAACACGGACGTATCTGCATGCCATCAGAAATAGTAGAATGCTCGTATTAGGGTTTCAAATATATCAATAAAGAGAGAGAAAAACACAAGAACACACTCTTTCCCTGCTTCAACTCTTTGCAGGCGATGTTTTGGAGTTTTAAATGACAAAGAAATGGAGAGAGATGAAGATTTTCCATCTATACCCTTGATAAAAGTCTTCAAACATTAATTGTTATTAGTGCATTTAACAATAAACTTATAGTTCCAAGACAAAATATAAGGGTGTTATTGGTAGTTTTATGGAAAAATATGAAAACTTTTAAGCATTATGGAACAAAAAAATAACCCTAAAACATCATCTAAAATGGAAAGGAGAGAGTAAAGAACATGATCGACCAAATAAAGAGAAAAATAGAACACACGAATCGAATATATTGTAACTTACGCTAAATCATGCAACAATCAAAACCAACGAAACCCAATGAGAAAACGAGACAAATTTAGATGAACTTTAGCCATGATTTCAGTTTCTCAGTTTATTTTATTGAGTTGATATCTTATCGGTACTTAAACTCTTCCAATTTATAGGCATACCGCATTCATAGTCAAAAACGCGTACAATTATTTGTTTATGCATTTTGTATACTAGTATTAGTTAGCAGCCATGACATGAACTTGATAATGAAATGCTATTTGATTTATAAGCTCTTTTGTCCATGGTAGTTTACTAGAATTTACTATTTTTCCTGGCTTTTGGAGCTAAGCTCAAGAAAGAAATAAAGAATCATTAACCCTCAGACTTTGCCGAAAGAATAATTAAATATGCTGCGTTTTTTTACATATCTTTTGCAGTGTAGTAAGATGCCATGTGATGTACTTGTAAGTGCCTATATGTGACGCCTGTTATGCACCGTCAGTGTGCTGATCAGCTTGAATGCTTGATACTACACAAGACCAAAAGTCATGAGTGTGGTGTGTTGCACCGGATTAATTATATGAAACGATTCATGACTATATGAGCTATTCTGATATTAAAATTCAGTAGTAGGGAGAAAATTGTAGCAGCGTATCTCTTTTATTTCTTTTTATTTACTTGGGATACATAAGAATTTGTCGATATTTCCGATTTAATGTTCCTGTTAAAAAAAAAATATGGTTCAGGAAATAAAACCTGCCAAGTGCCATTGTGATTTACAAGTATGGTGCGACATTCAAAACCCTGAAACGTGCAGCAGAAACGCAGGTACATAATACACGTGTTGGAGGGCAGTTAGTCTACTGTTCCATCTGTAAGCTAAGCCCGGAGAGAGCTACCCGCACTAGGAATTTGAGTTTGGTAATGTTTTTATTTTTGGAAAAGCACTTTCAAAAAATATATATAGTAATTATTTTTCATATTAGCGTTTGGTAAAATATTTTTAAAGTACTTTTAACTGGGGGAGAGGAGCTTTTAACTAAAAACACTTCCAAAATACCCCAATTTTTAAAAGTTTGGAGAGGAGCTTATAAAAGCCTATGCGAAGCTTTGGTCCCACCCTATTTTAATGCATGATTTTCTTTTATATCCCTATTATAGTATATAAATAACCAAAATTGCCCTTAAATATTTGATAATTAATTTCTTATTCTCCATAATATTCTTTAAAGGTTGTTATTTTAAACTATGTCACATTCTTCAAAGATTATTATTTCACTTTCAAATTTTGGTTATATACCATTTTAATTAAAAAATAAAATAAATAAGAACAGACCCTAGCTCTGTGGTCATCCCCTGTTTCCCCAAAAGTTTAATGCGCTCAGGGAGGTTCCGAGGTTCGAGTCCCCAATGGCGTAATATTGCAAGAATTAACATAGAAGGTAGTGTTAGCTTGCCCCCATTGTGACACAATCTCGGCTCTTCCCCGCCTTTCGGCTCTCTTGGCTAGGTTACCCATGAGGCTCGCTGGTAGGTTAGCACAGCAACCTGTTCAATTAATGTAGTAGTATGTCGTTGGAGCTTAGCTTGTTAGGCTTCCAACTAGTTTCATCTAATAATAATAATAATAAAATTTGGAATTTTAATATAATTTTAAAATAAAAAAATAGTATAATTTTAGTACATATTTGATTTTAGTATAATTTTTTTTAATCCCAAGTTATATCAATAATAAAAAATAGTTACTCAAAATATATATAAATATCTAATATATTTCAATCCCATAAAATAGAATAAAACTATATTAAAAGATTATGTCATTTTTTGTCATTTGTTCAACTACAATAAGTGAACCTATATTTTACCAAACACAATTTGATCATTTTTTTAATCATCTTTAACTTTTAGTATCTAGTTTACCAAACACCTTATCGCTTTTTTACGTAAGAAATAAGAAGAAGATTTAAAAGCGCTTTTACAAAAGCCGCAACATTACCAAACTAAGCCTTAATCCTTTCGGATTCTAATGTCATTATATTTTGTCAAATGGGTTTCGATATACTCCCTCCGTCCCACTAATAAGTGACCTAGTTACTTTTAGATTTTGTCCCACCATTAAGTGACCTATATCACTAAACAAAGAGATATTCCTAAAATTATCCTTTTAATTGATTATAAAAAATATAAGAAATATGCATAATTTGATAGTCATGTTTATATTCGTTACGTAGGTGTTTTAAAATGCTTTTCAATGGTACGAAGTTTGCGGACATCCGTGGTGTAGTTTGAGAGGTAACTCATTTCAAAATTTCACTATTTATTATCCTTAAGGGTATAATTGTAAAAAGTGCTTAAAAATACTTTTTCCCTCAGCAGCCTTAAAATCGTCTGTTTTAAACTAGGTCACTTAATAGTGGGACGGAGGGAGTATTATACTAAGGAAATTCTGAGGAGGCAACTTTTTGGTGGGTAAGTTCACCTACAAATACTCGGGAGACAATTTTTAATGGGTAAGCTTCACCTCCTTCTGGTCTTCGTGGGTTGGCCACGGGGATTGTCGCTCGAGATTTTAACCCTCGAGTTTTTTCACTGGAGTTTCCAACGTACAGGGAGAATCACTCTTGGTGGATTTCTAAAGGAAAACCTGTCAAGGATCAAAATGTTGTTGCTCTTCAGATAGTATTGTTTGAAAATCTCTAAAAAGGTTGCCAAGCCACCTGCTAGATGAAACATTTTAAAGGAATTTCTTTTAAAGACTTTCAACCACTATTAACAAAACATTTTTAGAAACATTTTACAGACAGTATGACATAGTTTACTTGAAGCTTAGCGGGAAACCAATTCAAAACGGGAACCAATTCAAACCGCTTATACTAATCAAGTCATTGTAAAGAAAACATGCGCCGATTTCAACAAACAAAGATGATCGAGTGAAGTACCAATTTTCCAGATAAGAGTAAGAGGAATTTCTGGCCCAAAAAGCTTGGACTGACCATCGACACAGTAGTAGGCTAGGGTCTCTTTCAGATTCGTAATGGAACATACTGCAGGAAACAAACTTTGGAATCAATCAAAAACATATTTCAGAAATGACGATGCAAAAGCAAAACTGCTTAGTCTGTTAATCATCAAGAACATAATTTCTGGGTTCTTACAGGAAAACCCAAAAGTCCACATTCAAAATGTCCCAACTCAGAGATAAAATCAGATAGTTCAATAGCCAACATGAATATCCTTATCATATACAAACGGCAATATCTAGCCTATCGAACACCCATAGAGAAACTGAGAGAAACATCCTTGGATGCACATAAATTCCTCTGTTCCATGCACCTGAACCTATTTAGGATCATCACCAGGCATGACTGCTTCAGACCTGGGATTCCTAGGTAATGGTGAAGGAGAACCTCAGATCCCATCTCTATTCTGAGTGCATTGATGCTCTGCTCCAGAGCATTGCTCATCCCAAGTTAAGGAATCAAGAACTGTTCTTAAACACTTGGGCAGTAATTCTATAGATGCAACATAGAACAATAACAATCTCGCACTTAGAACTACCAGCGATACAAGTACAACATTGAAAAAGTAGTAAATCTTTGAGACAATGGTGTACGACATCTGTTGAAACCCCTGGATTGCTGCAAAAGACAACAGTTTATCAGAAAGGATTACACAATGAGAAAATTGCAATTCCTTGGTTTGTAAGATAACTTACCATCTGCTGTAATGGAAGAGGTCCCGATGTATGTTGTGTGCAAGATAACTTACCATCTGCTGAAGAAGGCTTTGAACCTGAGAAAGTAAAAGAGGGATCAAGCCAGAGTCGAGCATATTAACTAAATAACTAAATAACACATAATAGAATTAAGCCGCAATCTTTTTTTTTTTTTTTTTTTTGATAAGAAAGAGCAAATTAGATTAAAAAGAGGGCACAAAATACTGGAATATTGTGTCCGTGTACAAGGTAATCGTGACAAAAGGTGACAAGAGTACAAAATCCAGAAAGGGGAGCAATTATATTTCAGAAAAGAAAAAAAAAAGCCCCAAAAGAATGAAAAAAAAAATCAAAATCATATATGTTTGATGCAACTGCGAGAGCATATATGTGCTTCACTCTAGAGGGTCATAAACTTGTTTCCTCATACATGACTTCTATACTTGTAAGCAAATGTACCCACAAAACTGATACTAAAACATGACTTATAAATTTATAATCTCTAAAATACATTGAATGTCATCGCTTTCATGCTTATAACTTATTCTGATCTAATACTTTCTTATTCTAAAGCTAGGTTTCTTATCACGTATAAAAAGAATCAAATCCACTGAGTTAACAGCAAACCACTCTTAAGATTGAACACCATTGTTATGCTCATTTTTTTGGTCAAGCACAGAATTCATGTATGAGGCAACCATTTAATAACTAACAAATGCGGTCATATCTGCAGGACTTCGACTTCCTCCTTCAGAAACTGGTTCATGCTCGAATCCACCAGCTGTTGTAAAGCCAGGGCTGACCCTAAAAATCAAATAACTAGAAAATAAGAACTACACAGAATCGAGTTGCAAAAAAATAAGATGGAATCTGCATTTACCAACATAAACCAAAGTATTAAAATCCAAAAATGAATCATCAAGAACACAAGAATTTTCCCACACGAATAACCACAGCTGAAATCGCAGACACCCCAGTGTGTGAGAACAACTACCCTTATACACCACACTACTATGCTCGAATGAAAAGCTAATATAGACTAGAAAGTAAAACTTAGCACTAAAGCTTGTATCATAGTCTCATTTTCAATAACCCTGAATCTGATCTACACAAAATAAATGGAATCTGAATTAGGATCTTAAAGTGAATCATTGTGGACACAAGAATTGCATTACAATAAGATTGGCCAGCCAAACCAGCAGCTGATATCTCAAAACACCCAGCTTGGAAAATTGGGTAGAGAATTGGGATGACTGTTCCGCTTTAAGAGCTTTGTACCAATATTAAAAGCTCTTCAATGTACTTGCTACCTTTACGAACTTCACTAATTTTATATTTCCTTTCTCCAAATTTTTACTTCTAAAGAAACCATGATTTTAAAATGATAAACTCTAATCAACAATTGCACAAGGAACTCAAAATAAATCAGTAAAGCTCTAGTTAAGATTCATGAAAAGCATTCTAGTTCAAGTTAGCTCTTACTCTTTTTCTTCCTATCTTTCCTGTTGCCTGCCTTTTTGTCCCATGCATAATTTGGATACTTCTTTCAATCTCTCAGCCATTTCTCATCATTATCTGGCGGTCTATCTTTACCTAGTATAGGTTTCAAACAATTCTCGCCGCCACACATATAATCGATTCTAGTTTTCTCCTTTGTGCTAAGAGCAAACTGTTCTACACCATCACTGATCAGGGAACTTCTTGAAGCTTTTGGTTGAATTGATTAATTTGTCCTGCGAAAAACCAAAGAGTTAATAGCAATTGATGGACGAAGTAAATCGGAAATTTAGACACAGTTTCGAGGATTAAGCGACATAAACAAAACCCTGTATGCTTCAACATATTACAAAGTTAAATCTCAGAATACCTTGAACAAAACTGAGAATTAGTCTCCAAATCCTTATCACCAAAATCCAAATGTTGTGAATTATTTCGACCATATGTAACAATAATAAAATCAGAGACTTTCAGAAGCAATCTTCAAGAACTTTTTGCATACTTTTACAATGAGAAATTCATAAAAATTATCTGTACCTGACATACGGATTCGCAAAATTCAGAAATCTAGCTTCTGCAATGCACGGGCATATAGCCCTAGCGACTTCAATAAAGAAGAAGATGTTACCACCAATGATTCATTTGAACGTGGAGATGATAAAGATTCGACTTCAAGATGTTTCAGTGCATCCAGAATACCCTTTTCAAGATTAAATAGATTCATCAATGTCATCAGCATAAGTATACAACTCTTGCTTAAGAACTCAAGCCCAGCTTCAAAACTAAACAATAGCAAGCTTGCAAAGTGCATAAACATCATTTTCGAGTGCTTATGCCTTGCAGGGTAATGTGCCATCACATCCGCTACTAGGGTACATATTGATTGTGGGTAATGCTACACTGCTGGAAACAGCTAATCTTGCTTATGATCATATCGCACTCCTTACACTGAGAATAACGCTTCGCATTTCAGCATTACCCAAACTTCCTTTTGCATTGCCCAGATTGTTTGCAACAGTGAACTACTCATCAAGTTTACTATGGAAGCCAAAAGATACATTTTCTGCTGACTTATGTTTCCTTTTTTCCACAATTTACTAGTCCCAATATCTCCAGAAAGGATCCTTGATATAATGTTACTCAAAACAGAGAAACTTTCGTCTCTGGATGACACGTTAAGAATATTTTGATTCTCCTTCATATATGCAATACAAGTATTCCTATAATCAGACTTCGTTTTCGATGGCAAAAGATGAACAGACGTAGGAAAGTTAGTTGTGTGAACTTTCAGTTGACTATACATGACCAGCCGAATATGAGAGTCAAATGATAGATGTGATAATCCTCCCGCCGTACATTGTTTATCACTGAAACCAAACCCACTTTTAGGTTCTCCGTGAGTATCACCCAATTGTAAACTTGACATGTTTTGGGAATACAAGTCCACTGATATTTCAAACGCTGATATGTACCAGTTCACTAGTCTTGGATCTGATGCTTGATTATATGAATCCATGCTAATGCTACAGCATCTAGAAACCAAGGAAATCATATGCGCTTGTAAGATTTGTGGTGGAGAATATATGACGACTGTTGAAAGTAATTGCATAGCTGCATTTAGGCTTATTAGGTCAAGGAAAGGGGGCTTTTCATCACACAGCAGAAGGAATGGTTCCAAGGAGTTCTTGAAGGTTGGCTCATCAGAAACTGATAGAAGAAAATGAGAAGAAATCAACTCCAACACAACATCTCTTGAACCTTGATACAATGGATCCATAAATAGGTTATCACTTGTAGAAGAGACAGTCTCTAACGTCAGAAAAGTAATCTCGTAATTTCTTGTGCACTAGAAATTCATTGATGAACACCTGTAAAAATAAAAATTAGTGTTTGTACACATTGACTTAGAACGAACACATGAACACAATTTAAATATCAATACCTGGTTTATATCATTACAACTACATGATTCTAGTGATGTGGTTCCAAGTTCAAATAATCAATAAATAAATGAGTAAATAAGAGGGCTTGAGTGGTCAAAAGTACCTCGATGACTGAGTGCAGGACAGGAAGAAATGCAACGGACACAGAGGTGATACAAACACTTTTCCCCTTTCTTCCTGCCGTGGATGCTAACTCCGGAGAACATAATATTCTGAGTATACTTAGGAGAATTTGGCACTTTTCAATGAGGAGACTTCGGTCGAACTCAAGCAAGTGCAACATAGAAATACAACATCTTAACAAAAGAGTTAACTCCTGTAAAAGACCCCATGAATCTGAACATAGTATATGCTGCCCAACATTAGAAAATAAATGTTCGAACCTCCCTGAAAGTTCTTCAAAGAGAAAATTGGACATTTTACGTATATCGCTAAATTTTTCACCAGGACACCGTGATAACGAGTCCACAGACAAACTAATGAGCAGGTCATACAATTTCAGCAGACATTCTGGTTTTAAACCCTGAGGAAGTAAATTCATTCAAAAAACAAGCAATAATTGATTATAAAGGTAAACATACAAGGCAAGCTGCACCAATTTAGAAACTAGGGAAACCAATACGACATCCTTCAGAATCTTACAGAACTACAGCTTAATTAATTACCTCAGCCAGTTGAATATTAATGTCTAACACTTCCCTCCAAGTCTTCAAGGTAGTAGTCATTGACACCTTCCAGTCACATTCATTAACAGCAAAAATCACATCTTCATCAATGATTTTACTGCAACAATAACACATCTTTATGATCAGATAATACAAAATTAAGACATATTTGTTATCAATTTCGACATTATTGCAGTAAAATCAAACAAATCACACCTAATTGAAAAGGAAAAAAATAAATAAACCAAAGCTAGGGTTTGAGTTTGGGTTATACCTTTGTTCTAATTCTGCCATTTTTGAAGAAAAACAAAACCCCAAATCACTTGAATTCAAGGAAAGGGTTAGTGAATCACCGATGGGTTTCCGAAGAAATCTTGTGAAAATAGAAAGGATTTTGTTGGGGAAATCTCGCGCCAACACTCGGACACAGTACAGAGAGCTACTATATACGATACACCTACCAAACTAACGGATGCCATAAATGACTATCCAGTGAGTGAAGGCCACGTGTAGTGAACCGTTATGACAACAAACGGAAAGCAGACAAGGACAATACTAATACTTGCTGATTTGAATTTCGATGGGAGTTCTTTTTCCTAGCCCTTAATTGCGAAAAAGGACCAGAAGGGCGACACTAAAAGACAAAAGTCGCCACCCAAACGTAAATCTAATGCTCTACCCTTATCTTCGATTTTTCGAAACGGGCTAATATGCCCCCTTATATAATCCAGCCAACACCATAATCCAGTAGGTAAACATACAATCGGAGGTTAAATGAAACTATACCTACCGATTATCAGTGTAGATACTTCTGCTTAATAATCTCTTTTATAATCGTGAGGTTATCCAACTTGTAAGACTACCGATTATAAGGGTTTCCTCCATATTCAACCCCGGCAAAATTCCATAGGTTTTGAGGGGTGCGAGCCAACCATAACCACTTGGCTTGAGTCAGATGTAGCCATAATCGGAAGCCTAATAGGTTACATACACTACCGATTATAAGTTGCCCCAGAAATGAGTTTTTTCTAAAATCCTTCACGTGATGAATTTTGAAATATACCATAATTCCAGTAGGGTATATAATTATATAACCCACCGATTATAACGAGTCAGCATCCAACCTTTGCCATATTGCATAGGTTTTGAGTGTCACAACAAATTTCTTAACCACTTGGTTTGCGTTTTGGATGCAAACATAATCGGGAGTTAAATATATTACCAACCCATCCGATTATGGGTTGCCCAAAATGAGTTTTTTCTAAAATCATTCATGTGATGAATTTTGAAATCTACCATAATCGGTAGAGTTAACAACTTAAAAACCTACCGATTGTAAGGAGCCCCAAATTGAATCCTTGCCAAATTCCATAGGTTTTGAGTGTACAGAATAATCGACGATGATTCGAGCTTTCTTACGTTCCGTTTATTTCATCTTTATAGAGAATAATCGACGATGATTCGATTTGACGATGAACGATGTATAGCGAGGAGAGGGGGAGAGTTTTCCTCTCCAGCAACCGGAAGGAAAGAGGAGAAGAGGAGTTGAAGTTGAAGTTGAAAAGAAAATGAAATGAATTTGAATTTAGGTCGACTTTGGTTTTATCTCACAAAACGGTTATTAATCGGAGGTAATACCACTAATTATCTACCGATTGTTGAGTAGCCCAAAATCGGTAGAGTGGGTTACTTATAACCCACCGATTATTGGAAGCCCCAAATTGAGCATTGGCCAAATTCCCTAGGTTTTGAGGGGTGCAGAGCCGACCATAACCATGTGGTTCGTGATTTGGATGTAGCCATAATCGTAAGCCAAATAGGTTACCCAACCTCCCGACATAGGTCCCAAAATGAGTTTTTTCGAAAATCCTTCATTGCAGGAAATTTGAAATCTACCATAATCGGTAGTCATTGTTACTTTTACCATCCGATTATGGGAAGCCCAAATCTGTAGCAAGACATTTTTTTATTTGTCCGATTATATAGGAGCCCAAATTTCACCAATGCAAAATTCAAAAGATTTCTTATTTCTATACTTTAACAACTGTAGTCCTAGTGAGGTTATTTTTCCTTCCGATTGTTATAGAAGCCAGATGTGAGTTTGGCACAAAATCGATATTAATCGGTAGTATAATATAGCTACTAAACTTCCGATTGATGTATAATAATCGGGCACTAAATATCTTCCGATTGTGTAAGGGCATTATCGGTATTCTCCGCGTTTTTGGACATCCCTTAACGGTATATATGGATTGGGAATAAAAAAGTCGCCCCTAATTCTTTCGGGGTCGCCCCTAAAAGTGCTAGGTTCTTTTTCTGAGTGACATGCTCAAGGAGTTGTCTGGATGCCAAAAACAGAAATTATATAAAAAATTAATTTTTTTTTGTTTATAAAAATCATTTTAAAAGATTATTGCTGGGTAATCCAAGCCAAATTAGATGGGCAAAACTGATTTTGAAAGAGGCAAATATTCCACAAATAGTGACCTCAAGTGGTTTGCTTTGCTTTATTTTTTATTTTTGAAAGTTCTAATATTGTTTTCAAATAGTGGCCAAATGGAATTTTAACTGATCTAACTTTCCAGAACCTGCAAGCCATACTGTGATTGATTGTTTTCAAATGGATGAAGCTAGAAAAAAATGGGTTGAGAATCGAAATAACAGTTTCACTATAAGAGTTTTTTATAAATATATATTACATGCTACATTACTTGCTACCTATACAAAATTCACTAATTCCTATGTCCTTTCTCCAGATTTCTTACTTCTAAAGAAACAGGATTCCAAAATGTTAAACCCTAACAACATTTGCAATTTGCACACAGTTAAGCTCTAGTTAAGAACTTACTTAAGATTCATGACAAGCTTTCTATTTCAGGATAGCTCTCAATCTTCTTCTCCTCTCTTTACTGTAGCCTATCTTTTTTCTGCATAGATACTTCCGATATTTCTTTCGATCTTTCTCATATTTCGAATAATCTTTTCCTTTTTTGAACTCAACAAAATCAGCCAGCTCATCATAATCTTGCTGTCTAGTTTTACCTAGCATTCGTTTCAAATCCAAATGCTTCTGGCTATTACAATTATTCTCCTCCATTGTGCTGAGCCCAAACTGTTCTACCCCATCGTTGATCAGGGTACTTTTTGAAGATTCAGATTGAATTGGTTCATTAATTCTGCAAAAAACCAAAGAGTTTATAGCAATCAAACGAAAAAACTAAATGTGACATCTAGAGAGAGTAAATAGGATTGGGTGACGTAAACAAAATCCCAAAGCATAAACACTTTACAGTTTTCAATCCAGAATACCTAGAGCGAAACTAAATATCAGACTCCAAATTCTAATCATCGGAAATCCAAATGTCGTGAACTACTTCAACGGTATTACGTACATGTCGATAGTAAAATAAGAAATTTATAGGAGCAATCTTCAAAAACTTGTTTGCATATATTCAAAATGAAATATTCATCAAAAACTATAAGTACCTTATGATGCACCTTTGAAACTTTTTAAAATTCGATGCGACTTGACGGGAAGAACTACGTGGAGAAAAAACCTGAAACAGAATATTATATTTCAAAAACAGGGGAAATAAACAAACTACAAGTAATCATATAACTTAGGAATAGCAGAAGAAGACATTACCACCAACGATTTATTTGAAGGTTGAGGGGCTTGTTTCAGCGCATCCAGATTACCCTCTTCAAAAATAAATAGATTTGTCAATGTCATCAACATGAGTATACAACTTTTGCTTAAGGAGGCATATCCGGATTCAAAACTAAACAACAGCAAGCCTGCAAAGTGCATAAATATCATTTTCGAGAACTTGTGCCTTGCGGGGAACTGTGCCATCATATCCATTACTAGGGTAGCCATTGGTTGACTAATGCTGCACTGCTGGAAACAACTGATGATGCTTATTATCATATCGTACTCCTTGCACTGAGAATAATCTTTTAGAATTTTAGGATTACCCAAACTTCGTTTTTGCATGCACCAGATTATTTGCAACAGTGAACTGCTCATCAAATTTACTGTGGAAGCCAAAAGATAAATTTCCTGCTGACTTATGATTCCTTTCTTCCACAATCTATTGGCACTAATATCTCCCGAAAGGATCCTTGATATAATGTAACACAAAACAGCGAAACCTTCATCTCTGTATGACTCAATAAGGATATTTTGATTCTCCTTCATATATGCAGTACAAGTATCCATAAGATCAGACTTTGTTTTCGACGCCAAACCATGACTGGATTTGGCAAAGTTCGCTGTGTGAGCTTTAAGTTGACTATACATGACCGGCCGAATTTGAGATTCAAAAGATAGATGTGATAATCCTCTTGATGTACATTGTTTCTTAATAAAATCAGACCCACTTACAGGTTCTTCATGATCATCCCCCAATTGTAAACTTGACATGTTTCGAGAATACAATTCCATTGATATTTCAAATGCTGAAATGTACCAGTTCACGAGTCTTGGATCTGATGCTTGATCCTCTGAAGCCATGTTAATGCTACTGCGTCTACATACTAAGGAAATTATATACGCCTGTAAAATTTGTGGTGGAGAATATATGAGGACTGTTGAAAGTAATTGCATAGCTGCATTTAGGCTTATTAGGTCTAGAAAGAGGGGCTTTTCATCAGACAGCAGAAGGAATTCTTCAAAGGAGTTCTGAAGGTTGGCTGATCAGAAACTGATAAAAGAAAATGAGAAGATATCAACTCCAAAAGAACATTGCCTGAACCAAGATTCAGGGGGGACATAAATAGTTTATCACTGGGTAGAAGAAATACTTTCAACCATTATAAAATAATCTCTCAGTTTCTTGTGCACTAGAAATTCATTGATGAACACCTGAATGTAAAAACAGGGTTTGTTCAACTTTGCTGGGAATAAACATATGAACATAATTTAAATATCAATAACAAAAAGTGAATATCTGGTTTTGAGACATTACAACTACAGGATTTCAGTAGAGTGTCTAATGGTTTCATGTTCAAATGTTCAGTAAATTAGTAGATTAATGAGTAAATAAGAGGGTTTGAGTGGTCAAAAATACCTCGACGATTGAGCGCAGGACAGGAATCGATGCACCGGATTTTTGAACAAAGCACATAAAAGTTTCATATTCCTCCACTACAGAGGTAATACAATCTTCGCCAGCAATAGTGCATTCACGTGAAGTGGATTCCTTAATGCTAATTACATTTGTCCCCTTTCTTCCAACATAAGAAGCTAACTCTGGAGAACATAGTTTGCCGAGTATACTAAGGAGAATTTTGCATTTTTCAATGAGGAGACTTGAATCAAACTCTATCAAGTGTAGCATAGAAATACAGCATCTTAACAAAAGAGTTAAGTCCTGTAAAAGACCCCATGAATCTGAACATAGTACACCTTGCCCTACATTAGAAAATAAATGCTCAAACCTCCTTGAAAGTTCTTCAAAGAGAAAATTGGAGATTTTACGTATATCAGTAAGCTTTTCACTAGGACACTGCGATATGGAGTCCAAAGACAAACTGATGAGCAAGTCATACAATTTCAGCAGAAATTGTGGTTTTAAAACCTGACAAAGAAACCATCGTATTTAGTTCAGAAAACAAGTAAGGATTGACTATAAAGGTAAATGTAGATGGCAAGCTGCACCAATTCAAAAATCACAAACAAACGCGACAACCAAAATCTTACTGCACTAGAGACTACCTCAGGATCTTGATTACTAATGTCCAAAACTTCCCTCCAAGCCTTCAAGGTAGCCAATGACATCTCAAGTACACTGTACCACATCAGATAAACAATCAAAATTCTTAGTAATTTAATATTCATGACGCGCCTATCACAAGAAGATTACCTCAGAATCTTTTCCAAAAACAACATCATTTTGTGAATCATAATTAAGAACTAACAAATCTTCATTGAGACATACAAGCGAACACTCTGTGGACCATAATTTTAGTAATTGAGATCTTGTTTTGACAACAGAAACACCTAAATTTTCAGTTTATGAAATGGAAACTCATAAGAAACAAGGTTCTAGTTTACTAACCTCGTGAAAAGATGAAAAAATCCCCAAAAATTTGCAGACTTTTCAAGGCGTCTCTTCTTCAATTTCTACAACTTTTTAGGGTTTAAGAATCTGAAATTGGATAAAATTTCAGGATGAAATTGATGCTGAAGGGCATTCATAAACTGGGTTTCGTTAACTTAAGGGAGATCTGAAAAGAAATCGACGAATAATTACCAGGAGAAGGCGGGGAAAGAGGGAGGGGAAAGGAAAATTGTAAACCCTAGAACTTTTGGCGCCAGGAATATAAAAGGCTAGGGTCCTGACTGGGCCTGACAGTGGAAGGTCCATATTATATACCATTTTTTTAGAGACCATGGTTTTTTTTGAGACTACATCTTATTGTGCCAACCTCCCTATACTTATAAGCTGTCTTCTAAAGCTAGTGAAATACACATTTACCTTTACTTTTATTTAAATTAAAATTAACCTAATAACTATATAAATCTAATCATATATATCTAATCTAAACTAAATGAATCTATTAACCAAAATCAAAATCAAAATCAAAAACAAAAACTTGGGGGAATCGAAATCAAAATCATAACCAAAATCAAAATCAAAAAAAAAATTATTCTCTTCTTCTTCTTCTCTCTTTCCTTGACGTTCTTCGTTCGATTGAAAAATGAGTATTAACCATCAAAATGAGCTGAAAATGGAAGTTGCAGAGAGAAGTTCGTCCAGGAATTATGTGAAAAACTTTGTCGAACTAACCGAACCTAATAGAAATGATGAACATGAAGAACAGTTTGGCTATTTGGCAAAAAAAAAATCCCAAGATCGGTTGTGTCACAAAAAACATTTCCCAACCGAACTTCTAACTGGTAACTAATCATACTAATCACTAATCATTAAGTTCGGTTTTTGGTCATAAATTTGGGTAACCGAACTTAAAGTTCGGTTTGATCGTAAAAAGTTTTAAATTTGTAACCAAACTATTTAATGGTCACACCAAATATATAGTTTCGGTTTGATCGCAAGGAAAAATTTCAACTTTTTGTAATCGAACTTCTTACTGGTAACTAATCATTACTAATCATTACTAAACATACTAATAACTAATCATTAAGTTCGGTTTTTTGTCATAAATTTGGGTAACCGAACTTTAAGTTCGGTTTGATTCGTAAAAAGTTTTAATTTTTTTTTTGTAACCGAACTATTTAATGGTCACACCAAATATATAGTTCCTATTGATCGCAAAGGAAAATTTCAATTTTTTGTAACCGAAATTTTACCTGTAACTAAGGAGGGTAAGTTTGGTATCAAAAACATTTAGATAACTAATCATTACTAATCCCCAAAAATCCCTACAGACTAACCACTAATCATTAAGTTCATTTTTGGTCATAAATTTGGGTAACATTTCTTAACTTGACCATCTAACCAAAAATCAACAACATAAAAATCTTTTTCTTCAATTTTTTGTAAACCCACTAGAACTTTAATGGTAACTAATTATTACTAATCATACTAATCACTAATTATTACTAATCATACTAATAATTAACTAATAACTAATTAATTATTAAACTAACACATTTAATTAAGACCTTGAGGGTAAGTTTGCCTATCAAAAAATACTTTAGATAAGGATTTCATATAACAGTGACTTAGGATTACTTATAAAAATCATCCCACAAAAGTCAATCAAAAACAAAATTTCATAGTCTCTAAAATTCATAAGTTTTAATCTAAAATAAAATCAATCAAACTTTTAGTGTTAATTAAACGAGGGCAATTTTGGAAAATATTTGGTTAAGGGGTGACCCCCAAAATGACCCTAAAAAAACCACTAGTTTGAGTATACCCTAAAAAATGGTTCCATATTATCTATACATAATTGCATATGCACTAACAACATGTTTGTTTTTTCCTCTATATAAATAGAGGGTTCTACATGGAGGTTTACCTCTACATCTATATAAATATCATTATATAATGTCTCTTAAAATCATGTTTGTTTGACCACTATCTAATAGCTCTATATTGTGTAGCCAATTTTATATGTTTCTCATTTTATCCTTATATAATTCAAAAAATCCATGAACATTCATTACAACCAAAGATGTTCAAAAATTCCAAAAAAAAAAAAATTATTAGAAAAATACAACCAAAGATGTTCACTTTTTTTGAAACGGGACGAAAGTATCACTTTTTCTGAAAAAGGGCAAAAGTATCATTTTTTTTGAAAGGGGTAAAATATCACTTTTTTTTAAACGCAGCAAAAATATCACTTTTTCTGAAATGGGCAAAAGTCTCACTTTTTCTGAAACGGGGCAAAAAATCAATTTTTCTGAAACGGGGAAAAAATCATTTTTTTTCTGAAACGGGGCAAAATATCACTTATTCTGAAACGCAGCAAAAATATTCACTTTTTCTGAAACAGGCGAAAGTATCAGTTTTTCTGAAACGAGGAAAAAAATCACTTTTTCTGAAACGGGGCAAAAAATATCACTTTTCAGAAACGGGGCAAAATATCACCTTTTCTGAAAAAGGGCAAAAGTATCACTTTTTCTAAAACGGAGAGAAAAAAATCACTTTTTCTCAAACAAGCATAAAAATCATTTTTCCGAAACTAACAAAATATCACTTTTTCTGAAACGGGACGAAAGTCTCCCTTTTCTGAAACAGGGCTAAAGTGTCACTTTTTAAGAAACATGGGATAATTTAGGTTTCGACTTAAAGGAATTATTTTTGGACATTATAAGTTTGTTTGAGGGTATATTAGTCATTTGAAGGTTTAATAGAGGTAGAGGCTCAAATATAGCACCTAATTGGTGCTATTTGATTTCCACTATCTTACTATAATAAAGAAAAGACACTTTTTCTAAGGGGGTTTCTTTGCAGTTTTTTCACATGACAATAATACCCCATTAACTAAGTTAATATTCAGATATTTACAGGAATGCCATTGTTTTAAAATACATCAAAAAATTAAAACTTAAATATCTTTAAAAAATACACATCGGATTTTTGCAAAATCATATATTTGGAAAGCTCTTTAAAATTATCTATGTAATGAGTACAAACAAGGATATTAAATTTTTATTTTAAGATTTTTTTTCTCCATTATTATCAAATTTGGTGTTGTTAAAATAATCCAATTCAAGCATGTGCATCGCACATGTGGCCTTACTAGTATAAATAGAGATTTGCTTCTATCAATATAGAGGTAGTGGAAAAAACAAACACCAATATAAATGGGACCCACCACTACATAGAGGCTAATAGAGGTTAGCCTCTACATAGATGATAAAACAAACATGCTGTAAGGCCCATACCTATACGTATGCACTTCATGTTTACTTCCTATGGAATCTTGTTTCGAGGCACACGGGTATATTCGAGGCATATAAAATGAATACCTTATAACTAATGTGTATTGATAGGGTATCTAAATCTATTTAAATTACTTTCTTTTCTTTTTCTTTTTTTTTTTTAAAAAAAAAGAGGTTCCCTGGTTACATTGATAAGAAAGGTTCGTACTCTTAAGAAGAATTGTACACGGTTACATCTTCATTCTAATTCTAGATATTTAGATAGTTTAGGATTTTTCATAGGCTCTCCTCTTCCCAACTATGTTTGATAATATAATTGTTACAAAAACTGAAATTTTTGCGGCCCAAATCACATTGCTTCTCAAAACAAGAGTAAAAGCTTGGACTTTAAAATTCATGTCCAAAGTAGTTATGTTGTCGTTTTTCTACACTCTTCTTATGTCTCGGCTCTTTTGCTCCGGCATACTTTCATATGCATGAGATTAGGTTCGTAGTCGCTCTCAAGTTGATTTAGTGACCACTCCATTCTTTTTCCCATTGGAAAGCCGCTTCACTGCTACTCTTTTCTAGTTGTTCTCTAGTTGAATAGCTCAGGCATGAAGACCTCTAGCTTCTTTGATGTTTCCCCGTGATCACAAAGATTTAGTCCAATCCATGCTTTAGATACTGAATTCATCGTAGTGAGAACAATATCAATTTTTAAGTCAATAATTCTTGTTTGCCCCTGCTGTGAGTCTAAGGTTCTCGTCATTTAGTGGATTGTAATACAGTAATTGCATTATATCATATCCTGCTTTGTTAACTGTCCCATAGTTATTGATGTACTTTATGATGTTATTAGCTATTACTCGGCTATTTCGGCTTTCCTTTTTGAAGGTTATCTTACACCTAGCCTTCCATATATGTCATACTATAATGCTACATAAGACTTGTCATTCTAAACCATAGCCTACTCTGTCGGTATTCTCAAAGCAATCATTTAGCCAATCGTAAAATGTGCTAGTACCATTTTTTATATAGTGCATATCAAAGTTAAAATGCATCCAAACCTCTTTTTCAAATCTACAATCCAAAAAAAGATGTGCTAAGGTTTCTTTCCCATTAGAGCAAAGGTTACAAATTGTACTGGTCTCTGGAAGAATATATGTCACTCTCATGCTATTTGGCATGACCTAACAAACAAGCTAAGCTCCAACAGCGCATTGCTGCATTGGTTGAACAGGTTGTCGTGCTGGTCTAGCAGCGAGCATCATGAGGAAGTAGCCAAGGGAGACGAAGAGGATAGGGGGACTGATTAGGGAGCCGAAGCGGATAGAGGGGATGATTATGTCAGCAAGGGAGGCGAGCTAACTCTACCTTCCATGCAATATTGCGTCATCGGGGACTCGAACCTGAGACCTCTTGGGGTGCATCAAACCTTTGAGGAATGGGGATGACCAGCTGAGCTAGCTACCCGATTTTATACCATTATCCCTTTCAATATTGATAGATAATGTAGAGTTTACAATAAGTCTTTCGAAAGGCGAGCCACAAGCTTGGCTTCGACGCCTTTCTGAATAAAAATCCCTAATCTACAAAAGAAGGAATTTTTTTTTCCTAACATTAACATTATATCAAAATAAGTAATTTTCCATCATCTTCAAGAAGTCTATGGTGTTTTTTCTAGTGTGGAAAAAGCTAAAGTACCAAACCCGTAACCATGTGACCTGCAATTATCGATATATTTCGTTGGTTAATTTACAGGCTACCGCATTCGCTATAGCAAGACTAGGGCAGAATGTACGAACACCACCACTTTTAGAAAAACGTCAGTAACATCTAGTTAGAGCAATGCTCGGTTGAACCCACAAGTTTTGCTATCTCAAGCTTATTGTCAATATTACATGAACAAAACTACATCTTGATTTCTAGTCTACTAAAGTCAAGTCTCTGAAAAGACGAGGGTACCAAAATACACCACAATCTTTTATTTTGATCACAACCTATACAAGACCCACCGTATAAACCTCTTGGAGCAACAATCACTCAAGGAATATTTCAACACAAAGGTCCACTTGAAATAGGTTAGTCCGAACTGGCCTACCACGTGAAAAAATTATATTATACAAGTGGAGAAACTAATACACTTTGTGTGATCGTCTATGGATATGAAATCGAGACAATACAACAACAAAGTGTTCATTTGATAATAAGATTTATAACCGAAACCTTATAAGATAAATATCAAGTGCCTAATTAACATACAAGTGTAATTACTTTATTTATAATATAAAAACAATTATAATGCAGAAATAAAGTAAAGCATACACCAGAATTTTGTTAACGAGGAAAACTACAATCTTGTAGAAAATCCCCGGAACTTAGTCCAGATTTGAATACTCAATGAATCAAGACGCTACAAAAAGTAAACCTGCAACTTCGTGTAGACAATACTAAGTAAACTAAAATCTTAGTTACTCAGCTTCAGCAATATTCTTGTTTTAATAATATATAGCAGAACTGAAGTTTTCTATAGATATTTGTTTTGAATATCAAGCAGAACTGATGTTCTCAATCGATATTTGATACTAGATATCCTAGCAGAACAGGCTTTCTCTTTAGGATTTAAATCTAATATATCTTCTTAATGGTTCAATCTTTCAAGCCAAGATTCCTTTGGATCGTATTCCAAAAAGTAAAGGATAAATTGTTTGGTAACAAAACTCACTTTATAATCACAATACCGAAATATATGATATAAGCATAGTTAAGGATCTTCTATTTTTAAGATCTTTTACCAGATCCGTAAGTTCCTCGATTACAAAATCAAACAAGACAATGATTATCGAAATAATCAGTCTTGATTACAAGGTTTATGATAAAATCACAAACTACTTATTGATCTAAAGAGTTATGTTTATTGAAAATAAACAACCTCTTTAATCCCGAAAAATCAAGTCACAGAAAGTTACACCAAGATCAAAACACAAGAACAAAATTCTTCAAATCTTCAAAGTCTTCAATATTCGATTTAATCTTCAAAGTAACAAGATGCAAAAACAAACTTGATTCCTTATTGATTTGTCGCACAGAACGGATTCTGTTAACAATGACAAATCAATGAATCTAACTTACGGATCTAGAAAAACTTAGATCCGTATAAACGTTAAATCCTTGATCTAGTTTGAGTGAGCCTTATATCAGAAGAGAAGCTTCTCAAGAATGAACAATCTAGGTTCAATCAAAGATTCAACAACCAAGTAGTCAATGAAATCAATAATCAAAACTAAAATAACAATGCAATCATCTAGTTTCCCAAAGAACGGTATTAATAGAGCTTCTCAATCCCAAAGAAGTCTTTAAACCGAGCGGCCGTAAGAGATTTCGCCAATTAGGTTACTTTCCTCTCAATAAAGGGCCCACCAAGAAAAACACAACCAAGTAGTTTTGTCGATCTCGAGGATTGGTTTGCTTGAAATGCAAACTTCAACATTTATAAATCAAAGAAGTTTGGACACCAAGGAATTTCGAAAACCGAAAATATTCTCAAGATATGCAATATATTTCCAAATTCGGTTTCCATATATATATATATGGTATCTAACTTGTATTTGGTGCACATGTCCATAGGATCGGTTCCCAAAAGCTAAAAACGTGTTGCACATGTTCATAGGATCCGTTCCCCAATAAAAAAACTTGTTGCACATGTTCATAAGATCCGTTCCCCTTTTGTGTACAGTTTCACCTCTTACAAGGATCGATTCCCCTTTTGTGATCGGTTGCACCTCTTACTAGGATCGGTTCCCCTTTGCCTAGAGTTGGTCATACCAATTACAATAAATCGATCATACCATCTCAGGTGATTACTTAAGATCGGTTTCACTAATAAAAATTCATACCAATAGAAAATTCAAGCCTTGTGAAATAGTTTTACCAAGAACATAAACAAGTCATGAGCGGTTATACTAATCACACATATTAATTGGTAGTTCAAAAGATATGCAATGAATAACAATACCAATAAGCCTAGCGATTTCCCTTTCAATTCACAAAATAAGTTTATGAATTTACTTCCTTTAAACGAATGTAAAACATTGTTTCATAGGATGAAATCTTAACCTCATACCCATACATAATCACAATAGCATTCAAACGATTATGTCGACGTCTTATATACGAAGTTCAAAAGATAAGCGTTATACTTCGTAATTCAATAAATTCCTTAACACTTTGATCATCAAAATATAATTTTGCATGTTATGTTTTCAATCTAAAAGATTTGAAAGACACAAGATAGATATGGAACAAGTCAAGTCATAGTTACTAACCTCAAGCTGATGGATGATGTCTTTGTTGTCTTGAATCCATATTCAGATCTTTGTGAGTAACTGGAGCACAATACTTCTATCATTTCTAGTCTAACCAATCGAAGTTGACTATAGTTTACGTATTAAGTGACTCGAGTTTTGGAACTAAATATGACAACCAATCTTGACATGCCAACGCTTGTCAGGTCTAACCTGGCAAAGGTTTCAATGCCTCTGACTAGGATTAGTAGTGTTTAGTTGAGTACCGCATATCACCAATAACCTCGAAGATTGAAGATTGAAGATCAAATGAACACATCAACGAGGACTTATAGATAAAGTGTTTGTACCATGAGTAAAAATGTCACATAATGGGCCAAATTGCTACTTAAATCACCTTTTGGACCTCATCCAAGCCTACCATCCATCCAACCGACGTAGCTACCACCAAGTCCAAGTGTTTCAGAAAGTCAAAGAACGGTCAATGGACAAAGTCAATATCCAGTCAATGGTAAAAGTCAACCGTCGGTCAACTATCGAAGCCAAATTTCTAGTCGCGCTTCTAGCCGCTTTTTTGTCCATGTTGCGCAATGCCGCCAACCGCTCCCTCCGCCATCTAACCCCGTCCATCTCCCCCATGTCCTCCGCCATGCCATCTCCCCTACATGTCCATGTCTCCCCGGCATGTCCTCTCCGATCTCCCGGCATGTCCTCGACCATGTTCCGTGACCATGTCCATAGGGCATGTTCCCACCATCTCCCATGGGCATGTCCCCCGGCCATGTTCCCCGACCATGTCCATAGGCGGAATCCTCCATCCATACTGCCAGCCCGTTATGCCTGTCAACCATTCAAGCCAGTCTGCCAGCAGGTCTTACCATTCAAAGTTTGGCAGTTGCAGTCAACAACAGAAAGGAGGCACGCTGAATTAATACAGGGAGACATGCAGGAAGATTAATACAATTTATGCCAGGAGGCATGCAAGGGAAGTTAATTCCATTTAAATTTATCTTGAAATTAGGGTTTAACCCAGGTGTATAAATAGGGACGCCCTGATAGAGAATTAGGGATGAGGAAGGCTAGCTGATACAGAAAAAATCCATCGTAAATCCATTGTAATTCTGATATCAATAAAACATCACTCCCCAAGGGGATTCATCCGTGGACGTAGGCATATCTTTCTGAACCACATTAAATATTTGTCTCTTTTATTTATTCTTCAATTTGTTTCCTAACCCTAGCTATACATCAAATCATCAATTCAATCGTGTTTCGTTCCCAAAAGTAATTTTTGGTACAAACATTGGCGTCGACTAAGGGGATGTCCCCAAAGCAATCTCCCCTGGAATGTCCCACGACCATCTCCTCCGGGCATGTCCCTCGGCCATCTCCCACGGGCATGTCCCCTGGCCATCTCCTCCGGGCATGTCCCCCGACCATCTCCCCCGGGCATGTCCCCCGGCCATGTCCATAGGCGGAATCCTCCATCCATACCGCCACTTCGCTATGCCCACAACTAAGCCAAGCCAACCACAAGAGATCTTGCCATTCAAAGCTTGGCAAATGGCAAATAACAATGTAAAGGAGGCATGTAGAATTAATACAGAGACATGCAGGCAGATTAATACAATTTATGCCAGGAGGCATGCAAGGAAAGGTAATGCCATTTAAATTTATCTTGAAATTAGGGTTTAACCCAGGTGTATAAATATGGACGCCCTAGTAGAGAATTGGGGAGGAGGGAGGCTAGCTGATACAGAAAAAATTCATCGTAAATCCATTGTAATTTTGATATCAATAAAACATCACTCCTCAAGGGGATTCATTCGTGGACATAGGCACATCTTTCCGAACAACGTTAAATTTGTGTCCCTTTTATTTGTTCTTAAATTCGTTTCCTAACCCTAGTTACACATCAAATCATCATTTCAATCGTGTTTCGTGCCCAAAAGTAATTTTGGGTACAAACATTGGCGCCGACTAAGGGGATCGAAGAGAAAAGGAATCGTGTTTTCCCGTTGAGAAAAGTAGTACAGAAAACTCTAAAACCCTGTTTGTGAGAAAGCAATTTGGAAGCCGCCAAAATAATCACGTCGCAAGCTTAGCCGACTCGCGATTCATGCAAATCAAACTAATCATAGTTGATGATGTTCACCACCCGCTATTATTGGCAAAGATGCTTGATCGCAATCGCTACACCTGCATTCGCTATTCGAGATCTCGACAAATTCTTGCCTTTGCAAACCACTCAAATTGCATCGCCGCAAAACCAGATGTTCGTTCCACTTTAAAGAAATCAAGCAGGATGTTCGATCCCCAACATTATAAGGTCCATAAACTTCCACTCTGGATGCCTTCAACCCTTTACTGCTGCAGTCATGTTTTGATCGCAGTCGCTGCAGTCCAGTTGATCGCAACTTCTGCATTCCAGCTTCGCAATTTGAGATTTTCTGGAACTATCACCTTCATAAGCCACCAGAATTGAACCGCCACAAAGATCGTTAAAATTATTGGTTGGATGTTCGATCCGCAACATGTTTAAGTCCAATGTTTGAAGAATTTTCTTCTTAGATAATGCAGCGTCAACATATTCAAGCTCGTAGTTTGTCAAAATCACTACTACCATATTCGCAAGGCTGTCTAGCAACATGCACCTCTATCCACTTGCATCGTCTATCAACATCAATAATACCAACTGCATACACGACAGATATGGGAGGGGAAACCCTAAAGAAGATCCCCAGAAAAGCATCTCAAAAAGGCTCCCTGAAAAGGTCAACAAAAGCACCACGAATAGCCGTTACAGAAAAACTCATTGCAGAAGTTCTAAAGAAACGGCAACAGTCCATAGAAAACCGTTGCTGAAAATTCAAGGATAAAGCTGTTGCTAAAGGGCAGATAGAAAGACAACAAACAGAGGGACTGTTACAAAAAGCTAAGAAGCAAAGACCATAGTTCCTGAAGAGCGTTGCAAAAAGTTTCAAATGTAAAAAAAAAAAAAAGGAGAGTCGGCGGCCATGTTCTATGCAAGCACGCCAAGAAGTCCCATTCACCCACGCGCACCGTGTTCATCACCCATGTTATCATTCTGTCACACCCACGTCGGAGATTTTGTTCACTCACGCTAAAAGAACTCCTGCCCAGAAGCCGCCACGCCATCTAAGTTTCTTGCCACATAAGTAATGCCATGTTGCCTTGCATCGCCAACATACCGTGACAGCCATTAGGCGCCACGTCGCCAGAAGAGGAACCCGCCAACAAGTGACACATCAACATTTCGATCCAATCAGCAAGTTCTACGTCAAGCAATTCGACCATGTCAGCATCCACGTCATCGTAACTTTCACATACAACCACGTCAGCAATAGCAACCACATCAGCAATGTTGCTCACCCACATTAGTGGTTTATTTCACCCACGTCTGGGTTCGTTCACCCACGTCAGAGTTTGTTCACCCTCGTTATGCCGCATTTCACCGGTTCCGACAAGGCCGACAGCCAACACCAGCGACCAAGGCCGGCGGTAAAGTTCGACGGTCTAATCCTGCGCCCTTGCCGGTGGTATCCTTTTCCGTCCGACGATAGTTGGTCTTGATCCTGTGCTTCGCGACACAACTTTCCTCAGTGGTCTTCAGATATTTCCGCCCCACTGCTTTGTATTGCTGGATGTTCACGCCCTAGGCGAGTCAAATCTGCCGAGTCAACTCACCAGTTGAGCCAACTCAACCCTGCTGGATGTTTCAGCCCCATTTGCTTTGACTTGAGGATATTTCTACCCCACTTAGTGGACTTAGCCAACTACTATCATTTTTGGGGCTTGGTGATCGATCTTATTTCTTTGATATCTCCTTCATATGACGTCCGAATTGGATGATTTTTGGCTCGTTGCGATCGTATTTTAGTATCATACATCATGAAGATGATCACCGAGCAAAGCCATTAAAAAATGGTTCATGTCATCAACATTCTCAACCGGTGCGCAAGTTAGCCGCCTTGTCAAGCCGATTTTATATCCACAACATGCTCGTGTGCAAATTTTTTAAGTGCTTGTTCAATTCTTAAACCTAAACCTACTCATATTCGATGTTGGGAAAAATCACACGTACTAGTTTGATCGAACCGTTCGTCAAATCGAATCGGTCATAGCCCTTTTTCCTCGTAACCCTATAGTCCAATTCGAATTGTTGTAGTCTAGTTATCCTCAGCAATGTTTGCTAGCCCAGCTTGATCGTACCGCTCGGGGTCATAGCCCGGCTACACCGGCAAGAGTCCGGGCATAAAGAATATCTCAGCTGATGAGTGCAAATAGTGCATATTTATACACCTTTTTATCGCATTTTGGCTTCATCTTTTGCGTTAAAATCGATATTATCCTGTATTCTCGTGTTTTCCTTGTTTTCAAGAATAAATATTTATATTAATTAATTTTGTGTTTTTAGGGTAATAAATAAAGTTCCTGAGAACTCCGAGAGCCAAAAGAGCAAAGAATTGAGTCAAGCATTTATGGAGCAGATGTCAACACCCGCATCAAGCCAAACCGCTACCTCCCCGAGCCGTTCGCATTCCACGCCCCATCCGACGCCGCTAGGCCATTCCTTATCGACAAATCATCCAACACCCTATACCCTAGTCGATCACCCATTTTCCTCCATCTTTCTCTTTCTTCCCTACCGCAACTTCACCATCTCCTCTCTCGACCAAGCTATCCACCACCATCTCCTCTTTCACCATCACCCTATCTCACCAACAACTCCATCAGAGCAGCCACAACAACAACCATGCATGGCGTCTCCGAGGCGACAGACAAGAGAACGCGGATTCGTAGTATGGGTTTGATGTATTTTCATTTAATTTTTTATTTTAATTGAATTAGGGTTAGGTATTTTGGGGAAACTTTGCATGTATAAATAGGAGTGTTCTATGGATGTAGAAACTACGCCTGGATTAGCCAGTGCAGTCATTTAGGTTTAATTTCTGTTTTTCATGTTTTAATTTAGTTGCTAGGGTTTGAGATGAAACCCTAACTTGAAACTGTGTTTTCATGCTCATGTATTGTTCTTGAATGATTGAATATTTTCAAGATAGGTTTTAATCTTAGCATGTCACACTTTTCATGCATACCAATACCATGGATGCTAGTTAGAATCTCTCCCGTGAAGATGATGCTGCAACTTTAACCATTATCAAGCCTCGATTAGTTGTACTCTAAATAGACAGCTAATGCTTACTCTAGAAGCTGTGATTAAACTATCAACCGAGAAACATCATGCATATAGATTTGACACATCTCCTTTATCCGTCAAAGAAACAATAGCAATATCATGAGTTGAAGACATAGTATAAGCATGGTGGATTTGAGACCCTAACCTGTCACCACTCGGCTTTCACTTGTAGTTCATTTTATTTCACTATTTCAAGCTAACAAAACTTCGTTGTCACATTGTCACTTGAAACTCATCACCACAAGTCCTTGTGGGATCGACCCGCACTTGCCGCGTCTCCATTCTGCGTATACCGTAGGCCATAATTTACATACACTTTCGAGGCCTACCAAGTTTTTGGACTTGGCGTGTGCCCCCTGTGAACCGTTTGTCTTTACCGAGATTTATTCATCCCCTTACTATCTAGTGTAACTTAGTTTCCATTGTTATACTTCTCGCCTTTTTGTAGCTTAGCTTCCCGAAGGTAACTTAGTTTAATTTTCTTATAAACGTATCCGTAACTTAGTTCAACCATCTTTGCATCATCTTGATGGTTAGTCGCATCTCATGCTAGCCGTTTATCATCTCGTGAACAAACCATTGAAGGTGTAAGAAGCTTGCACCTCATCTCGTCACATTTGCTTCAACTCGGACTTCCACTTCTCATTGCTAAACCCTCATCTAGGTTAGTCACATCAGGAGTTCCGTTCCTCCGGGTAGTCCGAAAATAGGTACCTACCTGTGCTGTCAGCAATCAACTTGTCAGGCTTCGTGTGTCCACAAAAGGCGCGTAACCCGAGGTACAAGCCGGAGCCGCTATGCCCCGTGTTTGCCGAGTCCGAGCAACTAAAGAGAGGAAAGGCAGGGAGCATAACAACACAACCATTGGCCAAACTCATTGGGTATTTGAACCGTATTTGAATGAGTGTTTGCTAAGATTTAACATCTATATGCATGATGCTTCGCTTTTCGAATCGATTGCTTGAAAACCAAAGATAGCCAACTTGTGATAACTTGTACCTCACAAACTATTTTGCTGACCCGAGCATTAATGAACTTTGTGAGGTTCACCAGCTTGAATGCATGTTTAGACCCCGAGCAAAAATCACCGTAGCTGCTTACCTCAACGATTGCCGTTGGTGCCCAACCCGTTGTAATGGTTATAGCTTGTCATTATCAATTTGTGTGCACCTTGCAATATCTAAATGTGTGCAATCTAAAGCCTATGTTTGTGAGCATAGCTTGTACCACCTCTTGCATGAACCTCTTGGCATGAATGTATGAAAACAAGCTACCTTACCAAGGATTGCTCTATACCCGAACTTCATTATTCTCATACCTAAGTAGTCACCAAATCCCGCAAGTCCGCGACATTTCGTCTTAGCCGTGTCAACCTAAGCATACCGTGGTGACTTCAATCTTTTTGCATAATGAGACCCCGTTGAACTCATGTGCAAACATCAGCTCGCACCACCTTGCAGCCCCCCGAAGCCGCAAGTGTCAGTCACGCTGTATCAACCGAGATAGTTGACATCAACCAAGCTATCCGACCCGCAACCTTGCATACCCCGCTGTTTTGGCCGGACAGAAGCCTTATTTGGTGCTCAACCCGGTGATAACTCGCCGTGTTTGCCCGACTTTGCACACTACCCGTGTTGCCAAGCTCGCACAATCAACCCACACCATCAATCCTGGCTTGCACTCGCATAACCAGAGCCCACCATCAATCTTCGAACAGGGCTCAAACTCCAACCCGCCGCAAACAAACTTTAGCCCCGCCACCTAACACAACCCGGGGATTTGCACTCTTCCATCAAGAAGCTAAACAACATCTCATTGGCCGAACATCACCGGGTTAACCGAACCCGAATTGGTCAAAACAACCAAACCGAGCCTATAGTCCGAGCCCATAAAAAGATTAAGCCTCATCTCGTCGAGCTAGAACTAGGCTCCTCACACCATCTCGTCTGCTTAGGCAAACCTGTCGGGCGCGTGGCAAATTGAGCCCACACAACCTAGGCTTTGCACAACAATTGCTGGGCTTCCTACAAAGCCCAATAAACCAAATCCCAAACAAACCAAAGCCCAATAAACCAAATTCCCACATAAACCAAAGCCCATTTTTATGTTATTTTTGTAAGACTCATGTTTCTCGTACATTATTTTCATTGTATATAATCCTCTTGTAAAATTTTTCTTCTTGAAAACTCTTCTGCGCATATATGATGCTAATCCGATATGATATGTTGGATTCTAGCCTTAACGAATGAAGCTTAACCGTGCTCCGCCGATATCCCGTAATCTCTTCCTTTTTCTTATCAAAGATAGTTCTCTCTCGAAAAATTTTTTCTATATGTCGACACATGTTTGATTTAGGTTTGGGGTACATTTGCATTTGCATTTAGAGTTTTTAGTCTTTATTTTACCTTTTATTTTCAAAAAAAAAAAAAAAAAAAAAAAAAATTCAAAACTTTTTAAATAAAAAACCTCCAACTTTTAGAGATTTTAGAGTCACTAGATGCTTCTAGCTATGTTTACATAGAGAATCTTACCCTGAGGGCGAATTAGGTGTCGTTTAGATATCTTAGGTAGAATTGTGATCAAACATAGTGGAGACTACCCATTTTACATCAAGTCCAACCTTCAATTTTTGCAACTTTCTGCGTTGAGTGTGTCACCGTACGTAAATTCCTCGGCAGAATGGTGAGCTACCCAACTTCGCACCATTTTCGACTACTTTTGATCTCTCTTGAGTGCTAATTTTTGTCAATCATGAGGGTGACGTCTAAAGATGAAAACTCCTTCTAAATACCGATTTGCGCTAGCATCTCTCTCTCTCAATCACAAGACCCATAGAAACATATCATCGCGCTAAACGAAAGCATCATCGTAATATTGAAAGAAAAATTGATATAGTCCAAGGTTTATGTGCAACAAAGAAAAAAAAAAATAGGATGAGAATTAATAAAATTTATAAAATCAAGACAATACAAGTTGGGAAAATTGAGGATAAAGTCCTTTGTCCATGGAGTTAGTTGTTTCATTATTTGTATTTTTATTTTCACTTATTATATATAAAAAAAATCAAAAAATATATATATATATATATTGTAGTTTATTTTTGCTACCACCATGGTAAAGAAGAATTTAAAAGAAAAATCCAAACAACAAGGAAATTGAGTAAAAGTTAAAAAAATTGTCAAGTTTTTGTGAAGTTTTTAAGTTCGTCATCAACATTTGAAGACCGAAGACCAAGATTGAAGACGTTTCTATGGTTCTTGAGAGAGTGATATTAATTGCCGACGGTGAAAGTGAGTATCCCACCCTCGCTTAACGCTTGATTTCCTTTCTTAGAGATCATCGAAAAGATTCTTTTTGCCCACACCTCCGTGGAGTCCCCGATTTTATTTCTGAAGGTTATCCTACCTACAACGTGTGCAGATTTTCTATTCCCTCGCCCGCACACATGAGAGACTAAAAGCGATCTTTTTGAGTGCAATTATCATAAAAACCCTAATGGTGAGGCAGAAGTCGAGACTTATGATCACAATCGAATCCGAATTCTTTCATATGGTATGGTTACTCTCGCTCAAGATTTAAGGATGAAGGCGTTCTTCGATAGTTCTAACTTTTGTTACTAGCATGCGTAAACTCTATGTCCTCATAGCTTCTTGGAGGATTGAGACTCTTTACACTTTGAAGTTGGAGAAGGTTTGTGGGTACACTCTCGAAACCCTCACGAGACTACAACTCGTCCACTAGGGACACCTAGGGTTTAAAGGCTTAGTGCATACGCTAAATGCATTCGAGAGACTCAAGACAGGGTATAGATTTCTTCATTTCTTCACTTGAGGACAAGTAAAATTCATTGGGGGTATTTGACGAAGTGCTAAATAGTGCATATTTATACACCTTATCGGGCATTTTACTCATCTTTGCGCTGTAAATCGATATTATCCCGATTCCCGTGTTTTCCTTGTTTTCAAGAATAAATATTTATATTAATTTTGTGTTTTTAGGTAATAAATAAAGCTCTGAGAATCCGAGAGCCAAAAGAGCTAAGAATCAAGTCAAGCATTTATGGAGCAAAGATAGCCAAAGCTCCGCGCGAATCGGCTTGCAACCCAACAAGGAAGACATGGGCTAGAGCTACCCACGACCCGGATCCGAACCCGTCATCCCGAGCCGCAGATCTCTATCTTCCACATCCAATGGTCGCTGCCCCCACGTGCATCATGATCGCCGCTCCCGTGCAACACCGATCAAGCCAAAACCGCTTACCTCCCCGAGCCGTTCCGTAGTCCAAGTTCATAGAACATCCGGCAGTCAAGTTCTAATATAACTGCAGCAGTCTAGTTTTGATTCAACTGGTGCAATCCAGTCTGGCTTAAAATCTAGTGACTAAGTCGAGCCAAGACGAGACACCAAGCTAACTGCATCAGACATAGCCGCTGCTACAGAGCCAAGATGATTGAGCCATCTTCTTCAACATGATGTCGTCGTGAAGCTACCCCTTATTCATCAGAATAATATCAGCACTTACAGGATGACGTCGTATCTCGCACAATAATACTTTTTATATGGTGCATATACAATTTAAATATTTTCGCATCTTTTTATCAAATCATACATACTTTTATTCAGTGAGACATCTACAATGTGGCGAGCATTTCCACATGCCAAGCATGTGGAGATGCACACATTTCACCCCGCACGCATCAGGAATAGTGGGATTGTCTCCCTGCGCGATATCCAGATAGCAGACACCTTCAACTTCATTCCATGCCCGAGCAGAATACAGCAAGGCTGCTGTTGATGGTGGTTTTTATCTCAGGGTTGAAATCGTAAAACCTTGCATCTGATGTGACGGTACTCTGTAAGGAAACGGTGTCATGAGTGTTAACCTCTCCACCGGCATATTTATTGAGCCGTTCAATATACTTACACGAAATTTATCCAAACTGGCGAATGTAGCAACCATCCCAGATGTTCTATAAATTTCCGCGCCTCGCCTATATTCACTTAACATAAGTTCCTTTGAATGCCTTCTATGCTATGTTCTCTGACAGAACCGTTAATATTGATATGGCATGACGATTTGTGTTCACTCGCAGCAGAGTAGCACGAATTTCCAAGTATCAAGGATAAGGTCCTTGCATAAGGTATTCAATCAGAAAAAGCATGCTGCTCTCTGGCAATGAACTTAAAAGAACTCTATGTCAACAACACATAGAATTCAATCAATTGACCTGACTAACTTGCAAAAGTTAGGGTTTTTTGCGCCTCGCGCAGTATATCAGACCTTGCTTGTCGAAATTAAACCTAGGAAAACTAGGTAATTAATCCGCCATGGATTAGCAGGTGCAAAGCCTTGCTCAGAATCCGAAAACATGAAGCCGCAGCAGCAAAGGGAGGCGTGGCCATGCCTTAGGCCAACTAGCGCCACTTACCAGTGGCCACGCCCATTCTTAAACCGGCCCTATTTCTCTCGACCAATTGTGTCGCCTCAAATTAGCTACGCGCACATAAGTTGTGGCTGGGCCCATACTTACCGGCCCCACTTGCCATCGACTAATCAGGTCGCTCTAAAGCCTCCACACTCTCACCAGAAATGTAGCCGCACTCATGGTTGGCCGGCCTTCTTTTAATCGACCAATCAGGTTTCTCTAAAGCCGCCACACTCTCACCAAAAGTGTAGTCGCGCCTTATGTTTGGCCTCCCCATTTTCTTGGCCAATCAAGTTGCTCTAAACTTGCCACCATACATTAAAGGCCAAACGCACCCTGCCGCGCCACCATACTAACTGGCAAGCCAAACGCGCCTTACCACAACAACATATTGATCGGCATGCTAACATGCCATTCTGCCGAGGTAGCATGCCACTTTAGCCTTGGCCACGCCGCCAAGCCCTAATTCTTACCACGACGCCAAAACCTAGCCTTGGCCACACTGTCAAGCCATAATTCTTACCGCGACGCCAAATCCTAGCCTTGGCCACGCCGTCAAGCCCTAATTCTTACCACGGCGCCAAATCATAGCTTTAGCCATGCTACAACGCCACACGCATGGCCATGCCACAATGCCACTGGCATGCCGCCAGGCCACGGCTACATGTATGCCGCTAAGCCATGCCACTGGCATGCCACTATGCCACGGCTACGCCATTAGCATGCCGCTATGCCATGGCCACGCCACTGGCAGGCCACTAGCATGCCGCTATGCCATGGCTCCACCAGGCGCTACTATGTCAATGACGCCAATTCACGATATTCAACAAGATGCGGCCATAATCGATGGCCACTCTTCCTCATGAGATGCAATCTCATCCATCCAAGTTCGCCACTGAACTGACGGACTTGTGGCAAGTTTTAGGCTTCCGACCAAGGAAAGCCTAATAGCATCAAATGCTTTTTTGCTATGGCAAAGTCTCTTGACTTTGACTTGCTACACATAGTAACCTGCTACACGTTTTCCACGAAAACACTCGAAACACCAAACATGTCACAAACTGGGGGATACTCATCAGGGTATTGGTCTGGCGATTTACAGCGTGCGGCGTGCAATGCGCCCGTTACAAGAGAATGTCATGAAGTAGGACAATTAGTGGTGGTGAAAAGTAACTATGTAAACAATTCATTTCCTTAATCACCGGCTGCAATGACTGACGGTTACACGAATTCACTTCCCTCATCATGGAAGCATAATGTCTGAAGGTTACATGTTACTTTATTCTTCCACCACTCAATCGTTTCCACTTCCTACGAGACCAGGGTACGTTTCAATATGACTTGTATAAATAGGCTTCACCTATTTTCACCAAACAATAGGTTTTGGTCGGCAACAATACAGTACCTAGAAATCGCCTGGTAGCTTTCCATTATGCTAACCAGTTCTAATTCCGATACAAGTCATAAAACAAACCACACCTTCATAATCAACGATTCTTGTTTCAACACTCTTTTCGCTTCCCTCCCTAAGACCAACCCTTCTCCTTCACTTTGTGACCAAAGCAAGCCAGGATTCTACAGATTGATCTCTCGAATCAAAAGTATTCCCGTGCAGTACATTTTTTAGGGTTTAGATTCGTTTCTCATCCACACACCCGAATTTACCAAAATTAGGAGAAACTGTTTTCACCCACAAACAATTGGCGACCACAGTGGGAGATTAATCTCTCGGTTGTAAATTCAACTCTCAATTCCATCATCCTACCAGTAAATACAATGCTTCGAAGCGCATCATCCAACAAAAGATAGATTCAGGAGAATTACGTCTGGGGACTAGAGACTCCCGCCTTACCGCGGATCAACATGAAGATGTTTCACGGACAATAAAGAATGACTAGGGACTTTTCGCAGCAAGGAGGGCGTCACATAAAGACTCGGATTTACTCCCTGAAGATTCAATTTTGGAAAGTTTCTAAAGCGAGTAAGTTTTGCCAGACAATGTTTATACGATCTATTGTTTGGGTTACATCTACAATGGAAGCCAATAACCCAATCATCCCAAGATTTCATATCTTTCCCTTTCTCACACAACATTCACGGTTCCGTAATTTTCCCAAATGATTTTGCTACTTACATTCGCAAGTCAGATTTTGACATATTGATTGATCAAAATGCAATTATTTCAAAATAATCCAAAACTCTTGTAAGAAGCAATCATCCATAAATCCAAAAACCAGAAAACCAAACCATAAACTAGGCATTTATTTTTCCTTTCAAAAAAAACTTAAGAAAAGAAGTTCAAAAAATAAAAGTATTTAAGGAAAATTGCCTAACAACGGCTCGTTCTTTTAGGAGAAAATGTCCTTCATACTTTGAAGAGCCGTCTGTTTCAGCTTCAACTCCTGGGTCAACTTCTCGACTTCTGCCTCCTGTTGATTAATCAAATCCGCCGAAGGGCCATTAAACGCTTCAGCCTGCAGCCTTTGGATCTCAGAAAATCCCTCACAGAATCAGGAGGCGTTAAACTCAAAGTTTACACACATATCCCGATGGAATTACCAACTATTGACAACGTCTCCAGAAACAATGTGTCAAGTCACGCCACACATGTCATGAATTGAAGATAAGGTTTTCTCCACGCGCTTAACCAATGCAAAACGACTATCAACCTTCATGGTCGTGAAATGTGCCCATACCTCTTCCATATCTTGGTATATAGCTCCGCATACTTCACGGGCATACTGAATCCTCCAATCAACACGTGACCTTCAAAAGGAGCCTCGAATGGAGGATCGAAGACGACACATGCGGCTGGATGTGCGACTAACAAAGACTCTTTGGGAACAATCACACCCGTCGTCACGAGACTATTTTCTGCCATGGGAGATACAACAACATCTTCATGACGATCAACCTCCATCTCCAGATTACCGGCGGGTACGGTTTTCATGACTGGAGACACTGTTACACCTTTATTGTTGTGGATCTTCATCTAAGAGTTATTTTCAGAAGAGGCCTTTTCCTGAAAATATCATCAATTGAGCATGCATTCGGTATAAATAAATAATCCAAGAGAAAAGTGTGGAAAACTCACCGACTCATTTGTAGGCCCACTGGAAAAAAAGACTCGCTGTTATACTCAGAAGTGCTCGTTTCGTCACCAGATCCCAAGCTTTCTTCCTCTTCGGATTCTTCTTCAAGAGACTCAGTCTCGTCGCCTCCTTTATCAAGAGGCGCCGTCTTTTGGACGTGGGCAAGTCTGGCAAAGATATTCGAGTTTTCAAGACCCCGAGTCAAAAAAAAAAAAGGAGGAGTCAGTGACGAAATGAAAATTTTGTGTGATTCAGCCAAGTCAGTAAGGGAACCGTGCACACCTGTATGTTGAAGGAACTGAAGGTCACAAGAGCCATCGGATCTAATTGGAAGCCACTCGCACGACTTTTAGACCTTCTCTCTTTTACCTGGGGACTGTCAAATTTCCGCTTACCAGAAGAAGGCAACCTTAACAATCCGTGATTTGCCAGATATTTGGGAGAAGGCTTGCCGCGTGGAACTATCACAACATCCTGCACGAATTGATGAATATCGAGTAACTCTTCCTGCCAGAAAACATTATATTTGGAGGTCATCACCGGTTTTCTTTCTGGGAGCAGAAAAGGGAGACTTTTATGAGACGCAAGGACATGGCTATTGAAAATGGCTGGCAACAGTTCTTTTGAAGCCGTGAATGGATGGCGGAATGGAAACCCATGATCAAAACCCATATGACGAGCGGCCCTGTCGATGTTGTAAGGAACCACTTCACAAGACCCTCTGAAAAAAGATGGCACATATCCAGGAATACAACTTCGCATGAACACAGTTTATCCAATGCTCATATTCTCTTCGGTAGAATGTAATATCACGTTTGAGGCGGAAGCAAAAGTGTTTGGCTGAACTATGGAGGTGTGGACCGGAGCCCAGGGATGAAAGTTAAATACATGCGCGTTGTCAAGAAAATCAATGAGCTTCGAGTCAGGCTTTGGACGCCTATCCAACCAACAGAGTATCCTGGAGCCACCATATGTATCGGGAAATGAGGTCCTCGGTTTAGGAGCGTAATCTTTGAAATGCTCCCACAACCATCATTGGAGAAAGGCGACATGGACGTACAAGTCTACTTTCATATACCCATTAGAGATATACATATCTGATGTTAAGTGATCCAGGTGGGTGTGCAAAGAGCCAAGGAACAAACTGTCGATGGGAAGAGCAACACCTTTCGCTAATTTGATGGCGAATTTGATGAGTTTTTGCCTTATCTCCTTCTTGCCAGAGCCATCATCAAAAATTTCCCTGGATAACCACAAAGCTAAAAATGCAACAACATGGAGTGTATCATCCAACACCTGATTCGGCTCCGGCTCATCATGGAACCATTCAGACACCCACCAGTTAGAGAAGCACTTTTCCTCATGATGCTTCCAGACATATCCTGCTGATTTTGTAACCAAAATGGCATGCATTTCTTCTTCTTCCTCAGACAAGACGACGTCAAGATTCCCCATTATTGGAAGACTCAACAGAATGACTACGCTTTCCAAAGTAATGGTCATCTCACCCCATCTACATATAGCCGTATGAGTTTCGGGACACCATGTGGAGATGAAAGTAATCAAACATGCAGTATCTTTCGTGATTTGAAGAGTCGCAGATGCCATGACAGCATTCATTATTTGCGCCCCAGTCAGATTAGCCCTTACATGGTCTCGACTTATCATGAAGTTCATTCATTTATCATAAGAGTACAATGGACTATGGCAGATTATGAAGTCTATGGGAGAAGCCAGATATTCTTTCTTCTGAAGACAAAACCTCATTATACGCCCTGGGTAGACTAATTGGACTTCTCCATCATTCTATGATTCAGTAAGAAGGGTTGCCACGAATTTGGGATGAGTCCTTGTAACTGTGGCATACTTAGTGAAGAATTTATCATCCATGTTCGGCTTGGAGTTGTTAGCATTTCTTGATGAGGCGTCAGTACTGCTTTCAGGTGACATCTTAACAAAGGTCCTTATGCTACTTTTACTTTCGAAGTAACTACAACGGAACAAAATAGAAAAGTTACTACTTTGAAGGAAACCACACATGAGGATCTTGCCAAGAAATTGGGTACAATGATTAAGAGCCGACAATAAATTTTCTACGGGAAATTTTTCTTTGGCCACATGTCACGGCACTCGCAGTCAAGGGGAATAGAGACTGGTGCTCACTCAAACAAATACTTATCGTGGGAAACATGCTCTTGGCTGAAACCGTGTCTTGACGCGATAATAGCGCTCACGGCGAAACACAACCTAAAGTTAGGTGTTTTACGGAGAAAGGAGCATATGGCTGCCATCCATACGTGCTTGTTTTACATAATAATCGGCTCCACTACTATTGATGTTGTGGCTAACGTTACTACAACACTACCGACAGATATGAATCATTCATATTGGAGTATTTCTATGAGTTTGTGGAGGACATGCCTATGGCTAGGGTTTACATCAAAACAGGTGAGCAAACAAAGGGGAAGAAGCGTTGGAACACGTACCTGAAATATGCTTGCCTGCTTTTACTGCTGCTTTTCTTTCCAATGCTCACGGATGATGCACCTTTGCTGCTAACACGAAGATGCGGAAACAAATCCAAAACCAACGATACAAAAAAGAAGAAGATGGGAACGTCTTTTATATGCATAGCGTTTTTGGAGTTTAATTATGAGAAGGTTTCCTTTTTGGGCCATGTGCGGAAGAAGGAAACTTGGCTCGTGGTGCCACAACGCCCCAGGCGCAAATATCCACGACCCAGCCAATGCCACGTCAACTCCAAGCGACAGTGCTTAGTGTCCCAAGCCAGTGGCACCATCTCTGTATGGCAAAGCTAGCCGCGTCACCCTCCACTCCAATCTAACCGCGCCATCCGCCAACTCCAAGCGCTAGCGCTTTGTGGCCCAAGCCAACGACACCATCTCTGTACGACAAAGCTATCCGCGTCACCCGCCACTCCAATCTAGTCGTGCCATCCGCCACTCCAAGCCATCCGCGCCCTCCACCTTTCTGTAGCCAGCCAAAACGACGCCATCTTAGCCGTTTGAAGCAACGCCATCTCCACCAGCCAAAGCAGCGCCATCTTAGCCGTTTGAAGCAGCGCCATCTCCACCAGCCAAGGAGGCGCCATCCTGTCCGTTCAAAGCAGTGTCATCTCCATATGTTCTGTGACCTAGCTAGCTAGCGCCATTCACCGATTCACGGACCAAATTGCAGTGCCATCTCTGCCAATCAATAGCCAAAAGTGCAGCGTGCATGCCAATACCCTATGGCCAAGCCGAATTTATGAAAAACCAACAATACATGGATCACGGATTCCTCATGCCTTCCGCTAAAGGTTATTTGAATTTCCTCGGCAATCTCTTCACGTCTTGTCCTTTCAATTTTACTCTTGTATGTCACCATCTCATGCTTACCCCGCAACAACACCACTATTACGTGCTAAGCAGGGGACTTAATGTTGATGGTGGTTTTTAGCTCAGGGTTGAAATCATAAAACCTTGCATCTGATGTGACGTCATTCTCTAAGGAAAACTGTGCCTTGAGTGCTAACCTCTCCACTGGCATATTTATTGAGCCGTTCAATATACTTACATGAAATTTATCCAGACTGGAGAATGTAACAACCTTCCCAGATGTTCTGTAAATTTCTGCGCCTCGCCTATATTCACTTAACATAAGTTCCTTTGAATGCCTTTTATGCTATGTTCTCCGGCTAAACCCTTAATGTTGATATGGCACGACTATTTGTGTTCACTCGCAGCAGAGTAGCACGAATTTCCGAGTATCAATCATAAGGTCTTTGCATAAGGTATTCAATCAGAAAAAGCATGCTGCTCTCTAATGAACTTAAAAGAACTCTATGTCAACAACACATAGAATTCAATCAATTGACCTGACTAACTTGCAAAAGTTAGGGTTTTTGCGCCTCGCGCAGTATATCAGACCTTGCTTGTCGAAATTAAAACTAGGCAAACTAGGTAATTAATCCTCCATGGATTAGCAGGTGCAAAGCCTTGCTTAGAATCAGAAAACATGGAGCCGCAGCAGCAAAGGGAGGCGTGGCCATGCCTTAGGCCAACTGGAGTCACTTACCATTGGCCACGCCCCTTCCTAAACCGGCCCTATTTCTCTCGACCAATCATGTCGCCTCAAATTAGCTACGCGCACATAAGTTGTGGCTGGGCTCATACTTGCCGGCCCCACTTGCTATCGACCAATCGAGCCGCTCTAAAGCCGCCACAATCTCACCGGAAGTGTATACGCCCATGCTTGATCGACCTCTTTATCGATCAATCAGGTCACTTAAAGCCGCACTATCACCGAAGTGTAGCCGCTCATATGTTTGGAGGCCCTTTTCGTGTGCCAATCAAGTCTCTCTAAACTTTCCATCATACATTAAAGGACAAACGCACCCTGCCGCGCCACCATACTAACTGGCAAGCCAAACGCGCCTTATCAGAACAACATATTGATCGTCATGCCAACATGCCACTCTGCCGCGGTAGCATGCCACTTTAGCCTTGGCCACACCGCTAAACCCTAATTCTTACTACGGCGCCAAAACCTAGCCTTGGCCACGCCGCCAAGCCCCAATTCTTACCACGACGCAAAAACCTACCCTTGGCCACGCCGCCAAGCCATAATTCTTACCACGACGCCAAAACCTAGCCTTGGCCATGCCGCCAAGACCTAATTCTTACCACGGCGACAAAACCTAGCCTTGGACACGCCGCCAAGCCCCACTATTACCACGGACGCTAAATCCTAGCCTTGGCCACGCCGCCCGGCCTAATTCTTTACCACAACGCCAAATCCTAGCCTTTGGCCATCTTCTGCTATCAATGCCACAAAGTGGCATGCCACGACGCCACTGGCATGCCGCCATTCCACGGCTATTAGGATGCCACTATGCGACGCCACAGGCATGCCTCTATGCCATACCACATGCATGCCACTATGCCATGGCTACTAGCATGCCGCTATGCCGCGCCTATGCCATTAGCATGCCGATATGCCATGGCTACACCACTGGCATACTGCTATGCCATGGCTCCACCAGGCGCTACTATGCCAATGGCGCCACTTCGCTATACAACAAGATACGACCATAATCGATGGCCACTCTTCCTCATGAGATGCAATCTCAGCCATCCAAGTTCGCCAATGAATTGACGGACTTGTGGCAAGTTTTAGGCGGCAGACCAAGGCAAGCCTAATAGCATCACATGTTATTTTCCCTATGGCAAAGTCTCTTGACTTTGACTTGCCACACATAGCAACCTCGCTAAGCACGTTTTCCACGAAAACACTCGAGACATCAAACATGTCACAAACCGGGAATACTCACAAGGTATTGGTCTCGCGGTTTTAATCGCGTGCAATGCTCCACTACAAGAAAGTGTCATGAAGCAGACAATTAGTGGTGGTGAAAAGTAAAAGGTGTAAACAATTCATTTCCTTCATCATGAGAATGACCACGGTTGTTACATGAATTCACTTCCTTATCATAGAAGCATAACGTCTGACGGTTAATATACTTTTATTCTTCCACCACTAAATCGACTTCCTACTTGTATAATTATGACTTGTATAAATAGGCTTCACCTATTTTTACCAAATAAAAGGTTTTGGTCGGTAACAATACAATATCTAGAAATCACCTGGTAGCTTTCCATTGCTAACCAGTTCTACTTCCGATACAAGTCATAAAACAAACCACACATTCAGAATCAACGATCTACGGTCTCAAATCCCTCTCTTTCGCTTCCTCCCTAAGACCAACCTTCTCCTTCACTTTGTGACCGAAGCAAGCCCCGAACGACCATTTATTGGTTTAGGCCAGGATTGTACAGATTGATCTCTCGAATCAAAAGTACTCATGTGCAGTACATTGTTTAGGTTTTAGATTCGTTTCTCATCCACACACCCGAATTTACTAAAATCAACAGAAACGGTTTTCACCCACAAACAGCTGTGCACCCTTGTGCGAGCATTGAGCAGCATGAAAATCATTATCTTCTGGGGGTGAGTTCCATATCACTTCAATGTGGGTAACCATCACTTGGAGGTGAGATATGTAACACCTCATGTTCTAAAGAAACTCTTTTGGGGCGAGCTGCGTAACACTCCACATGCTTGGGGGCAAGTTACATAGCACCTAAATGAGATGTAAAATTTAGCCGGGAAATCAAACAAAGGGTAACCCGAACTTCTTAATCCTCCAACGAGTTACTGGATTAAGAGGGGGCGAGCATATACCCTAATATTTTGATGAATTATCGCAAACAGAAAGATTAATAATCTGCATACCGCTTGATCGAATCTGCTCGTAGTCCATTTCCTAAGAAATCGCTGCACTCGCTGGACGAATCGACATGATGATCTAGTTTTGCCAAGAATCGTCAGGATTTGGTTGACGAATCGATGTGATCCTAGAGCTACAGAATCGCTGACTTCAGCTGACGAATCATGATCGGTTACAACAAGCAAGAATCAGTTAGACCTGACGCAATCGATGCCCTAGTTTTTGCTATTCTCAATCATAAACAAACTAGGTGCAATCAAAGTTCAACAAACCGTTAGTCAATCAAATCAATCGAAAACTAATAATAAACCACAATTATCTAGTTTCCACCAATGGTACTAATAGAGCTTCTCAATCCCAAAAAGTCTTTATATCGAGCATCCGTAAGAGATTTCGCCAATTAGGTTACTTTCCTCTCCGAATAGCGGCTCCACCTCGAAAAAACAACTAGGTAGTTTTGCCGTTCTCGAGCATTAGTTTGCTCGAAATACAAACTTTGATATTTATAGACCAGGAAGTTTGGACACCAAGGAATTTCAAAACCGAAAATATTCTCAAGATATGCAATATATTCCAAATTCCCAGTTTTCCATAATTCCCGGAAATGCTTTGTCCAAACATTGACCGAAAATCTCTTAGAAAATCTCCAACTAGTAAATGCACATTACTAATTTTCATTTTTCAAAAATAAAATTAAAAACCCTAATTAAAAGATTCTCAATTTATTTTTCGATCCGGGATTTTCCTTTAGCTATTAAGGAATATCTCTGAAAAATAAAAAGATAAGCGCACAGCACATGTTCAAAGTATGTCGACATCTTAACTTTGTAATTCCTCTTTCATACTTACAATCTTGAAGCCGATTTGCCACACTTTCAAACAAGTTTAGAATTGGTTCATCTGACTTTCAAGAACTGTGTGATTGATCAAGAACACTTAATCACCAAACATGGGTTTCACGGGTTCTACCAAAACAAGTTTCGCTCTACCTCCATGTGAGTACTGGATTTAGTCACACTAGCTTTCCAAAAATTCGATTGACTAGGTACTAGGATCAGTTCCCACATATATATGGTATCTAACTTGTATTTGTTGCACATGTCCATAGGATCGGTTCCCAATGTCTAAAAACGTGTTTCCCAAGTTCATAGGATCGGTTCCCAATATCTAGAAACGTGTTGCACCTCTTACAAGGATCGATTCATCTCTTGTGATCGGTTTCACCTCTTACTTGGATCAGTTACCCTTTTCCTAGAGTTGGTCATACCAATAATACTAAATCGATCATACCATCAAAGTTGATTACTTAAGATCGTTTTCACTTTAAAAGTCATACCAATACAAAAGTCAGGCATTGTGAATAGTTTTACCAAGAACATAAACAAGTCATGAGCGGTTATACTAATTACACATATTGGTAGTTCAAAAGATATGCAATGAATAACAATACCAATAAGCCTAGCGATTTCCCTTTCGATTCACGAAACAAGTTCATGAATTTACTTCCTTTAAACGAATGTAAAACGTTGTTTCCTATGATGAAATTTTCACCTCATACCCATACAAAATCACAATATCATTTAAACGATTATGTCGATGTCTTATATACGAAGTTCAAAAGATAAGCGTTATACTTCGTATTGTATTCCTTAATACTACGTCTAACTAGAGTGTAATCATTTATGCTTCGCAGTTATGTTTTCAATATGCACGACTTTAAAGATACGTTAGGGAATGAAACATTTCAAGTCAAATATTACTAATCTCAAGTGGAATGATGATGTTGTCGTTGTAGCTCCTTACTTCTTCACTTCTTCAAGTCTTCGTAATACTTGTAATGTCTCATATCCTAATACTTTCAAGATAACCTATACGAAGTTGACTCTAGTACATAATCAAGCGACTCTTTAAATGATTTTTGATTCACTAAAATATGACAGCCAAACTTGACATACTAACCCTTGGTGGGTTCAACCGAGCTATGCTCTAACAGTTGCGACTCACCGAAATCCGGACCATCCCTTGTCACCAGTAAATGCATATATTTAATGAGGAGCGAGTCATATACAGCCTGAGCCTCATAAACAACTGAGAGAATTGCGGTTCTCACGATGAAGTAAAGTATTGCTACACCCGCCCAATTTTGTAATAAAAGCATCTCACTTGGTGGGTCCTTCTACTAGTGGAAAATATAACATCCGCGACCATCCAGACATGTCATAAATACGAGTTAAATGACCTGTTTTAACAGTCGCGGAAGGTGCACCTCGGTGCATAATACATATTTCTATAGGAAATAAATTTGGGCAGGTTGCACTCAGGTGCATGATGCATATTATTAAAAAAAAAAATGACCAGGTTTCACCTGGGTGCATAATGTATAATCTGTTTGGTTTTAAATTACTATTTTTTTTTTTGAAATATATATCAACAATGGATCTTATTTTGTAGAATTTTTCGAGCCCTATCCAAAAATATAAATTTTATTAAAATCCGACTTATGTTATATTTTAGAAGTTAAGACCTTTCTGGCGATTAATTTTAAATTGGATAGAGAAAATAAATAGAACGTGCGATTGAGGGATACTTATATTAATTGGGGATATAAGAAAAAGACAAAAACGGGACTTAAATAGTAAATCAAGGTCGCCCCATATCCATGTATTTTCACTAATTCCTAATCTATCCCTCATTAATCAGGTTTAGTTGTTAATAATAATTAGTTATGTTAATTGATTAGTTTGAAAATGATTTATAGATATCATTATCATTTTGGAGAGATTAAAAGTATGAATGTTGGGTTCAAAATTTTTGGTTGAGATGAGTGACCATAGTGGCCAAAGAGATGTCTCTAAGTCTTCATGTTGGCAAGAAATATGTCTTTTATGTTGAATCTCTCGGATGTAACTTTGGATTCACCATGGCTGCACCTGCAAACATCCTGCAGCATTGATAGAGAATTATGAATACCATGCCTAACAACCTAAACCGCATGGTATTCATAGTTATATCAATGCCAGCATACCATATTTTCACGTGCCAGGGAATATTCAACCAACACAGTGTGTCGGCGATGTTGTTGGTCGTCCATCCATACCAGCATTTGTTGGAATTTTTCATAAATGTTTGCCGCTATCCGGGGGACGTAGAAATTTTTTCTGGTTTTGAAATTCAAAACCTATTCCGTTTTGAACTTTTTGGTTTTAATCAGTCCACTCTACCCAAGCTTAGTTAATTCGAGCATGCGTAATGCTAACTTGAGATAAGTATGTTGCTTAAATTTCTTGCCGATCGCATGATGTAAAGTATCCAAAAAATTAAAAAAAATTCACTATTAAGTTACGACATTGAATGTTAGTTACCAAGTATACAGGCACCATTTTTCGGCATGGTCTTCATCAATTCCGGCATGGTCTTCATCACTTAGACGATGTAAAAAAATATTTACGACATGGTATTCATCACTATCAGCATGGTGTTCATCACTTCCGGCATGGTCTGCATCACTACCGGCATGATCTTCATCTATATCTGATGGTCTTCATCACTTCCGGCATGTCTTCATCACTTCCGAATGTAAAAAAAAAATCGTTTTCAAAGTGAGGAGCTGGCAGAGAAGGAGAAGAGAAGTTGAAAGGGAGTGGAAAATTTTTAGAATTTGAATGGGAGTGGGGAATATTTAGGTTTCAAAGCCCTAACCCTAGAAGAGATTAATAAGAGGTGAAGATGGAAATGGGGGATATGATTTTTTATTTTGCTTTTAAGTTTTTTTGATTTTAATTCTGAGGGAACGGTATTTTAGTATTTCCCCCCCAAAAAAACAACCCTTAGCAGACACTATTGGCTGGGGGAAGTAATTCATATCCCATTAGTTTAAGTATCCCCAATTAGAGCCGTCAATTTTCAACCCGGAAACATGTGGTTGACCCTAGCTTGGCTTGTTTCAACCCCGGCTCGGGCTTGTCCTGTTGGCTAAACAAGCCGGGCTAGGGGTTAGCATATCTAGCCCTAGTAGAAAACAAGCCAAGCTAGGGTCAACCCGGGTTGCCCACAACCCGTGAGTATATGCTCATATAGTCGCTCATATAGTCATATGTCTGATTTTTGGTTGATGTGAGACAAAAAAATATTCCTGATATCATTTTATATTTTTTCAATAATCTGAAAATTTATATCTTATTTACAATTGAATGACAACCAATAACTTGAAATTTACATTCAATAGAACCAAAGAAGCCTACACCTAAGAAATAAAAAACACATTTTACGTTTATTATATACATATTAACGAATAACAATTAGTAATTAAATCCTTTGTATTACTTTAGATCATCAATCCCTCCACATTCCATATCAATAAAATAGAGATATCAAATCCAAAATAAATTGATTCATTAGCACCAAAAATAAAATTATTTTTAAATAGAAATACTTGAATTTTGTGGCTTAGTAAAACAAGCTAACCCGTGAACCCGCCAAGCCAACCTGCCTAGGGCTAGGGTTGAGATTTTGGGCTTGTAGATGAATAGTACTAGGGTTAGGGTTGACAAGCTAGGGCCGGGTTGACCCTAGCTTGGCCCGTTGACAGCTCTATCCCCAATCGCGCGTTCAATAAATATGAGAGAGAGAAATATAAGACAAATAATAAAGTTAAAAGTAAATGGCATATTTAAGATAATTAATAGGGGAAAGCCACTTTTACTAGAGGGAAAGCTGACTCGGTCTATGACATTTGACTTCAAGTCAATATTGGGTGGATTCCATAATAGGCTTTCCCTTGTGAAAAAAATATTTTTGGAGTTTAGATTCCCATATCCATGCAACTGGTTAGCAGGGTTGGACTAACATTTTGCACAGTTTTTTTCAGCTAGCTACCAAGTAAACTCTAACGATCAAGCTTATCTACACGAGGTATCCCAATCTGCAATAGAGTTTTGTTATTGTCCCGAACTTTGTTCCCCTTGACACAAAGTCCTCCTAGGATAGCAGTCACGTACTAAATGTATTTGTGTCCATTTCAACTAAGCTCATATTTTAGCGGTCCAATACTAGCCACACTTTATAGTTTTCGGGCATATGACCCATTTTACGGAGTATGAAATACGCTTCATTAATTTGTGCATTTGCTTGCATTAGTTTATTAATGCATATTTTTGTTCATCTTGGTTGCTGGCGATTCACTTCTTTTCTCTAGTTTTATCCTGTACAAGTTGCTCTATTATATTTTTTCATTGACCTCGGATGTCAGTTTGTTAAGGAGTTTGGTAGTTTGAGCTGGAATTTATAATCTGGACGTGCACTTGTATATCAGATGCAAGAAAAACGGAAAAAGGGTGCACAACACTTAGAGCATCTCCAATGCAAGGGGTGGAGGTCTTAAATTAGTATGACACATAAAATTTAATATTTTTTTCACCAAAGTTTCATCTCCAATGCAATGGTGGGGGTCATAGGTAAGATGACATGGCTAAAGTTGGGGTAAAGGAATAAGACTTTCTTCATGACCTTGGGTCATAAGTCCACATCATCTTTTGTGTCTAGATTTAGACAAAAAGTGTAAGATATGACCTTGGGGATTGGAGATGGATTTTAGGTAGAGAGCCTTTCTCTTTATTAGTTTTTGTCCTATAGTAAATCATTCACAACCAAAAGGTATAAATAAGACATCCACAAAGGATGACCTTGACCTCTAGCCTTGGTAGATGCTCTTACAGCTCAGACACCGGTGATGAACATTGAGATATGTGTTTTACGGAAAGGATTGGGTGAAAAATTACAGCTATTTATAAACAGAATTGGAACAAGATAATGAAAGAAAGAAGATTAATTAGCTAGGTGAGATATCACTCACCATCTTAATTAATAAGGTTCGTTGGAGTGGGGTTGTCTGTTACTATGTTTGTGCCTGAATAGCTAGCAGCGATGAGGTTCATGCATGTAATCTCACTCCCTTATTCAGCCAAGCTAAGTGGGTGGGAGTGGAAGACAGCTGAGCTACATCCATTTGTTTCCTTCACTATTTATTACAAAACTACAAAGAGGAGTTGAGAATCTTTTTCTTCCTTTTCCAGAAATGGCAAAAGAAATTAAGCTTTCATTTTCCGTCTTTTTTACTTATAATGACGCATTTCATTATGCATCTACCAGAAATTCAGAATAATTCAGATCAAGGGCATTGTAGTGGACAAATTTCTGGTGTTCAAGGCTGTTGTTGCCTGTGCAAAATTTGTCCCAGAATTGCCATGCATTTGGACTATCGACTTACGTTGAATATGTAAACCCTGACAAAAGAGACGCGGATACATTTCAGTTTTCAACACAAAAATGGGTTGAACACATAAATACCATCCTAGCTCATTCATGATAAAGGGGGATTACAATAGGACATGATTATAATCGAGAAGTAAATTAAATACATTCAAAGAGCACCAACTAATTAATAGCTAGAGAGGTCATCTCCTACAAATCTAGATCTTGATCTTCAAAGAAACCCAAAACTCGCCGGAATTCTTCAAAGAGACCCAGATTTTGCTGGCGTACTTATTCAAGGAGACTTCTCGCCGGAGTAAACCATTACCAACTTTGAAACAAGGAAAACATTAATAAATAACAACTACAACAATAACGAAAACAACCCCAAATTCTAAGGAAATGCCAAAAGCAAACAACACAGACTTGATCATACGAATATGCAACCTTGGAGGACTGGATAAACCCGTTAAGATGCTCTGCATGCCACAACTGACTCGCATGTTTTAGTTTTTGGATTCGAGATCGGAAATCTTGGCTTGTAGACGAGAAACTTCTAAGGCTAGAGAAGCCAGAGTTACAGACAATTCAGTTTCTCTAGGACTCGGTTCAACAAGAGCAGGCCCTCCTACTTGCATATATTGAACCTCTCGGAAGGGAACCTGCAAAACAGGTAGACCATACTGACCCAAGTTTAGTACGTCATGTGACCAAAATCTCACGATCCAGCCCGAGTCCATGTTAGGTTGGTGATTAGTAGCTATTTGTCGAGGGAAAGTGGTGGTAATCACCAATCCTTGACAGTTGACAAATATGTCTTTGCTATTTAAGAAAGCTATGAAAGCTTCAAAATCGCTCCTCTTCCATGGAAAAGAGTGACCCACGAAAGTTTGATGATCAAGAGCGTTGAGATTTCCATAACTACCATAAAAACTGAAATCACCTGGATATAGGTAATGGTTTGTTTATGAAGCTTCCATATATAGATCTGATTATTAAAGTGTTCCATGAACAAGTCAGGATCTTTCAAACCAGCACGGTGCCATAGTTGATTGGTAACGGAAAGAGGGGAAAACGGAGGTTTTGTGTAAGAAAATGAAAGAAAGGTGTGAACTGAGGGTGAGTACATTATTTAGACGCATCAACAAAATGAGTCTTAAATAGGGATCCAAAATGCTTGTGGTTCGTGTACAAACAAAATTGCTTACGTAATTTAGAGCTGTAAAGAGAGAGTTTCCATCGATTCCAACTCTTTCTTAGGGTTTTGTTTTTGTTTGGGCTTTTATGTGGATTTTCCTTCGGCCATCAGTTAATTGATGGGTTTATAGTGGGCTTTTTTTTTTTTTTTTTTTTTTTGATGCAAAAATAGATTTATATTTGAGAAATGTGAAAACTACGGACAAACCCATTCTTCAAATTTTTCCATCAGAAACCACGCCTAAAAATTTCATGGGCGCACCCATTTTGTAGGTGAAAATTTCTCCCAAACCCATAATTATTGAAATTTCCGTTTATTTTTTCTTCGTCTGAGTTTTCTTTTTCTTTTTACCGATAAGTTTATAGATTTGGATTACAATCATGACTTTGTTTGTTCAATACTTAAAATGGGTTGAAATGGGATTTGGTGAAGATTGATGGAAATTCAGGTTGTTGGTTGTTAGATCGAAGACGGGTTTGATGTGAAGATGGGTTCGAATTTAATTTGAATCAGAAATTGAAACCTAATCGATGATGTTCCCATTAACATCCGGTATTGAAACAAATGGAAATTAGGGTTTGATGAGGAGCAGATCTTGAGTTGGTAAGGGTTCTTGTGGGATGTAAATGTGAGTCCGGGGTTCTGGATTCAAAACACTTCGAAACATACCTCAAAATTTCTCCTCGTAACAATCGATTTGAGTCAATAATACCGATGAGGAGAGTGTCATAATGCATTGGATCTCTTCTCACTAGAGAAGACAAGTTATAATGAGCTGGAATTACGTCGTTGATAATCCATGTAAGTATGGTTTCGTGTTCCAAGAATCGGATCATTAAACCTATAACAATCTGAGAAGAGCAGCAGAAAAATATGTGACCATGGCGAAACAAAGTAAAGAAATAGCCCCGCAATCCATCCCACCATTCATGATACTCCGTGCAAGAGAAGAACTCCTGGATCCAATAACATCGCTTTATTATATGAACGTTACACGTCCATATGGTTCTCTGACAATTAGAAGATTTTTTGCCCAAAGGCCAAAAATCAAGCCGGAAGCATTTTAATCAAAAGAAATCATATAAACTAAACAGGCTAGTTTCACTTGCCAACTAATGGCTTAAACAAATTACCGGTTCTTTTGAGGCGTCCATCGTCATAATAGGAATCATCATTCTTTCTTTTTCCGAGAATTATTAGCTGCCATTATCTTTGTCGAACAATGTTGTGTGCTAGAGAAGACAAGTGATGATGAGTTGGAATTGACGTCGTTCGAATTGAATCACTTTTTCAAATAGAATTGGTAAGTTCCACACCGTACTAATCTTTATTGGGTAGTGAAAATGGCGGAGTGTAGTTTCCATGAGTAGTTGTGTTTGCTGTGGAAAGTACTTTGAAGATGCAGCTTTCTTCATCATTCTACTCATAGTAAGTTGTAGTTTTGTTTTCGCTTATCCAACTACTTGCCCGCTTGTTTGGTACATCATGCAGTAGCGTCTATTGATCTCCATTTTCCTAATGTTTTGCATTTACCAATGTAATCTCGCTCAACATTGATTGAGGTATCCATGCCGTATGCACTCACGATGCGTAGCTTAGCTTACTAGGACTTCACAAATAACTAATAGCACGTGACCGACCAAAAAAAAAAACAAACTAATAGCATAGGTCTCTCTACGTACTTCGCCTTTTAGCCTATATAAAGTCTTTAGAGCCTCCCCATACACACGCAAGTCTTTCTTTCTCTCACTCTCTCGCGAACACAAACACTAAAACACTCTCACATAAGCCATGGCTAAGAAAACCAACAAAAAAAGCTTGTCATTCAAACTTTAGTTTTCTTAACTACCTTGCTTAGTTGGGTGTGCATACCACTTGCACGTTACTTGTTTGTATATAGTGGTAACCATCCTGGATATCCTAAAATTTGTGGTGAACTTCTTTTTGAGTTTGATGGTGAGAAGAAGTCAAATGACTTGCCATTTCACTATGCGCAGGAAAGTAATGCGTGGACGTACATTCGAAGGAAATGGAGTTATGAATAGCGATGCAACTATAGAATTGGTTGCATAACATGTCATGCATCTACAAAATTCGTTGCATAACTTAATGCATTCCAGTAAAATCGGTTGCATAACATGTTATGCAGTACTTTTTCTTAGTATTGAAACCAACAAAATAAGGCCGCATAACTTGTCATGCACCTACAATAATATCTATATAACATGTTTATGCACGTGAAAATGGATGTAACCTGTTATGCATCCGAAATGTGGATCGCATAATGCATTATGCATTGAGAAAATTGTTGCACAATCTTTTATGCATGAAAAATAGATGCATAACCCGATATGCATCCGTAAATATGGATGAATACTGCATTATGCATCAATTTTTTATGTACGCACTAAAATCAACCAAAACAATGGTTACATAACTTGTTATAAAGTTATGCAGATGCATAACTTGTTATGCAGTCGAGAAAATTGTTTCATAATTCGTTATGCGTCTGCATAATGCGTTATGCATCCTTTTTGGTGGCATAATGGTATGTATCAAGTTTCGAAAATTTTGCCTAAAATGATGCTCACTTCCGATTTTTCTGAAATAACAAAATTTTATATTTTTGTTTGTACTCGTTGCGTAGCTCTCTTAAAAAGATTTCCAACGATATAAAATTTGTGAAATTCCAAGGCGCGGATTTTTTAGATATGTTATATCCAAGTTGCGTTGCCAATTATACCTGATGCATAACTCATCATGCGGATGCATAATCCATCATGCGAGACATTTTTAATAATTTCATATAATTATAGGTGTCACAAAGACATGCAAAATTAATTGTGGGCCCGACAATGAGAATGTTGAGATTATTAGTCCCATTGTATGGGCATCTAAGATCCCGCGGTTTATAATCACTTTGTGGCCTCTCCACTCATTGCCAATTGGTTTTGAGTTGGATGCCCGTATTCTAACATGGTAGTATCGGAGCGGGCATTTGCGACGAGTCTTTGACCGCGCTTTACTCCGTGTGTCACCTCGATGCACTGTCCACGTGTTAGACCTAACGAGGCTACACGTGAGGGGCGTGTTGAGATTATTAGTCCCACATTGTATGGGCATCTAAGATCCCCATGTTTATAATCACTTAGGGCCTCTCCACTCATTGCCAATTGGTTTTGAGTTGGATGCCCGTATTCCCTATGAGAATAATATTTTTTGGTCTCCACCTAATTTTTCCCTTGAGAAATTAAATGGTTACATTGTTTTCTGATGAACCCATTCCTTTATATCAGGTGAAATCAGTGTGGAGTTCAAAATTTAACCATAATTCTAGCTTTAGCTAGTTTATCTGTGAACTCTATTTGCATCTCTTTTTACTAAGACATTAATTCCAAACTTCAAGTTTTCTTAGCAGAAACTTAATACCTAAACTTAAATCCTGATTTCAAGCAATTAACGAGAGATTTGCTCATTGATTGATTTTATTACAACCTCACTATCACTCTCAAAAAATACATTTCTAAAGTTTTTATTGATTGCAGAACTTAATAGCTGCAAACATGGCTCTGCATTTCTAATTCCTCCACTTCATGCCGTGTCTCATTCCTCCATCAAAGTATTCCCCTTAAACTCCAATGCAATTACCTGCAAAATCTCTAGTAATTAGTCCAATTCCACTCTGTGAATTAAATTGATGAAAAGAAGCATCTACATTAATCTTCAGAAAATCATCATTTGGTGGCTTCCATCTCTGGACCTGTAATGAACCATGATTACTAATAGAAATATGCTCATTTAAAGTAGTAAGACTATTAGTCACAGTAAGTGACATTTCCCTATTAAGTTTCTTATTTTGAATTTTTTTTGTGCATCTGTGTTTCCAAATGGTCCAAGCAGTGACCATCAGAGTTTTATTAATTTCATGTCTAGTAATACCTGAGCCAAAAACCATATTAGTACCTGCAGAGAACCAAGAAATAACCTAATTTCTAAAAGAACCATGCTGAAAAAAAGATTGTACTAACATTAATGTTAACAACTAACCAAATAGACCTAGCATAAGGACTGTTCAGAAAAAGGTGGTCACAAGACCTAATAACATGATTACATAAACTACAATGAGTCATAATTCCATGTTTATACAGCCCCAAGTTTATCTCTAGTTGATTATATCTCTAATGCATTTCCAAGTAAATAATTTAACTTTATGGGTTAATTTAACTTTCAGAGTGCTTTCCAATCCTGTAGGAACAAAGGAGGCACTGCGCGAGTTAGTCTCTCTAGTTAAGACATTATACACACTTTGACAGAGAATTGTCCTCTTCTATCTGGAAGCCAAATAAGAGTATCTTTACCAGTAATAGGCACATACATAACAAGAATTTTATTAGTACAATCCTCAGAAAAAAGATAACGAACCAAAGGAACATTATAAGTTCTAGTATTTTCAATAAAGAATCAGAAACATAAGAGTAGGCATGAGTATTCGCTAATCCTTGACTCAGAAGGAGGTTGTTTAAACCAATAACCCAGCTGTCCAACCAAATTTTGACTTTAGTACCACATCTAATAGCCCATAAACTATTTTATTTAATGATACTATGTGATAATTTTCCATACCAATTTGCAGATCAAAGTTGTATTAAAAGTTTCTAAATCTCTAAATTCGGTGCAGCATGAGGTACGGGTACAGAAGGTATGATGGCAGCATCCATAGGAGCATCAGGGCCACGAGAAGATTTTGGTAAATCTTTAGGGTAACCATTCAACTTCCGGCCGTTGATCGAGAATGACCAATTTTAGTACAATAATCACGAATGGCAGGGCGTTTATTATTACCGGGAATAATGATTCTCCAGTTACCCGGGTTGTACATAGTTCCTCGAATTTCTATAATCACCACGAGACATTCAAAGCTTTAGATTCAATAGATGGAACAGAAGAAGAATTTATACCTTGTTGTTTCCTCCTCTTTTTGACATGATGTAGATTTTAGCAGATGAAGGCATAGGTTCCATGAGAAGGATTTGATCATGCGCGAGAAGAAAATCGATCGTGTAACCCTTGTAAGAACTCCATGGCTCTATCTTGATTATGATTGTCGACATAGTTTTTGCAGCTCCACAAATATACATGGCTCAGCAGGATTTAAACATCCAACTGATCCCGAGAGTGACTTGAGTCATAAAGTGTGGTACATTGCAACACTGAGATTGTCTTGTTTGATTGAATGGATTGCTTTAATGCATACAGCTTGGATGCATTGTGATGGAGAAACGAGATTTGATTTCCGCCACTGTTCTCTCTTACAGATGGAAAGTTCATTGTGCTTCCTCCGATTTCAAGGTCAGCGGAGTTGGAGATCCAACTTCCAACAAGATCATCGTGAATGCGTCCAGGTGGAAGATCACTTGAACTTGTTGGTTTCTTTACTGTGCCATCAATATAGCCGATTTTTCCTTTTGCACCTTGAGTGCTTTCATCATTCCCCTACCCTGTGCACAGTAATTATCGCTGGTTAGGAGAGGAGTAAAAATCACAGATGTGGGATTGTCCATGGATGGACATAATAGGGACTGCTAGGAGATAGTGCAGTATCCTTATCGGAGATTGTGTGAGGTTCTATGATAGAATCTTATTGAGTATCATCAGTAGCCATGGAGATGAAGTTTCAAAAAAAAAAAAAAACCCTAGCTCTAATATACCATAAACGAATATTGGTTTGAAGTTTCTCTCACAACACTTGAGATTGATCTCATTCATAGTATTTATATGAGTTTACAGATGAGAATACAAAACAGAAATAAACTAGAGAATAGGTACATCAGAAGAACCGGACTTTACAACAATACTTAACCTAAACAACTATAGAATATGACTTTTTAACAAAAGAATAGGAGGACCAGGGAATGTTATAACAACATGTACATACGTGGAATATGTATATACACGAGATTTAATAGACACCAATTACGGTGTCACTTTCAACGGTAGGCATTCGTTTCACATTCTCAGGAAGTCCTATAAAATCCCAAGACCTAGTAGTTTGAAGTTGATATATTCGATTTCTGGTGTTCAAGGCTGTTGTTGTCTATGAAATATTTGTCCCAGAATTGCCATGCATTTGGACTATCGACTTACGTTGAATATGTAAGCCCTGACAAAAGAGACATTTCAGTTTTCAACACAAAAATGGGTTGAACACATAAATACCATCCTAGCTCATTCATGATAAAGGGGGATTACAATAGGACATGATTCTAGATCTTGATCTTCAAAGAAACCCAAAACTCTTGAATTCTTCAAAGAGATCCAAATCTTGCTGGCGTACTTATTCAAGGAGACTTCTCGCCGGAGTAAAAAACCATTACCAACTTTGAAACAAAGAAAACATTAAATAACAACTACAACAATAACGAAAACAACCCCAAATTCCAAGGAAATGCCAAAAGCAAACAACAAAGACTTGATCATGAAAGTAAGATGCTCTGCATGCCCACAACTGACTCACATGTTTTCGTTTTTGGATTTGAGATCGAAAATCTTGGCTTGTAGACGAGAAACTTCTAAGGCTAGAGAAGCCAGAGTTACAGACAATTCAGTTTCTCTAGGACTCGGTTCAACAAGAGCAGTCCCTCCTACTTGCATACATATATCGAACCTCTCGGTAGGGAACCCGCAAAACAGGTAGACCGTATTGACCCAAGTTCAGTACGTCATGAGACCAAAATCTCACGATCCGGCCCGCGTCCATGTTAGGTTGGTGATTAGTAGCTATTTGTCGAGGGAAAGTGGTGGTAATCACCAATCCTTGACAGTTGACGAATATGTCTTTGCTATTTAAGAAAGCTATGAAAGCTTCAAAATCGCTCCGCTGCCATGGAAAAGAGTGACCCACGAAAGTTTGATGATCAAGAGCATTGAGATTTCTATAACTACCATAGAAACTGAAATCACCTGGATATAGAGGGGTAGCACCGGTTTTGTTGCGAAGCTTCCATATATAGATCTGATTATTAAAGTGTTCCATGAACAAGTCAGGATCTTCAAACCAGCACAGTGCCATAGTAGATTGGTAACGGAAAGAGGGAAAACGGAGGTTTTTGTGTAATAAAATGAAAGAAAGGTGTGAACTGAGGGTGAGTACACTATTTAGACGCATCAACAAAAATGAGTCTTAAATAGGGGATCCAAAATGCTTGTGGTTCGTGTACAAACAAAAATTGCTTACGTAATTTAGAGCTGTAAAGAGAGAGGTTTCCATCGATTCCAACTCTTTCTTAGGGTTTTGTTTTTGTTTGGGCTTTTATGTGGATTTTCCTTCGGCCATCAGTTAATTGATGGGTTTATAGTGGGCTTATTATTTTTTTTTTTGATGCAAAATAGATTTATATTGAGAAATGTGAAAACTACGGACAAACCCATTCTTCAAATTTTTTCCACTGTGAAACCCACGCCCAGAAAAGTTCACGGGCGCACCCATTTTGTATGTGAAAATTTCTCCCAAACCCATAATTATTGAAATTTCCGTTTATTTTTTCTTCGTCTGAGTTTTCTTTTTCTTTTTACCGATAAGTTTATAGATTTGGATTACAATCATGACTTTGTTTGTTCAATACTTAAAATGGGTTGGAATAGGATTTGGTGAAGATTGATGGAAATTCAGGTTGTTGGTTGTTAGATCGAAGACGGGTTTGATGTGAAGATTAATTTGAATCAGAAATTGAAAGCACTGATGATGTCCCCATTAACATCTGGTATTGAAACAGGGAAATTAGGGTTTGATGAGGAGCAGATACTGAGTTGGTAAGGGTTCTTGTGGATGTAAATGTGAGTCTGGGTTCGGGATTCAGAAACATACCTCGTGAAATTTCTCCTCAGAACAATCGATTTCAGAGTCAATAATACTGATGAGGAGAGTGTCATACGCATTGGATCTCTTCTCAGCTAGAGAAGACAAGTTATAATGAGCTGGAATTGACGTCGTTGATAATCCATGTAAGTATGGTTTCGTGTTCCAATAACTGGATCATTAAACCTATAACAATCTGAGAGAAGAGCAGCAGAAACATATGGCGAAACAAAGTAAGGAAATAGGCCACCGCAATCCATCCCAATTCAAAAGACTCCAGGCAAGAGAAAGAACTCGGATCCAATAACATCGGTTATTATATGAACGTTACACGTCCATATGGTTCCCGACAATTAGAAGATTTTGTTGCCCAAAGGCCAAAAATCAAGCCGGAAGCATTTTAATCAAAAGAAATCATATAAACTAAAATGGCTTGTTTCACTTGAACTAATGGCGCGAACAAGTTACTTCAGGTTCTTTTTTCGACGTCCATCGTCGTCGTAGGAATCATCATTCTTTGCTATTTCCAGAGAATTATTAACTGCCATTATCTTTGTCGAACAATGTTGTGTGCTAGAGAAGACAAGTGATGATGAGCTGGAATTCGAATCACTTTTTCAAATAGAATTGGTAGTACTGTTGCTGGTACTAATCTTTATTGGGGTAGAGAAAATGGCAGAGGTGTAGTTTCCATGAGTAGTTGTGTTTGCTGGTGGAAGTACTGAAGATGCAGCTTTCTTCATCGTTCTACTCATAGTAAGTTGTAGTTTTGTTTCCTGTTTATCCAACTACTTGCCCGCTTGTCTGGTACGCATGCAGTAGCGTGCTATTGATCTCCATTTTCCTAATGTTTTGCATTTACCAATGTAATCTCGCTCAACATTGATTGAGGTATCCATGCCGAAGTATGCACTGATGCGTAGCTTAGCTTACTAGGACTTCACAACATAACTAATAGCACGTGACCGACCAAAAAAAAAAAAACAAACTAATAGCATAGGTCTCTACTACGTGTACTTCGGTTTATCCTATATAAAGTCTTTAGAGCCTCCCCATATGACACTGCAAGTCTTTCTTTCTCTCACTCTCTCGCGAACACAAACACTAAAACACTCTCACATAAGCCATGGCTAAGAAACCAACAAAAAAAGCTTGTCATTCAAACTTTAGTTTTCTTAACTACCTTGCTTAGTTGGGTGCATGCCACTTGCACGTTACTTGTTTGTATATGTAGTGTGGTAACCATCTGGATATCCTAAAATTTGGTGAACTTCTTTGTGAGTTTGACGGTCGGAAAGTCAGCGACTTGCCATTTCACTATGCGCAAGGTGTGCGTGACGTGCATTCAGAAGGAAATGGAGTTATGAATAGTGATGAAACTATAGAATTGGTTGCATAACATGTCATGCATCTACAAAATTCGTTTATAACTTGTTATGCGGTCAAAACGGTTTGCATAACACGTTATGCGAGGTACTTTTTCTTAGTATTGAAACCAACAAAAAATAAGGTTGCATAACTTGTCATGCACCTACAATAATATCTACATAACATGTTATACTGATCGTGAAAATGGATGTGTAACTTTGTTATGCATCCGAAAAAATATGAGCGCATAATGCATTATGCATTGAGAAAATTGTTGCACAATCTTTTGTGCATCGAGAAAATAGATGCATAACTGATATGCATCCGTAAATATGCATGAATACAGCATTATGCATCAATTTTTTATGTACGCACTAAAATCAACCAAAACAATGGTTACATAACTTGTTATAAAGTTATCTGAGATGCATAACTTGTTATGCGTCGAGAAAATTGTTGCATAATTCGTTGTAAATGCACATAATGCGTTATGCATCCTTTTTGGTGGCTGCATAATGGTTATGTATCAAGTTTAAGAAAATTTTGCCTAAAATGATGCTCACTTCCAGATTTTTTCGGAAAAACAAAAATTTGATATTCTTGTTTGTACTCGTTGCGTAGCTCTCTTAAAAGATTTCCAACGATATAAAATTTGAAATTCCAAGGCGCGGATTTTTAGATATGTTATATCCAAGTTAACGTTGCCAATTATACCCCCGATGCATAACTGTCATGCGGATGCATAATCCATCATGCAGACAATTTTAATAATTTCATATAATTATGGGTGTCACAATCACCCAAAATTAATTGTGGGCCTGACAATGAGAATAATATTTTTTTTTGGGTCTCCCCCTAATTTTCCCTTGAGAAATTAAATGGTTACATTGTTTTCCTGATGAACCCATTCCTTTATATCAGGTGGGAAATCAGTATGGAGTTCAAAATTTAACTTCATAATTCTAGCTTTCTTAGCTAGTTTATCTGCAACTCTATTTGCATCTCTTTTTACTAAGACACAATTCCAAACTTCAAGTTTTCTTAGCAGAAACTTAATACCTAAACTTAAATCCTGATTTAACCAATTAACGTGAGAGATTTGCTCATTGATTGATTTTATTACAACCTCACTATCACTCTCAAAAATAACATTTCTAAAGTTTTTATTGATTGCAAACTTAACAGCTGCAAACATGGCTCTGCATTCTAATTCCTCCACTTCTATGCTGTGTCTCATTCCTCCATCAAAGTATTCCCCTTGAACTCCAATGCAATTACCTGCAAAATCTCTAGTAATTAGTCCAATTCCACTCTGTAAGTTAAATTGATGAAAAGAAGCATCTACATTAATTTTCAGAAAACCATCATCTTGTGACTTCCATCTCTGGACCTGTAATGAACCATGATTACTAATAGAAATATGCTCATTTAAAGTAGTAAGACTATTAGTCACAGTAAGTGACAATTCCCTATTAAGTTTCTTATTTTGAAATTTTTTTGTGCATCTGTGTTTCCAAATGGTCCAAGAAGTGACCATCAGAGTTTTATTAATTTCATGTCTAGTAATACCTGAGCCAAAAACCATATTAGTACCTGCAGAAAACCAAGAAATGACCCAATTTCTAAAAGAACCATGCTGAGACAAGACTGTACTAACATTAATGTTAACAACTAACCAAATAGACCTAGCATAAGGACTGTTCAGAAAAAGGTGGTCACAAGACCCAATAACATGATTACATAAACTACAATGAGTCACAATTCCATGTTTATACCTTCCAAGTTTATCTCTAGTTGGAACTATATCTCTAATGCATTTCCAAGTAAACAATTTAACTTTATGGGTTAATTTAACTTTCCAGAGTGCTTTCCAAACCTGTGTAGGAACAGTAGGAGGCACTGCAGAAGAGTTAGTCTCTCTAGTTAAGACATTATAAACACTTTTGACAGAGAATTGTCCTCTTCTATCTGGAAGCCAAATAAAAGTATCTTTACCAGTAATAGGCACATACATAACAAGAATTTTATTAGCACAATCCTCAGAAAAAGATAACGAACCAAAGGAACATTATAAGTTCTAGTATTTTCAATAAAGAAATCAGAAACATAAGAGTAGGCATGAGTATTCGCTAATCCTTCAGTTAGAGTAGGAGGTTGTTCTAAACCAATGACCCAGCTGTCCAACCAAATTTTGACTTTAGTACCACATCTAATAGCCCATAAACTATTTTATTTAATGATACTAATACAACTCAGTGATAATTTTCCAGACCAATTTGCAGATCAAAGTTGTATTAAAAGTTTCTAAATCTCTAAATCCTAGACCTCCTAACTCTTTTGACTTATTAACACTGTCCCAGGCTATGAATCTAATGCCCTTCCCAGTCTTATGCCCCCAGCAAAAGTTCATCTGAAGAGAATCAAGCTTTCTAATCAGAGTATTAGGAATATTAAAACAACTCATTTGATAGGTAGGTAAAGAATTCAAAACAAATTTAATTAGGGTAGATCTATTAGCTTGATTTAAAGTGATACGCACATTATTTTTAAGCCTATCTTCAAAAGATTGCACAATGGGATCAAAGGATTTAACCTTAGGGTGTCCTAGCAACAAAGGAGCACCTAAATATTTCTCTAAATCAGTAACAATAGACATTTGAAGAGCTCCAGCAAGATATTCACAGTAATCATGGCTGGGATTATGGCTGAAATAAACACAAGACTTATCAAAGTTGTATTTGTCCAGATAAAATACCAAAATTCTGCAAAATTTACAGAATATCATTAGCATGCTGCATATCAGCTTGTCCAAAAATAAGGATATCATCTGCAAAAAACAAATGAGAGATAGGAGGAGCTTTCCTAGATACTTTAATACCAGTAATAGTTTTATTAGTTTCAGCAATTAATAAAGACCTAGAAAGGTATTCCATAGCTGAAATAAAGAGATAAGGAGATAAGGGATCTCCTTGTCTTATACCCCTAGTAGGCTCAAATTAATTACATGGGGATCCATTCAATAAAACACTAATACTTGTAATAGTCACACATTGCATGATAAGATTACAAAAATCAGCATTAAAACCAAATTTCAGTAACACACCCTTGAGAAAACTCCATTCAAGTCTGTCAAAAGCTTTTGACAGATCAAGTTTAAGGGTCATAGTTCCAGAGTAACCTTCCTTATGCTTCATAGAATGGATCATTTCATGAGGAATAATAATATTGTCATGAATTCCCTTCCTGGAACAAAAGCAGCTTGGTAAGGAGAAATCAGTTTTTTTAATAAAGGCTTTATCCTATTAGCTAAGATTTTAGATATAATCTTATAAGAAACATTGCACAAACCTATGGGTCTAAACTCATATGGTAATTTTGGACTCTTACATTTAGGATTAAGAGAGATATAAGTCTTATTTAGACTTCTAGGCATGTGACCACATTGAAATTTTTTTTAACAACTTCAATAACATCCTTACCAACTAGCTGCCACTGAGTTTGGTAGAAACCTGCTTGAAACCCATCAGGACCAGGTGAACTCCAGGCAGGCATGCTTTTAACAACATTCTCAATTTCAGAATCAGTAGGAATTATGTTTAAAACAACATTATCATATTCAGTGATGATACTAGGGATCACATCAAAAACATCATTAGTGAAAACAGGATTGGAAGTGGTATCAACCATACTAAAATAAGTAGAAAGCAGATTACTAATATCATTTCTATCTCTTAACCAATTACCATTAGAGTCACAGAGCACATTAATAATATTAGAATGCATTCTTTTATTGACCATAGTATAAAAATATCTAATATTGTTATCCAAATCCAAACCAGTTTTATCTCTAGATTTTTCTCTATAGAGAACTCAGACTGAATCTTATACCATTTTTCTAACTCATTGGTAATAAACTTAATTCTACCATGTTGGTTGTTAGAAAAGGCTTCATTTTGTATAGTTTACAGATCATCCTGAAGAGTTTTAATATTTTTGTGAATATCACCAAATTCCATCCTATTCCACTGAGACAAAGTTATTCTAGCACTATGTTGCTTTTGCTTGAGTTGATGAGCATGACTACCTTGATTTTCCCAAGAAAGCTCAAGTTGTTCTTTAAAACCATTATGACCAATCCAAGTCATGAAAAACTTAAAAGGCCTCCAAAGATGTTTAACAGTTATAAGCAAAACAGGGAAATGGTCTGAAGCAATGAAATTTAAACGAAGTAATTTATGAAGAAAAATTAAGACCCCAATCATTATTGCAAAGAGCCATATCCAACCTAGCTTTTCTACTCCCAGTTCCATAAGAGTTACTAGTCCAAGTGTAATCTCTTCTTTCATACCCAATATCAACTAAACCTGCATCATTAACTTTAGTTTGAACCCATTTATCAGAGGTATTATTATTGCTATCTAGATGGAAGTCTAAATCCCATAAAACTAACCAAGGTTGTTGAACATCATAACTAAAATCAGCTAATATTCCATTGAACTTTCTTGAGCTTAGTATAAGTTGATCTATACATGAAAGTAACTAGGGCTTTGGTTTTACTAGGATCTAGCTGAATAACTAAATGAATCATATTTTTTTAACAACCTATAATTTCAATATCTATACTATAAGTACCCTCAAGCTCGTCAACGCTATTTGACTGGTCTAGCGATGATCAAGAGACGTCTTAGCCGATAATAGCTCGATTAGGTTAATGCAATCGTTATTAATAGGAACTAATCTAACAACGATCTAGATACGAAACTAATACTATTCTATAGATCTCGAAAAGTTAGGCGAAATGGACTACTCGAACGTGTCGTTCGGATGTCGAACGAAGAAGGAATCATCAGAATTTTATGTAGGGCAAATTAATCTTTTTGATTTAAATCGCCTGCATGCCTTTATCATATGGATGGGTTCCTTTAGTAATTCTGGTCGGCCTTATCACCATGCCGTGAAGATAAACTATTTTCTTCTTCTTTATTCTTCTTCTTCTTCTTCTTTATTCCTCTCTTCTTATGTTCTTTCTCTTCCTCTCATGGCATTCTTCTTCTGCGTGTGGTTGAGAGATTAAAAGGAAGCTTTGTGATCGGTAGGAGGTGAAGAAGATCATGGAGTAGGTGATAGTGATGGTATCGTTGTTTTTTATTGATTCAGACTCGAAGAAGGAATTGAATTAGAAGTTAGGGTTTGTAAGAAATTCAGAGAAGTTGTAGAAGATGAAATCGAAGGTTTGGAGGATTAATTAGAGATGTGTTTGTTCTTAGTTGATGATTAATTGAAGCTTTAAAGTTGTTTGAGGATTGAACCAGGAGTTAGGGTTTCTGCGTGTTGTATTGGAATTCGAATTGGTCAAGATTGAGAAGATTTAGATAGAATCGTAAAATGGGTTTGTTTAATTGAAGCTTCTGAAGTTGTTGTGCTGATAAATTAAGAAGATGGGTTTATGTTGAAATGAATTGGGGTTCTTGATAGAACAGAGATTTAGGGTTCATGGGTTTGATGATTATATAAAGGAGATGAAATTGATAGTTTGATGTTGTGATGCTGAGTTGAATCAAAGTAAAGAAGAATTGGGTTCCGTGGAACCATTTGAGGTCCCTGAGATGATTTAGCTCAGTTTAGTTTTATTATATGAATATGTATGCTTGATAATTTAATTAAGAATTGATATGTATGTGTGTTGAATTGAAATTCAGTATGCTAAAATTGGAGTTGTTATGGTTTGGATGTTTGAGTGGATGTATGAATGGGGATTACATGTAGTGGTGGTATTATTATTGCTGCTGTGATGTTGTGGAATGCAGGGAATGGGATTGGAGGTCTGTTGATTGAGAATTGGAATTAGTTATGGTTATAACTGAATTAATGTTGCAGGAATGAGAATTAGGTATTGCAGGTGGTATGGATTAATCAGGTTGTGGTTAAGATGGATATGAGGTATAATGAATAAAAATGAATATGGTGGCATATGCTTGAGATGTAGTTGTGAATTAAGATTGTGTTTGAATTACAAGAGAACTGGTATAGGTTGAGACGATGCAGTTTGTATTGGGTTACAGAGAACTATGATGAGTTACAGAGATTGTAGTGGAACTGAATTGAGATGTTGCGGGGGGTATGGTCTGGTGAGTTACAAGTTTCTGGGAAATGATAATGAAACTGAGAAGTAAGAGGAAGTTGAATTGAGAGTGTGTTGATATAATAAAGAAAGATTGGAATGGTGATTAGAGTTATAAACATTGGTTGCTGTGAAAGCTTGGAACTACTTTTGCAGGTAAACTGAATTGTGATTAAGAATGCACTTGTGAAGTTATTTGTGTTCAATGTACTGTTGTATTAAATTGATGCTGAAATGGAAAAAAAATGGTAGATGTGTAGCTTGATGATAGTCTCTTTGGAAGCATGTTGCTACTGCAACTGCAGGTAAACTTAGTTTGTATTTTTAGTTGAAATTCAAAGTTTTTTTAAGAATGAATGTATAATTTAAAGTTTGATAGAAATTCAAATGTTAATGAAATAGAGTTGAAATGAAGCCTTGGTATGGAGGATTAGTTGCTTAGCTTAGTATGTTGATTCTTGTGATACACCATTATGGTGCAAGCCGGAGTTTTGGCCTCGTGCAAAGGCTCGGGCTTGAACCTTGGCCTATCTCGATCAAAGGTTATTCAAATCGACTCCGATTAGTTCTTGGCCGACTCCTAAGATTCTGATCGAGCTGAATCGTGTTGACACACCGAGGGTTCTGACTTGACCCGAGTTGGACCCTTGACCGATTTGACCTGGGTTGACCTTTTGACCAGGACCTTGACCAGTTGACTTGACTTGGAATAGATGTTGACCATCAGTTGACCCTTTTGACTGTTAGTGACTGTTAGTTGACCTGAGCGGTCATGCCTTGTGTTAATGGGCTGGATTGATGGACTAGGGCTTATAACTATTAGTTAAACTTATATGAGCCATGTGTGAGCCTTTTGGATAAACTCTTAGAGTGCTTGTATGATTAACAATTAGTTTATTAACAACGACTCGATTCAAGGGACGAACCAGTGGATCGTGGATCTCGAGGTAGGCGTGGATTGTCATCAAAAGAGGTGTGAATACATTTAACTCTTTTGAAACCATTGTTGTTTCTTTTATAAAAGTTTGTATTTAACAACTCATGCATTGTCCATTTGTGCACTCCATGCATTGTTTAGTTTGCATTATGATTGTTCTGTTGATTCTTTGAATCTTTCCACAATTTGGAAAGGACTTATAATGTTTGTTGTTTTTATGAATTGTTATGGGAAATGAGAATTTCCACATGTGGTATATAGGATACGCTCCTTCATTTATATTTACATGAATTCAGCTTTTATGCGTATTAGGTGTGGAACAACCTAGCATCAATATATTATTAGGTGTGGAACAACCCGACATCATTATTATACATTGTTTGACGAAGAAGTTTGTCCATATACATGTTTGTGTATTTCAAGTGACTTGGTAACTTGTATGTTTGGGAAAACATGAATTGTTTTCCAAATCTTGCTCATGATTTCTTTAAAGTTAAATGTTATTCCTCTTCGGACACCCCCTTTTAGGGATGATGTGCTCACCCTTTCCCACTTTGATTTGAGACAGACGGTCCCGAGTCACGCGTGAAAGCTTCAAGGATGTTGAGTCCGTTTGTTAGATTACTTCTTCCATGTTTATGAAGTTGTGTATTATATTTGAAAACCAAATGACTATTGTATATTTATCATTCGAGAGGAGTTCTTGTATATATATATTTCTGAGCGGGGCTAGTTTTGGTTTAAGTTTTGTAGCAGATTTCTTGATTGATTCTTAGTGCCTCTTTATTTAGTTAATCTCTTGGATTAGTCAGCTGCTAGCTTTGGGGGCGCTACAATATTGGTATCAGAGCTCACCATTAGATCTTACATGGGAATTAGATAGAAATAACCAAAGCGATTAGTAGAATAAATTAGTTTAGAATTTGAGATTGTGAGATAAATCTTAATCACTAAAAGCTATCAATACTTAAAAGATTTATTTGATTGATTTCAGTGACAGGGCCAGACTTTTTCCCAACTGGGGGCAAATTCTTATGGTAAAAATATGTACATACTGGTTGGTATGCATCCGGAGGCCACCCGATTTTTTTTTTGGCATTTTTATTGACTTTTTTAGTACCAACTAAATGAAAATCAAATCATAAAATATTTTAGTTAAATTAGATATACTAATTTAGATCGTTTTTTTTTGTTTTTACGTGACACATTTGATTTATTTGTATTTATTTCATGTGAGTTTATTCTTATTAAATTCAATAAATTTTTTTTAAGAAAAATTAAAACATAAATACTTTTATAAACCAATAGGAAAATCAGACAAAGCTTTTGGTTGGCAGCCTGGCTACAAGCTGGGCTCCAACCCCCTTTGAATAGCAATGCCTAATCTATAAAAAATAAAACTACCTAAGCCACTACTGACATCATTACTGAGAATGCAATTCTTCAGGCGCTTGAAGAAACTCAAAGTATCATCCCCAAGTTCCCCCAAGGTTGAGAAAGCCAGGACACCCAGACCATAACCATGTGAAACGCATTTGTCCAAGTATTTAGTACGCTTTCGTGAAACCGCACTAGAGATAGCTTTGCCCTGGACAAAAGAGCGAACACCTTCACCAGCAAAAGGAGAGACACCAGTGACATCCATACAAACGTCATGTCCATTATCCCAGTTAAGAACAAGGATATCAGCAGGCTTGAGATCTCTGTCATCATCTGTCAGAAATCCAAGAGAAACTTCTTTGCGGTGACACATCAAATTTGTAGCAAATGTCAAAATAACATTCGGGCAAGGTCATGCCGAAACTTATAGCCAACATCCTTAGCACAATGAAGTGCATGATCACCAAATATGTCCATAGATTTGCTACAACATGGGCATAAACTATTCTCAACAAACAGAGGGATACCAAGGCGATAACAAAGTACAACTGTGAATTGTCGCGGACCGAGACACTGATTAAGCCCACTGATAGGTACTGCTAACAGATAATCTTGAGCATGCTTGACTTGGTTACACTGCCAAAGGATAGAATCTCTTACAGACATAGAGAACTGGTCTGGGATTTTTTCTTAACTGCGTGAAATAAGTGACTGCCAGGGAGTGCATGGAAGGGGCGGTATCATCGACACGGTAGTAGATAGTAAATCCACATACCCGATAAAAAAGTCTGAAGAGCCGACCGATAAACAGAGCCTTTGTCCGTAGAGAAAATGTCACCCAGGATTACCTTTTGTAACGAAGCAGTCTGGCTCCGAAAGGCATGATAACAGTAGTTACGGGTATCCGCCATAGTATAAATGCGAGTCCTCCACCATCTTTGATAGGCAATGGTAATCTCTCTGTCAAAGGACCAAAACCCGCACCATCACCGGTAATTAGGAGTCTCAAGTACTTGTGCAGATGATCATCAAAAAGATCGGTGGATGATTGCGGGGACGCAGATTGGTAGTGCGCATTGCAAAATATAACCTAGACACACCCGAGTGCAATTGCATGATAAAAGCATCTCACTTTGGGTATCCCCGAGTTTCTTGATAGCATCCATAAGGCTAACAGTCTTGTGCACCCTATTCAGCACCATGTCACTAATAAAGTCCAAATCCAAACTCACGGGTCCACCCAAAATCTTAACACCATTAGAAGGTCTACCAATATCCGGGGGGAAAACACCATCCACTGTACCTCTAGGATCAATAGAAGGCCAAAAAACTTCCGTTTTCTTTATATTGAGATGCAAACCCCTGCTTGGTCCTTCAGTTTGTATTATATCCAACGCCTTGGCTACCTCCATTGTATCGCCGATCATTGTACCATCATCAAGATACCAAGCGTGCAAATCAAGTTTGCAACGAGAAGCAATTGTCTTCACTAAGGGGTGAAGAGTCAAAGCAAAAAGCAAGGAACCGAGAGGGTCACCTTGTTGAACACCAAGTGCGGAAGATAAAATATAATGGTCATAGTAAAGCTTAGCGGACGTGAGTAACAAAACTCTACCCAGTAAAGGAAATGCAGGCAATGAAGCTGAACTTCTTTGATGAGTTGAGACCTGCTCACCATGTTGAACGCATTAGAAAAGTCAATGAGCAACATTGATATTTTATCCGAGTGTCCTTTCATCTCCAGTAAGTGATTTATAGCATGTAAAATACTTTCTCCCCGGTACTGCATACCAACCCCGAATTGGTAATCACCTAAATAGGAAGTCATGTCCCTTCCGACAGAGAAAGCAACAATTTTGAAACCAATGCTGCGCCAGACCGTACCCACTGCAATAGGCCTGAGACCACCTCCGAGTTTAAGTAACGGGAGTCAAGGTGCACTAGCGATGAACTCACCTAACTCCACAGGACATTTACTGCAGCTAACAAAGGTTGACAACACCTCTAAATTGAAGAGAGTAGGTCATCAGCCACGGCAGCCGCTGCCCCACTCAACACGTCCATCAAATGTTGCGCCCTTAAGCCATCACGACCACAAGCCGTCCCTTTCGGGAAACTTTTTATAGCCCCCAAGACTTCCTTAGAGTCTACAATGATGGAATCGGCTATAACTTCATCGATGGGAACCACCGGGAGAGGAGCAGATGGATGCTTGTCGAGTAGGTCGGAGTAAGTCTGGTCATTACAAGGAGCTAACCCAGACGAGGATAAAACGCGAATTGCAGCCGCGAAATGTCCAGAATTCATCTTCCTTCGGCAGGCCATTAAATTGGTTGCTCCCTGCTTCTTCCCATCAAACTTCTTAGACCCCAAGTGAACAGGCTGCTGTAGCATTTTATTAATCAAATTTAGGCACCCATTTGGCTCCTTCCACGCAGTGAGAGCCTGATTAATAACAGCTACTTGTAAACGTCTTCTATTGCCTGACTTAGCTTCACCTGAGTTCCTAGGTTTGAACAAATGCAACGTACAGATTGGAAGAAAAAGAAGTAACAACCAACCTGTCAAACAAGATGGATTCAAAAGAACTCTGTCAAGGCAGCTCTTCAGTGACCTTGAAAAGGAAAGCCTGCACTGATGTGGGATGCAAGTGACGGTAGTAAACTGTCTAAGGAAGACCGTGTTCAGCAAATCAATGGAAAGGGCATCCACATCATCACCACCAACGTTCACCGGAGCGGCAACAACTACTTCATCAGACTCCAAACCAGCGAGCGAGACAACAAGTGGCTTATCTAAGCCATGAACCAAACACCCTTCTACACCAAAAAGTCCCGCAACAACATCTTCATGCACTACACCATTACGGCCTTTACATGGCTTACTCCGAGCATGCAAATGCATGCACACCGCAACAAAGCCACATCCGTGTTATACATCACCTTCTCCCAAGCAAGGTACACGTTTAGGTTATTGGCATTGACCTCCCACCAAGTGGATTTGTTATCTTGAGAGCCGATGCACTCGTCTTGAAAGGTGTTTGAGTGAGATGAACCTCTAGCATAACCTCTGCATAGTGAACCCCATCCACGGCAGCCATCAATGCTTTTAAAGGACAATGGCGAGAAGCCATCATCGAGGCAGAGCGATTGTGGAGGATGGAGATGGCGAAGGGCTTGATGTCGCCTGGTGGATGCGGGAAGAAGCCCTAGTAGACCTCACCATGAAGGCTGATGGCAAACCCTAAAACAAAAGAACCAGCAAACCGTGGAAAAGAGAGAAACAAATAAAAAAAAAAAAAACCCCTAAGAGGAAAAGCTCGGATGGAAAAACAAGCAAAGAAGACTCAAAAACTATAAAGATGCGATGAGGAAAAACAGACTGAAAACAAATCAATCGAAAAACAAGAGGTGTACATTGTGAAATCGTGATTGAAAATCAATTTTTTCCATCACCGGGAAAAAATCGCCGGTGAGGAATAAATCCCTTTTTTACCCCATTAAAAATAAAATTTCAATTTTATAGAGCATATTTGCCCAAACAAAACATGTAAATTACAAAATTAATAAGCTTATATTAGTGGGATTTCAGAATCAAGTGGAGTCGGCGGACCCCATTTGTCCCTACATCCCTCCGTCCCTGATTGATTTGTTTGTTTGGTTGTTTGTTTATGTAATGAAGTAAAAATTGTAGGGTACACCAACAACTTTAGCTAGTAAAGATTAGAGAATAATTAATCTAAAAAGAATGAATAAGTACACAAACCAATACTAAAAATAGTAAGATTAGTATTATTGACCAATTTTGAAAGTCACATAGAAACTTACTGAGTACCTTGACTTGACTCATATGTAGAATCAACAGTCTATAATTACATAAATGTTAATAATACTTTTGGGACTCAACAATATTTGTAAGAGTAGTTAGAATAATAGTTTGACCATTGATGTTAATAATGAAACTATTATAATAGTAATTATAGATGATAATAAAAATAATAATAATTTTACTAAAGTAATGTTAGCATTTATCAATTAGTATCATGTTGAACCTAACCTAACTAAAATTTCAATAAGGAGATATAACGATAAAAATAATAATTATGATTAAATAACTATGGAAAATTATTAACGCTGATTTACGGTTTAGTTTTTTTAATTGCAAAAAATACAAATTAGGGATATATGTTTTGTGTTTAAGCTAGATAGTTATCAGTATAATACTTATTACACGTTAGACGTTAAAAGATAAGGATATAATGTATAAAATAAAAAGACTCAACTTGTTAGAAATCTTGTACGAAATTATTTTAATTTTAATCTAAAAATGACCCAGTATATCTTTAAAATGAAACAAATAGACACAAAGTAATAATAATAGTATTCAAATGCTTAGTGTAAACTAGAATTAAAACAAAATAAATTCATATATTGATAAGATCCTTCTTACTAAAAGGGCTAATTTTATTAAGAAAGCCAACACATCACTAAGGAAGTAATGAAGTTGGAGAAGAGAAAATAAAAAACAACTCCTGAGTAAGCAGCCATGAAGCTACTGCCATACAGTAAATAAACAAAACCAAATCAAATCAAAACAAAACAAAACAAGCTAGAAATATAAACTACTAAGTGAATAGTCGCCTCCTAGTTCTGCAAAACCATGTCCAGAGTAATGCTATCAAAAATGCTTGTCCCATACACCAATTGTAGATGAAAGTTTTGACACTGTCTTTCACATACTCCACAGAGTTATATCTACCATTGAAAACTCTTGCATTCCTCTCTAGCCATACTGCCCACCAAATTGCAAATTGCAAATGGTAAAATATCCATATTTTGCTTTTCAAATTCAAGTTTCTACCTTCTCCATTCCCAGATAGTATCCCTTACACTGCTCTGAAAAACCCATTGCAGATTATAACCTCCCAAGAAATAGTGCCAGATTTCTCTAGTTACTTTCACAATGCGGGAAATAAGTGCTGGTTTGTTTCTCGCATTCTTCTTGCACAATAAACAACCACTACATTAAAAGAGTTCCTTAAATTGTCCATTGTTGAGTAAAAGATTGTATAAAAGAGACCAAACAAAGAAAATTACCCTTTTTTGGGGATTTTGATTCCTCACACATTTGTAAAGAAAGACAAGTAAGCCATCTTCCTCTAATGACTTATAACATTCTCACACGAAACTGCTTTTGATCCATTCCCGCCACACTTTTTGATCTGCACCAACTCCATTGTTGAAAGTAGACAAGAAATCTAACAGGATGTGCAATGTCCTCAATCTCAATATCTTTCATGTAACCTCCTTAATTTAAACAAATTAGGAAACATTGATTTTATAGACTGTCCATTCATCCAGACATCCTTCCAGAATAGGCATTTGTCCCCACTATGCACCTGAATATGCATATTTTGCTCCACATGCTCCTTGCATTTCAAAATCCCACTCCAAAGACACTTACCAACGGGAAGAGTTTGTGTTGTTATGTAAAAAGCCTTCTCATTACCCCAAATTTGTTATTAATAATCTTCCTCCACAAGGCTTTTTCTTCTTTTCCATACCTCCATATCCACTTAGCATGTATTGATCTGTTCATGAGCCTTATTTTCCTAAAACCTGTACCACCACCTTCTTTGATAGATTTACTTTTGACCATCCTATCCATCATTTTCTAGGCTTTTTCTTTACTGATCCCCAAAGAAACTGCCTCATGATTCTCTCCATCTGCTTCTCCACTGATTTAGGAATCTGAAATAAAGATAAGTAATACTAGGCAAATTAGAAAGAACACTCTGAATTAACATAAGTCTCCCTCCTTTTGAAAGGTATTTCCTTTGCCACGTACTCAACTTTTTCTCAAACTTTTGAAGAATAACATCCCATACTCCCCTTTCCTTGGACTTACTCCCTAAAGGAATGCCCAAGTACTTCATAGGAAAAGAAGTAATTGGACATCCAAAAATAACGAAGACTATCCATTGCACAAATAGCCTCTCCAACCGGCACTAGAGCACTCTTTTGAAATTAACTTTCAAACCGAAACTAATTCAAACCCAACAAAACATTCTTGAGATTAGTCACTGCTCACGCTTGTCATCTAAAATTACAATTAGATCATCTGCAAATTGCAAATGATTGACCCCAAAAGCATCAAGAGAAGGCTTGAAACCGGATATTAAGTCCAAATAAGCGGCTCTTTTTATCATTAAAGATAATACCTCCTGATAATGATGAAAACAAATGAGACATTGGATCTCCCTTTTCAGGCCCTTTGTACTTCTAAACAAATTTGAAGCAGAACCATTTATAGCCATTGAAAATCTTGTAGTAGACAAACACCATTTAATCCAATTCCTCCACACATTAAAGCCAAACCTAGATAAAGTATAATTTAGACATCCCCAATTCACATTATCAAAGCTTTTTGTAGATCCACTTTTACTACCAAACCTGGTTTTCCTTCCCTTTCTCTGGAATCAATTAGTTTAAGCAATAAGAATACCATCACTAATCTGCTAGAATGAACAAAAGCCCTGCGAATTCAGGAGATGATGAGAAGGAAGCACATGTTTTAGTCCAAGACATATTCAACGTACACATTCCTACTATTTGTTTTCTTTTTAGTTCTCTACTTCACTAGGTAGAGATAACATAGGTCTACTCTAGTCATGAATTTGAACACATGATTCACGATGGAGATTTTTGGGGAGAGTACGGGTGATGGATATTGGATATTGATTGTGAAAGATGAAACAAAATTAAAATTGTTTGGTACAAAAGATCTCCAAGAAGGGCGACCCCAAAAGAATTAGGAAGCGACTTTATTCCCAACCCCATATACACCGTTAAGGGATGTCCGAAAACTGAGAATACGTTAATGCCCTTACATAATCTAGCTATTTTGTGCCCGATTATGATAAAGCAATCTAGAAGCTTAACAACGATATTATATACCGATTAATATCGATTTTGTGCCTAACGCGCACCTAAAGCTATAACAATCGGTAGGAAAAACAACCACACGAGACTACCGATTGTTAAAGTATAGAAATAAGAAATCCTTAGAATTTTGCAATGGTGAAATTTGGGGCTCCTATATAATCGGACGGATAAAAAAATGTCTAAGCTACCGATTTAGGGCTTCCCATAATCGGATGGTAAAAGTAACAATTCCTACCGATTATGGTAGATTTCAAATTTCCTGCAATGAAGGATTTTCGAAAAAACTCATTTTGGGGAAACCTATAATCGGGAGGTTGGGTAACCTATTTGGCTTCCGATTATGGCTAATTCCAAATCACGAACCACATGGTTATGGTCGGATCTGCACCCCTCAAAACCTAGGGAATTTGGCCAATGCTCAATTTGGGGCTTCCAATAATAGGTGGGTTATAAGTAACCCCCTCTACCGATTTTGGCCAATGTCCGATTATTCTACAAAAAAACAACTATGGTTTCTGTAACCAAACAACACCTTAATCGAAATGTAACTTTCCACCTTGACTTCCGAATAAACTTAATCAGTAGGTTTAGTTTTGCTTACTTTCCGATTATTCTGTGTGAAAGAACCTATGTTTCCTGGAACCAAATAACACAATAATCGGAAAGAAAGTTGACACATAAGATAACCGAATATTTTAATCGGTAGTTTGTGTAACAAAATAAGCTTACGTTTATTTATAATCGGAAAGTTTGTATATTAATAATCTACATAAAGTTCAAACGACCTTAACCTTACAATATCGTCAAAAGCACCTAAATCCATACTCCTAATTGACCATAAAAGTATTAAACAAGATCATAACGTCCAAACACCACAGAAATTGTCCCTCTTGATCTTGCAACATCCTTCATGTTCAAATCGTTTCCCGTAGAGGTCCATATACCAACGATCAACAAGATTTCTCTGAAATTACGAATGAGTAACAAGTTAGTACTAACTTATGTTAATGTGAGTCGGAGTTATAAAGATACTTACTCGTTTTTCATAATGTCCACCAAGAAAAAGCGTCCCTAACAAATCGCTTCATCATCTCCAAGTTTGTCAATCTCCTTGTCGACCGCCTTCTTTCTCATCTTAATGTCATTGGATGATCTTTCGAATTCGATTACCATCTAACGCCTCAAATACCATTAGAATACGGTTCCTGCATAACGCTCCTGGATTCCCGTTTGTGGAGCTTGTGAGCACGATCATGAGCGATTACCACAACCCACGCTCTATAAATAGCACAATCTTCTTCTTCAAAAAAGCAATATCCATGATTTTGGTTTTCAAAAATTAGAACCAAGAGAGAAAGAGTTTTGGTGCAATTGGGGTGATAGATATGAGTTTCTTTATATAGGTTTAGGTTCCAACGACTCTTTTCTTTTTCCCAAAAACTCCAAACTATTTCCGAAATTTGGTTTAAAATGCTGTGTATATCTACCAAGAATCGGTAGTTATTTTAGTTAGCATATCTACCGATTATGGTAGCTTTCAAAAATTTGAATTTGGGGCAACCTATATTCGGAGGTTATTGAACCTATTTGGCTTACGATTATGGCTACATCCAAATCACGAACCACATGGTTATGCTGGTTACGTACACTCAAAACCTATGGAATTTGGCAAGCGCACGATCCGGGGCTCCTTACAAATCGGTAGGTTATTAAGTTGGGTAGACTAACGACTATGGCAGATTTTTCAAAATTTCGCAAATAATGATTTTAGCAAAAACTCATTTTGGGGCAACCTATAATCAGAGGTTGTGGAACCTGTTTGGCTTACGATTATGGCTACATCAAATCACGAACCACATGGTTATGCACTCAGCCCCGTACACTCAAAACCTATGGAATTTGGCAAGGGTTGGATCTGGGGCTCCTTATAATCGGTAGGTTGTTAAGTTGGATACCCTACCGATTGTGGTAGATTTCAAAATTCATTACGTGAAGGATTTTAGAAAAACTCATTTTGGGGCAACTTATAATCAGTAGTGTATGCAACCTATTAGTCTTCCGATTATGGCTACCTCCACACTCAAGCCAAAGTGGTCATGGTTGGCTCTGCACCCTCAAAACCTATGGAATTTGGCGTGGTTGAATATGGGGCTCTGACAATCGGTAGTCTTACAAGTTGGATAACCTACCGATTATAAAAAGGATTATTAGCCGAAGTATCTACACAATAATCGGTAGGTAAAATTTCAATTTAACCTACCGATTAAATGTTTACCTACCGAATATGGTGTTGGCTACCGATTATAAAAGGGCATATTGGCCATTTCGAAAAATCGAAGATAAGGGGTAGCTTAGATTTACGTTTGGGTGACCTTTTTTGTCTTTTAGTGTCGCTCCTAATTCGTTTGGGGTCGCCCCTAAAAGTGCCGGGAAAAAGATGCCCCCACACCTCTTCAGATTTCTTTTGTTTTAGAATATTATGATATCAGCTACCCATACTAGTCACGCATTGTGCACTATATTTTCATTAACAGAATTTTGATCTTTTATTTATCAAAGCCATTTGCCGAAGTCCGACTTGATCGATGAATATCAATGCATTATAAGCAGTAGAAGTCCAACTTGTTCAATTATTTCAACTTTGGTTCAAATTTTCATTTTCATTCACATCGTGCTAGAGCCTGTGCCTGACACCGATAATCACATGCATGTTGGTACTTCTCTGTGCAAGTTGGCCACATCATAGTGACGTTAGGCAGCAATCAATGTCCTTCATTTAAATTTAAAGATAGCCATGAATTATTGATATCATTTTCGACGAAGTTTCTTAAAGACTTACATTTGCTGAATGATTTGCGATCAATGAGTAAAAAGAGCTGACGCGAAACAGCCGGTTTCTATGTACAATGTGGGTTCAGTTGTTTAAGTACGCTAAAGAATTGAGTAAACCGATTTGATCCTTGGAGACGAAATAATGATCGAGCAAAATAAAACATATTCGACGTCCAAAATGGGGACCTATATTTTACTGGTTCCTTGTTCTCAACTTCACTAGGGTAGGGAATCTAGGGCTAACATACATAGTTCACAAATGAGAGACTTTTGGTGAAAGTAGTGATGAAATCTCTTTCTAGGTGGGGATGCAATCAGCAGTCCTTGTCTTTCTCAAATAGGTGATGGTGATTTCTTTGTGGGTGTCCTTAGGCCTTAGTGAATATATCAAATAGGTGATGCATGTTACATCTCCATTAAATTTCATTCATTAACCTATACCTATATATTACATTAACCCATCCAACGTTACCAGGACTATTGACTTACCGCTGAATATGGTGCAAATGGAAGATGTACGCCCTGACAAAACATGGACGAGGATACATTTCAATTCAACACAAACTCTAGCTCATTCATTCATAATAAAGGGGGATTACAAAAGAAAATGATTATCACTGATAAGTAAACACATTCAAAGAGCACCAAACTAATAAATAGAGACACCATCTCTTAATCTAACAAAGAGTTAGTGGTGAGAGAGTTTGGGAGATTTTAATGTATTTAAATCCCTAGAATTTAGAGGGAATGTATGTGAGAGTCTAGACAATTTGGGGAGTTTAACCCCCAACTCCCTTAAATCTCTTGTTTATTGAGATTTTGTTCAAGCACAAAACATCGTGAAACTCCCCTCAAACTCCCCAAATCGTAAACTCCCTGTACTTCTAGTGTTTTATGACTAACATGGAGTTTAAGATTTGGGGGAGTTTGAGGTATTTGTAGAAACTTCCTAGAAATCTCTCACCACTAACAGGAGTTTGAGGTATTTGTAGAAACTCCCCCGACTAACGAGATTTGCTAACTCCTTGAAATACATCAAAATCTCCCACGACTAACACCCCTTAAATCTCGATCTTCAAAGAAACCCAAACATCTTCGGAATACTTCAAAGAGACCCAAATCTTGCTAGCGTACTTATTCAAGGAAACTGCAGTCTCGCGGAAGTAAACCGCTACTAACTTTAAAGGGTACATTATTTATATGTCCCTACTTTTGACACCCAATAAATATATCATTATAAAACAATAAATATGTCTCTAATTTTAATAACCCTATCCATTTAAAATTAGATTACCTTAATACGTTCACCTATATAATATTTTTCTTTATTTCAAAATGGAACAAATTTCTTCATCTACCACTTCATCACCACCACTAGCACCACCACCACCAACATTCAACAACTATTCAACCACCATCGTTCAACGACCACCACCTACCAACCACAATCACCACTAATATTCCACCACCTCCTTCACCACCACCTTTACACCACCAAGAGTCCTCCACCACCCACTAGTCCGTCGCCTCCACCACCACCACAAGCCATGCCCCACCACCACCACCGCGCCGCCGCCACCACCACCACCGGTTGGATATTTTGGATCAACAACGGTAGTTACATCCAAATAAAATCGAACCAATCATAGAGAGTTGATCAATTTAGGGATCAACAACTGATTATTGATCCAAAAACAAAAGGATCAACGGTAGGTTCGATCCATGTAAATGGAGGAA
>JAJJWW010007862.1:0-110175 GCA_023531295.1 Papaver armeniacum | reverse complement strand
GCGAACACTATCTGGAGCCCAGTTAAGGTTAAGGGGCAACTCTCTTTTTGAGGAGTACTAAAGCCAGGCCCGCAGAAGTTAAGGGTGGTTTCCATCAGGGTATCCCTTATCATCTACCATGGGTGTATTTATCGGGTCCTATCTGTGGGGTGTACCTATCCATATCACCCTAACCCTAGGTCGAGGGGATGTCTCATTCATTCATTACTTCTCTGAAATTGAGAAGGAGAAAAGCTGCACTGTAGAGATCGAACTCAGATCGAGATGAAGAAGTAGAGAAGATTGGAGGAAGTTGATGCTGTACTAAACCGAGAACAGACATGGAAGATTGGATTGAGTATGTTGATAAAGAAGAAATGGATCTAAATTAGGGGTTCTCTACTGCCATGGATGAATCGGAGGTTATGAAGAGATTCGAAATGTTGGGTTCTTCTCAGATTTGATAGAGATGAAATCAGATATGGGGGTTAGAGTATTATCTCGTAGAGAAGAGGAATCAGCAAGACCTGTTGCTGGAATCGATTGGGATCGAGAAGCAATGAAGAAATTATGGTTTGATGTTACATCCGTGAATAGAGAATCGATTCGAAGGAGGGTTTAGGGCAAATTCGAGTTCTGCGATGTTGAATCTTGGCAGAGTTGCATTGATGGTGATGATTAAGGGTTATGAAGAACACGGAGAGGAGAAACACAGCGGCTGCTGCTGTTGGTCCGAGAGTTGAAATTGTGAGAGAAGAGAAGTAAATCGATGATGCCGTTGGGTCTGAGAAATCAATGTTATTGATGGTGTTGGTGGCCGCTGTTTGAAGCTCGGTGAAATGGGGTATAAGATGATGATGTGCTGCAATGAAGCCATGAACAGAAAAGGAAGTAAACGATGGAGTTGTCATAGATTTAAAATGGGTTTGAGAGATTCAGGTCAGGGAGATGAAGATAGTTGAAGGCTGAAGTGATATGATTGATGATGCTGGTGGTATTGCTGTTGTACAGGGTACTGCTGGTGATGTTGGAATGATTTACAGGGCTGTTGTTGATTCACTGATGCAGAAAGAACAAGGCACCGCACCGAAATAAGCTATCTAAAGCTCTGTACGGGGATGATTGCTTAGATGAATGCTAGGATTCTTAACAGGAGAATACCAAAATTGAGGCCTGAACTTGGCCTGAGAATTCCTATAAATAAACGAAACTCGGCCGGATTTACATTCCGGCGAGTCAACTCGTTAATAGCCGATCCAACTCAGTGAGTAAGACCATTCACCAACTAGGCAGCACTGCTCGTTCGACTCGATGATGACTCCCTCTTCCCTTGACCGTTGACTAATCAAGACCGTCAGTCTTACAGTTAACTTTAACAGAATCTGGACGGAATATTCTGTCACCAAAACAGAACTTTCAGGTGGCCTGCAGACACTATCCGGTGCCGTTTTCTGGCCGAATTCCGGTGATCCCAGTAGTTTTCCGGCGGACCAATATGTGCAGAATTTTGTGAAGAGTATTCTAGACTCATGGGTGTGAAGACTTGGATTTGGAATTGGATGGAGAATTTGGTTCAAATTTGGAAAGATAAGATGGAAGATTTGAGAAAGACTTGAATTTGGAAATTGAATTATTATGGAATGAGGATTCTATTCCTTGGAAGATTTGGAGAACATTGAATCCTATAAATAGAGAAGTTTTATACACATCTTTTACACACATCTCTCTACACATCTTTTACACACACCTCTCTACACACACAACACTTGTGTTTTTGCTTGCCTTATTAAAATTCTTCTTTTTAATTATTTGTGTGAACTTTAAAAATTCTCCTTTTAATTATTATTTGTGTGAATTTCAAAAACATGAGTAGCTAATTTTCTTATTGATTAAGGATGAATTCCTAGTTCTTAATATGATTTGAGTTTTGTTTCAATTCTATCTTGAAGTTTTTCACATGATTATCGTTTGTTTTTACTAATAGGAATGTTTATACATTCATGGTTGATTGATAGATTGTTTAGAGTGCACGCTAAATTGATTTGTTAATTTAATCTAAAGCTAGTGAAAGTTAAGGGATAAGTAATCGTTTCTTGACTCTTTACATAAGTAGCAAACACGAGACCTTGCGGAGGGATTCCGTGGAGCAATTGTGTGTGAAAACAACGTTAGCAAGTAGACCTTGATCTAAGAGTCTAACTACTAATATTAACCTAATAAGTTCATAAATCTTAATGCGTTTATTTAAATTACATCTAGAGTGATCTACTACTAGGTGGTTTGGTAAATATAATCCTGTAATCGAGAACTTCCGTATCCGGTGATACAAGGGATTTAGGGGTTTAGCACTGATCTAGCTACTTTACCTACGGTTGGTAATAATCTGTGACTAATAACATGTGGATGAAAAACATAACTTGAATCATTGTTTTGCAACGAAGAAGGATTCCTTGATCTTGTCTCTCTTATTGATTTCAACTTTATTTTTGAATTGCTTTGTTTACTTTCTTTTGCTTTACACCCCCCTTTTGTGACAATTTTTACAACTAAAAATCTCTTGCTCCTCGTGGGAACGAACTTGACTACACTATATTACTTGTTAATTAGGTGGAAAAATATTAATTAATTTGCTGTGGTTACGACACACATCAACTACCAGTGGAAGAACTTTTGCCGCAACATAACCAGTATGGGAATAAAGAATAATAGCAGATCAGCAATGGCATATGACGGTCGAGAATCTAAAAAGGAAGACAAAATAAGAACAATGATGATGAGATATATTAACCTTGGGTGAGAATCCATCAGAACAGAAAAATAAAAATCAGAACTTCGAGAAGATGAAGAAGATGAAGATGGTAAGGATTTGCAGAAGATTCACAGAGACGAGAAGGGAAGACGAATTAAAAAGATTATCTCTCCTCAACTCAGTCAATAAATAAAAAGATAACTCAGACGTGCTGGTAGAAAAGGGAAAGAAATCGACACGTGTAGACGGTTAAGCTTAAAGTACGGAAGTCTGTCGGCTAAAGAGAATACGAAAAGATGAACGGGTGCGGCAGAATAAATTAGAGTTTCTCATACCGCTCTCTTTACCAAAAGAACGTTATGAGAAGAGGCAAAATGTGGGTACAAAATACCGCACGCCTATCAGATTTGCGAAATAATGATCATCAGGACTGAGCGAAGACAACCGCGTACAACTTATCTAGAATGACGCATCAGATGACGTCACCTTAATCGTGAGTAAAGTGTGAAGAGCCATGCGATAGAAAAGAAGTCGTGTGTCAATAATAAAGTCCACGCGACATTGACGCACGTCAGATCCGAAATTATGGGATTTATTAGCTGTCCTCCACTATGTAAACTCCTATATAAGGAGCCGAGCGACCTTGTAACGAGAGAGATCTTTTTAGTGATTTGAGAGAAAAAGCTTAGGAGAGAGAAAGTATTTGCTCCCCAAGTTAGGGTTTCTTCACATATTTGTATTGGTTCTAAGATTTTAATAAGAGTTGTTGAGTATTTCAATATGGTTTCTTAGATTATTTCATAGATTTTATCAAGGGTGTGGTTGTAGGATTTCCTGCAACTACAGAAGTCAACGCTGGCTCCAGCATATAAAACATCGTAAGAGTAACACTCAAACTCATTTCTTTACATTCTTTATGATACTTTCAACACTTCATATAATAACCTTATATCAACAACCTAAACACCCAATCACATCTCTCACACCACGTTGATAGTTGCAAAAACCTCTACTCCCATTGGCCGGTGAACGGAACTCTCATTCCTGATTGGCCGAAATCAAAGTTAGCCCCCTTACATTTTGTGACCGTTAATTTCTAATGTAATTGATTCGATCCGATGTCCCAGATTTAATTAGAATTTAATAAAAAGAAAAAAAAACGGTAAACCTTTAGGAAAATCTGATTATTTCCCTATTTTGATTTTTAATGCTAGATTAAAATTTAAAAAATCTACGAAGATTTTTTTGAGGAAAAAAAACGAAAAAAAAAAGGGAAAAATCCGGAAATTACCGTATAAAAAATATTTGGAGAGATATTTTAGCTTAAAAATTTAGGAACTTCTAAAAATATGGTTTATAATAAAATCGAATATTTGCCTTATTTTTAGGCGTGCATATTTATTTTTGGAATAAATTTAAAATTCTAGAAAACATTTGTGTTGTTTTTGGAAAATTTGTACGGAAAATCTTTGGAAAATATTTTGTTTCCATATTTTAGCATTTTGTTAATTAACGGAAGATGAAAAATTATTTGAAGGAAAGATTCATACTTACTTAATTAGTGGAGAATATTCCTTAATTATGATGTCTGTAATATCTTAACTTTCATCGCATTGCCAACAATAGCCTATAATATACTTTTTTATGGAAAATAACTATGATATGGTAGCCTTTTTTTGTGCTTAAGTATCATGTGTCTAAATTAAGAAAAATAATATTTCCCTAAAAATCTTACGTGGAAAATGTACGAAATTTATTAAAATACACGAATGTATAGATTTATGATGGGCTAAAACCAGAAGTATGAACTCTATTTTAGTAACTAAATGCCATATTAATGCCTAAAAATCTATCATCCTTTTCTTCTTTCCTCTCTTGATTTCTTATGTAATTCCGCTTTCTTCTTTAGGGTTGCCCATTTTGCTTTCTTTTCTAGGGTTCCACGTTTTTTCATGATGATTTTAACGAAGTTTTTTATTTATTTTTTTATTTTATTTTTTATTTTATTTTTTTTGAATCGATTCGTTGATATTGAAGTTTTCTTTTCGGGTGACAGGGCCGCGTGCTTCTTAGCTTCGATAATCAAACTAGCATGCTACAGAAAGAAGGTAAGATCTTTCTCCATTGCTGCTCGGAAAAAAATTTGATAGAGATTCAGAAAGTAATCTCCAAAACTAATATGTTTTTAATTTTTGTTGTTATCATCATCTCTGTTTTTATTAGTGTTACCAAGTTTAACTGAAACCACTTTTCTTTTTTATTATGTAAGTTAGAGGTAGGTATAAGGTTCCCAGAGTGGTTACAATTAGAACTACAAAAATTTAATGCAGCCCTACTACATTTTTTTTGTATTGTTTATGCTACCACAAAATCTTCCGGGTTCTTCGTTTACAGAGGGACAACCACCACTGCCAAAATCTGTAGGATACTGGGATTGCACTTTAGCTTTGATCTTCCATCGAAGATGAAGTTGGGAAAAAAATCGGTGGTACATGGGTTTTGCTTTGCTTTTCTATCACTTAATTTGATGTGTTTCGATTTTGCGAGAGGAGAGTCTACCAGTTTGAACCGGGTAAGGTTTTGTTATAATACCAGGTACTCTTGGAATGATTTTTGATTATTGATTGCTAATTTCATTCGGTTTTAGTTTTTCAGGTGAGGTTTATAATATATGATCAAGAATGCAAGCACGGTTTGCTCCATATATCTTCTCAGTTTTAATTTTATTTTGATTTTGTACATTTTTCTTAATTTTTACTACATAGTTTTGTTTTTTTGATTTCTTTTGATTTTGATTTTGTACATTTGTCTTAAATTTTACTAGATGGTTTTGTTTTTTCACTGATTTTACTTATAATTGCGTTTTTAGACTTATTCATTTCATGTTTCTCTTTGTGAATTTGCTCCATGCCTTGATGCCTTTTTTTTTTGTGTGTGTGTGTGTTATTAGCAGAATCAGTACAGATGGTCGTGATATGCTATAACTCCCGACTACTGATTCAGTTAACGTGCTGTTCATGAGTACCATTGACAACTCCATGGTGTATAATACATTACAAAATTTATTGTGGTGATGGCCATGGCTGAATCTCCATGAACTAAATTTTATTTGGGAATCCTTAGACAGCATTGTGATCTTAGTCACTAAGTTTTTAGCTGGATCATTAGACCACCGAAATATAGTACAAACAAAAATGATGCAACATCTTACAAAATATGTATGTATGTGATAAGGCTCGATGTCTATATATATGGCATTTGAGCAAAAGCCAAAACCCTTTTGTTTTTTGCCACTTCTCGCTTATTTATTTTTTTCTATATAGGATTTTGATGTCTGATACGTGTGTAGGATTATGTTGCCTTATATGTATGTCAATTGTTTGTTTTTTAGGTATCCTAAAAAAATGTGGATTACTTATCCTCCCGGTGTTGCTTCTTTTGCTCCGATGAAATCTGACAGAAGTAGTTTTAAATCTATTGGTAGAATTCAAGAAGCTTAAAATCTGTTGATTTTAGATTTTTGCATTTAAATTCAAATTGATCTTTCATTGGTGTTCCCCATCGCCTGGTGTTACATTTTGATTCTCAAACCACCATTCATAAGGTAGTACGTAATAGTTTTTTTCTCATGTCGTTCTTTCTTTCATCTACGACAATTCAGGCAAAGAAGAGATTAACTTCGTTCTTGCTGTTTTGCAAGTGTGCAAATAGACGAAAATTTCTGCTTCTTGCTGGTGTCGCTGTGGTGAGAAGATGGTATTACTTGGTGTATTGACTGGCGGTGTGGAAACAAGCTGATTGTGGCAAAGGTTAGCGAAATTAATAACTATTAATAACCTATGAGCATACGTAGAATTGATTTGCATTTACATTTTAGTATTAGCAAACATTGTTAGTGTCTCAACTATAATCTTGGTTGGTAATCATAAGGCCATATCTACGAATTTGTATTGTTTTCTTTGCGTTACCATGAGTACATATCACATGTTCAAACTTATAGATGTACTCTGGTTGCACATTAATGGTTTGTCGCGACTTATTTGGATAAAGAGAACCAAATAAACATATGTTTGTCGTTGGACTTTCCATATGGACATTGTCTTCCATTTTTCTTCCCAGGATAAGTTAAATACATTGATACTAGATGCAAACAATTTTGCAAGTTATTATCCAACCATAGAGCGTTTAATGTACTTGCAATGGCTGTGTTTTTTTAGAGTGCCCGCAAGACTTCCGTGGTTCCATGACCAAATGTTATGTTCTTCCAAAACGTGTAAATAATTTTCTTGACTTGATTCTCTCTTATATTCTAATTCAATGTAAACAGAACTCTCTGGAGGAGTAAAAAATGAGGTCAAGGATTCAAGGGTAGTAAATAAAACCTTGCTACATTACAAAAGGTGCTATTTATTTTCGTTGCACTTTTTTCTTTTCTTTTAGTTTTTGTAATTGTAGCAAGTTTTGATCTTTGTATGAGTGATGATGAATTATGAGGGCTGCAGGCGGTCATACATACAGTTTCAGTTGAAGTGGTAAATAACTATTTGTTCCATGAATGAAAGCAAGAGTCTAGATAGGATTCAGTCCAACCAATGTAATAACTCCACTGCTACACATCTTTCTCAACATCCATTGTTTGATCAAATACAGGATTTTTTTTTTGTTCCGGACTACTATTTTTGGTTTATCCGATACATGCATGAAAGCAAGAGTCTAGACAGTCACACCATTACACCATGATACGCTCCATCCAAATGTGGTCGTGGATAAAAATAATGTGAACCTTATTATGGGATATTGCTGGTAACTAAACTTAAACCCTTTATTTAAGTTTTTGATTTATTTCGTATGTGTTAATACTGTTATGATCCGATGATTAATACGCGGAAAGTTAAGTTTTTGATTTATCCGATAAGACAGGAGGATTGCAATAGATTAAGACCTTCAATTTATCAAGGTCGTGTTGGAATTCTTTCACATTAGCAAGGCTAACTGTGAGTGCAGATGTTATCGTGTTGGCACCCTTTCACATTAGCAAGTCTAGCTATGAAAATGTTGCGAAGAAGGTGTGAGTGTACTTAACTTAAATATATTCTCATCTCTTATTTGTTCGCAATAGGTTCATTTCTTATTCATTAGAGTTCATTATCGTATTAGTTTTAGGTTTATGCATTCTGTGCTTACCATAGTGAAGTGATCTCATTTTAATTGTTAGTGGGAATTGAGATTCCGGATTAATACGTAGTTCAAGTTCTGTTGTAATTAATTTGGTAGTCGTTAGGTTCCTTTTTGTTTTTCTCAATGTTTTGAGTTCTCGCCTTTTGGATTGGATAAATGAACTTTGATTAATATCCTTCCTGTGTTTGTATATTGTTGTATCATATATTTAGTCTTCACATTTTTTGGGGTGTGGTAATGAAATTATCAGTGGTGTGTTATCGAATACTTGGATGTGGGCCGATGTTGTTTTGCACAGGTTGTGTTCATAGGTGTGGATACACAGAGAGGTTAAAATATTAAAAATTATGATAAAAATGTTTCCTTTGGCAAATGTTGTTTTGCATAGGTTGTGTTCATTGGAAAGGATAAAAATTCAATGTAAGGGACGGTGAGCTAAACAATACAAGAGGGGTAAAGTAAACAAATGTTATTTTTAGTGGGCAGCGTGATTTGAAAGCAGGGGATTTGAATTTTAAGAGGTATGATTCTTTGAGTCAATTTTACTTCTTTATATGAATTCTTACAAGTGATGTGTTATGTATTTTGCAATAAGTTCACTGCACTGTGTTTTGATTTATTGACATTGCGTGGCTTGCTACAAGTGCAGAGATGACATGCCACAAGTAGAAATGAAACCAATCTAAAGTTGCTACAAGTGCAGAGATGACATGCCACGAGTAGAAATGAAACCAATCTAAAGTCATGTCATTGATCAAACTCACTTGAAAAGTCTACAAGTGGTGATATCCACTAACAGAAGAATTTTGGTTCGTTCCTTTTCAAATGAGTAAATTTACTTGATCTTCTCAGTGAGAAGTTGCCACAAGTTGCCACAATAAGTTCACTTCTCAGTGAGAAATTGCTACAAATGAGTAAATTTACTTGATCTCTATGAATATTCAAGTGTAGACTGATGTTCGTGATATAATCAATTAGAGCTGAATTTGTTTTGGATGACCACTTGAACTAGCCAGTTCTTATATGATTGGGTAAATTTTAAAAAATAATTCCTCACTGACAAATACCGACAATTTTTACAGTTTCAATGATATGCTTATTGTGGAAATGCCCATGATAATAAAGCGATTGATTGCGTATTAGTGATTTTTATGTTTTTAGCTGACAAGAGACTAACTGATCTTATTTCATTTCATTTGAAGTAGTTTTAATAGTTGACTGCAATTGATATTATCTCTACAAAAATGCAGTGTGAGGCAAAAGATATTTCAGATTGGGAGTAACGTGCATAGAAGGTGTTAATTAAGTTGTTGACATCGAGCAAACCCAAATCTAGCCAGTCTTTGTTAGTGGTGTTCATTATCATCTATATTCAAGTAGACTAAATCTATATTCAAGTAGACTGATTTTAATGATATAGCCTATTAGCTGAATTTGTTTTGGATGAAATGCCAGTTTCCAATGGAATGTTGGTAACGTTTATGCGCCATGTTCGTGCTTCTGCTTACTTTCGTATCATTCTAACTTTATTGGCAGTAGGTCATGCATACCAGTGCATGACAATGGAGTCTTTATTGGCAGTAGGTCATGCATACCAGTGCATGACAATGGAGTCTTTATTGGCAGTAGGTCATGCATACCAGTGCACGACAATGGAGTCTTATAATGGTTTTTGGCATGGACCACGCCTCGCTGAACAACTTACCCATCCATTGAATGCAAACGTTTGGATAGTAAGTTTAAGCTTCCTGTAGTTCACTTTTAAATGTGGATCAAATTTTGATGTCCCATTAATCTATACCTCAAACAAAATAATTTTCTTCCTAAATGAATTTACCACAAGAGTTTTCATATTGTTCCAACTGTTGTCATTTATATCTTATATAACCTCAATATGACATGGAGGGCTCATCAGTTGAGTATATATAGTGAGGGTGGGCACGATCTAGGCTAATTATTTCCTTTTCATTCTTTTTTTACTTGGTTATAAATTCTGCATAGTTTATCGGTTGTGTTTATAATTTTGAGATATTGAACTAATGCATACAATCTACTGCACTTGCAGGCATGGGTTGTAAATCCTTATTAATCAGTGTCCTATACGAACCTGTTGGTGCAAAATTAATCACCCCAACAATCTTCGAGATGTGTGTATGATGATCGAATCGCCGCCGTTGATTAGATTCTCCAAAGAATTGTTGATTGAAAATGGTGGGGGTACTGCAAAGACACTCCGATGCTAAAATCAACAAGAGTTCTATGCAAGTAGGTTGTTAAGAAAAGGAATAGAAATTGTGTACCTTTTGTGTTGAGATTTAGCCTCTATATATAGGCGGGGAATAGATGTAGCTTTAGGGCTTTGATAGTTATCCTAATAACTTCCCTCATCTGTATAAACCTCAAATAACATCCAGATTCATGATAAACCCTAATATTTACCATAATCCTTACTTATCTTAAATAATATTTATCTTAAATAATAATTATAAGTATTTAAGATAATTATCCTCTTTATTTAGGATCCCGCATTTATCTCAAATATCATTAATAATTATAAATAAATAATTATTCAAGACTCTTGGGCTTCAATAATAAGCCTAGTGGGTTTCCATAATAAACCCACCTCGGTTTCCCAACAACCCAAATCCAGGCTTCCATAATAAGCCATGCGGGTTTCCACGATAAACCCACCTAGTTTCCACAATAAACCGGGTTAGGCTTCCATAATAAGCCATGCGGGTTTCCACCATAAACCCTCCGGTTTCCACAATAAACCGGGTTAGGCTTCCACAATAAGCCATGCGGGTTTCCACACAAACCCACCGGTTTCCACAATAAACCGGGTTAGGCTTCCACAATAAGCCATGCGGGTTTCCACATAAACCCACCGGTTTCCACAATAAACCGGTTAGGCTTCCACAATAAGCCATGCGGGTTTCCACAATAAACCCACCGGTTTCCACAATAAACCGGGTTAGGCTTCCACAATAAGCCATGCGGGTTTCCACAATAAACCCACCGGTTTCCACAATAAACCGGGTTAGGCTTCCACAATAAGCCATGCGGGTTTCCACAATAAACCCACCGGTTTCCACAATAAACCGTATTGTACCGACATCAAATAGTTTGTGCGGTACGCACATACACTATTTTAATAGGGTACAAACATCGCCCCCTCTTAATTCTCAACTTGTTGATGGATTAAGAAAATCAATAGAACTAACCTTCTCGGGTCATTCAAATTCGCCATATGCTGCTTATCCGATAACCTTTTGTGGCCTTGGCCAGACATATTTGTGTGGCCTCGCCCGAGCTCGGCTTGATAATTCAAAGTACCAAAAATGTACTTAACCATCTCAAATCACCAAACATGTTCAAAGTACCAATAATGTACTTAAACTCCATATAGTAATTACCCAAATGCCAAACAGATCGGCATGTTATGTTCTCTTGCTTTTCCATTAGCTAACATATGACCTAAGTGATGGTCTTGTAAATCTTCTTTAAGTTCATCTCCCACCCTTACGGTGAATGAAGCGCTTCCTTGGTTTTTCTCTTTGATAGAAAAACACTCCAATTTATCTCTTTAATAGAAAAATTATCAGGATTAAATTAATAAATCAACTTCGACTTTGAGAACATACCTTATTTCGAATGCAGGTTGCTCCGTAACTTTCTAGGCACATTGGTTGCCCATTTGTTCCCGTACTGGCCTATAATCTTCCGACTCAATGCTCGTGTGTCTGCGAATAATGAATGTACGACAATCTCTGGTGTCCAGGACATTCATACATTTTCTTTCATAATAAGCCATTGTTTCTACAATAAACCGAACTGGGCTTCTATAATCAAGCATGTGAGTTTCCACAATAAACCCATTGGTTTCTACAATAAACCAAATCGGGCTTCCTTAATAAGTCCTGTTGGGCTTTCTGAATAAGCTAGACTCGGTTTCTTTGATAAACCACCGGGCTTCCTCAATAAGTCCGGTTGGGCTTCCTCAATAAGCCAGCTGGGCTTCTATAATAAGCCATATGAGTTTCTTTAATATTTTTCCTTTGCTCCTTTCGCTCCATTTTAGCTTCAGCTTAATTATGTTGAAACACCTTGTTTTCTGCTTTCTCTTTATTTGAAAGACATCGCAACTACAAATACTTCGCCTTTGTTTTTCTCTTTTATAGAAAAACATTGCACGTATTTCTCCCAAGGCGTTCGTTCGTCCAACCCTAGCCTCCCCCATTGCTTGAATTGATACTGAAAAAGATGTCTTCTATTTTTTGACTTCTCAAAAAAAGTTGCCTTTGATTGCATGCTTGGCGACACTTTAGCCGCCCCCAATATCTGTAGAAATATTCCCAAGTAGAAAAGATGCCCCCATGTGAAGCAGGAACTAGATCTATAATATCCGTTCCTCACTTGCTAGATGGTTCTGGGATTAAGATCAGATAACTTTTCCGTTGCCATCTTATTTCTGGGTTCATCGTGATTTTTCCTTGTAGGACCTTCCTGGCTTTTGTTTTTGGAACTACTCTCAAAATGCTGCTTCGGCCTTGCTGATCCTTCAGCCGTTGACTTTTTCGATGTTCGCGTCAACTTTGCTTTGTTTTCCCTTTCTGCCTTTGCGTACCTATCGGCCTTATCATACAGCTCCCCGAGGTTTCCCACCGGCTCCACTGTTAACGAGTTATATATTCCAAACTCATCATACTCCAATGCATTCTTATATGCCGCTACCACAATCCCTTCATCCACCTTTCCAACCTCACTAACCTCAAGACGAAATCTCCTATTAAAATCAAAAAGATCCTCACCAACCTCTCTATGCAAGAGGAATAAGTGACTACTTTCTTTTTTGACTCCGAGATTAATCTTATACTGCTCAAAAAATGCATCCGACAACATTCCAAAATCCTTGATTGAGTTTGTCTCTAACTGCGAAAACCAAGTCAAAGCCTTACCCGTTAAGGTCATTGGAAAAGTTCTGCAAAGCAGTTCGTCACTGTTTCCCCAAAGACTCATCGAAGCTTGAAAACGCTGGACATGCTCCACCGGGTTTCCATTCCTGCCGTCAAAGAAATCCTTAAACTGAGGCTGGTTGAAATTGGAAGGAGGACGGTATCTTCTTATCTTCGAAACGAAAGGGGAATCCATAGACTTTTTCATGGATATAATCTGTTGCTCTTCGTCTTTGGATTGTTTCTGTGTTAAAAATTCATCGATCATGGCACTAAGTCTTTTTTTTGCTGAGCTTTTCCTCCTTTCCCGAATCACTTTCGGTCTCTCTTCGAACTCGCTTGTTCCTGGCAGAGTCTGTCCTTTTTTTTCGAATGCTTCCCCTCACGTCGCGATCTCCTTGAGTGACCATCCGTTCGGCCAACTCTACGTTCATGTCTCAGATGACTCGTCCGTGCTTGACTGCCTGTTTCGACTCCATAATAATCGCTGTTAGGAGTCCGACGGTCATAAAGATCTTCACCACGACGACCTCGACTAAGATTACGGTTCCTTTCCTCCTCAACTCTTCTTCCATCGTCCCGACTTCGCCATCGATCATCAATGACTCTGTCTCTGCTTCGTGGACTATTTTGCTCTAGGTAATTGATCCTTCCACTTCCTGAACGTGAGATCGCTGGCGTTTCCAGCTCTTTTCTCTTCTCCAGCGCGACCTTGAGTCGCTTGTTCTCTCTTTCCAGCTGCTGCAATCGTTCACGCATTGATAAATCAACAGGCGTTACCTGTGCGATATTCCCTGGTTCGAGCTGTTGGTTATGCTGAGCAGTAGGCGCCACAGGTGGAATATTAGTTACTTGAGTAACCGATTGGTGATTAGTCTGTACAGCAGTCATGGCGTCAGTCCGTCCAACCGATGGGTTGTTAGCTCGAATCCGCACACCTCTGCCAACAACTTCATCCTCACGCAGGGCCTGGTTGCTTGGGCGTCGACCTGAGCTCTCCCCTTGATGTCGAAACCTTCTGCTAGTAGCTGGGGGTGATGATCTATTCAACAACACGTAATTCACCCTTGGAGCAGTCCCCTCTGAACGCGAGCGTGAAGCTGATGCAGTTGACGACATCGACGTCGTTCTCCCATCCCTTTCGTCGAAGTTATGGGTTGTTGGGCAATGTCGCCTGGGATATTGTCTTGTATCAGTTTCCTTTCGAACAAGTTGTAAAGAACTGCTCGGTAAAAGAAGCTCGGTCTTGTTTCATGTATGTTGCTGGCTTCGGACTGCCCAGCAAACTAGTAAGATATTCCTTCGTAACTCGGTGGCGTACATGGCAAGTGGTGTGTTAAACCATAGCTGCTTCGACTGAAATATTGAGTGAGAGCTTTGTTTGAGTTCTTGTTCACTCCCTGCCAAGAGATGATTTTGCAGGTCTATAACCTTTGGCGATCCTGCATGTTGTTAACGACAAGTCTACTTGTAGAATTTATGTAATAGTGACAAGTTTGAGGAACAACTTCTACCAAGATACTAATCTAGGAAGCACGCTTTAAATCCTTCATGTCTCCATGCTGGTGCTCGTGCTTTGGATGCTGACTTGCATTAATCTCCATCATGCGTCTAGGAGTACTAGTGCACAGATGTATATGGATTTGGTGATACAGGATTGTAATTCGCCATTTTCGAATGTAAAACAACAGCCTGCTCCTCGTAGTGTGATCTGAAGTTAGCCACTTTTTTGTTTGTAGCAAGTCTATCTCGATCCCGTTGGTACAGTTTGTGAAATATAGCCTCTTTTAATGCTTTCGTGTAGGCTGGCATCTCCTTGTTGTTTATACGGTACAGTGACCATCGTCTTGGCTGCCATGACCGTACTGGCGGTCTGATTTTTACGCTTATAATCCTACTCCTTCATTGTGATCAGATAATTTACATTCGGGCATCTCGCCTCTCATGTGGTGGCCATCATGTTCCTGTCGTACTTGCCATCCCTTTAACGGAAGTTGTGACATGACACTTCCAGTATTTACGTAGGCTGCTTACCACTCCAGTTCTTTTTCCAAACTAATATCGCCTCCTCCTCTCTATCTTCAAGGTAAGCCACTGTTGCCGCCAATAAAGTTTGACTTTCTGAAATATTCACCAACGAGAACCACATAATCTTCGGTTTGTAATGGGGTAGAGACCTCCCGTAAATTTGTTAAAATATTTTTCCTCTTGCAATAATTCCATTGCACTCTCTTGTTGTTATTGCTTCTATCCACGGCGCTCCGAGCTAATACCAAAAGTGGTAATCAAATCCTTAGGTCGGGGTACCACCTTTTTACCCCGTTTTATTCGCTTTTTGCTGCTTTGTCAGACTTCGACTGTCATGCGTTTCAAACGCCTTCGTCTTTTGGCTTGGTCATGTTCCTTCGATGAACATTTAGTGCATCCGGCTCCAGCTTAAACTTTTTGCGAAATACCTGGTGATACAGCTCTGCTTCCAGTTTCTTTGTGAAATAATTTTCTTTTTCTTTATTTCTTGGAAGCCAATATTGTGTTTCCTTCTTAATGCTCCTGCTCTTACCGGGGCTACTACTTGCGACCATTTAGTAAAGTAGTAGTTAGCAAATAAGTAACAAGTATCTGACGCCCCCAAATGCACCAGAAAATGGACTTATATTATCCAATCTCCCCTGTTGAATGGTCAGAGACTCATAACCGGATATGGCTCGTCTCCTGGTCTCTTCATAGGAAGGTCGTATTATTGATATGCATCCATATTTGATGTATTCATGCTGCATGTACACGACGTATGTATGGCCAGAACTCCTGAGGTCTATGTGCCAACCTCCCACCTCTAGAAAGATCTCCATAATATCCACCATGCGCTTCTTTCGAGCAATTGCTGCCCTAATTCTTGAGTAATGCAACGTAAGTACAATTTCGTTGCAATTGGCTTTTATATATCTCACCTTCAATCTACGGCGCATCGTCAACGGATACCACTCATATGCAGAGTTTTGTGACAGTATCATTCGCTCGCAGTGAGTACATTTGTTTTTGCGAAGATCCGAGGCCATTCTTTGAGTCGACAATGATGTCTCAAAGGCATAAATCAGTTTAAAACAAGAACTAGTTAGTTTTGTCACTCACCAATTATGACATAATTAAACTGACGTGATATCATGGTTTACATATTTGACCATCAAACCATCAAGGTCGATATACCTATTACGAACGTCGGATTGGTCATATATCAAAGTTTACATACCAAATGTAGCGAGAATAGGAGTTCCCTTACTGGATTCAGTTACAACATAAAATTTATGTACTAGGGATCCTATTTTAATGAATCATATGAGATTCAACTATTCAGAGTGCTCAAGATCTTATAGCACGTGTAGGAGTAATGTAAGTTGTTCTTAATGGCAGTTCTAATTAAAACATGACATGCAATAACTATGCAGATTTATTTATTTATCTTATTTAGACAAATCAGAATGCATAGTGAAGCAGATCTTTAATGTAAGAGATACTTAGCTTGCTTTTCAATGGTGAATAGCCTTTTCGTCCATCCATGACTTTGCCCAACCAATAGCATTAGATCTAGGGAATAGTTGGCTCTGTATACACCGTTACCATGTACAAGTTTTGGAGTGACACCATTTCTTTTCTCATTCAAATTTTGTCGCCCCATTGGAGAACGGAGACGGATGGTTGACTCACGGTCAGTGCTTCATCAAAGTGGTTTGGCTGACAACCTTCGGGCTTACGCTGCGCATCGGTTTGGGAAAGTAGTATTACCCTTGCGATTGTGGCTCTGTAGATTATTATTTTCTTTCATTGGTTCTTACAGAGGACTCAATTTGATATGAGCTGGCTCAAATGGTGTGACGATCAGTTTGCGGGAGAACACGATTCCTTCACTCGGTTCCCCTTAGTCGGCGCCAAAAGATGTTGGTGCAAAATTAATCACCCCAACAATCTTCGAGATGTGTGTATGATGATCGAATCGCCGCCGTTGATTAGATTCTCCAAAGAATTGTTGATTGAAAATGGTGGGGGTACCTGCAAAGACACTCCGATGCTAAAATCAACAAGAGTTCTATGCAAGTAGGTTGTTAAGAAAAGGAATAGAAATTGTGTACCTTTTGTGTTGAGATTTAGCCTCTATATATAGGCAGGAATAGATGTAGCTTTAGGGCTTTGATAGTTATCCTAATAACTTCCCTCATCTGTATAAACCTCAAATAACATCCAGATTCATGATAAACCCTAATATTTACCATAATCCTTACTTATCTTAAATAATATTTATCTTAAATAATAATTATAAGTATTTAAGATAATTATCCTCTTTATTTAGGATCCTGCATTTATCTCAAATATCATTAATAATTATAAATAAATAATTATTCAAGACTCTTGGGCTTCAATAATAAGCCTAGTGGGTTTCCATAATAAACCCACTGGTTTCCCAAACAACCCAAATCCAGGCTTCCATAATAAGCCATGCGGGTTTCCACGATAAACCCACCGGTTTCCACAATAAACCGGGTTAGGCTTCCATAATAAGCCATGCGGGTTTCCACAATAAACCCTCCGGTTTCCACAATAAACCGGGTTAGGCTTCCACAATAAGCCATGCGGGTTTCCACAATAAACCCACCTGTTTCCACAATAAACCTGGTTAGGCTTCCACAATAAGCCATGCGGGTTTCCACAATAAACCCACCGGTTTCCACAATAAACCGGGTTAGGCTTCCACAATAAGCCATGCGGGTTTCCACAATAAACCCACCGGTTTCCACAATAAACCGGGTTAGGCTTCCACAATAAGCCATGCGGGTTTCCTAATAAACCCACCGGTTTCCACAATAAACCGGGTTAGGCTTCCACAATAAGCCATGCGGGTTTCCACAATAAACCCACCGGTTTCCACAATAAACCGTATTGTACCGACATCAAATAGTTTGTGCGGTACGCACATACACTATTTTAATAGGGTACAAACATATCATGAGTAAATTTATCATTAAGGAGATATGAACCATCTTCACTTCCTAGGTAAAGTTCTCATAGTCAAGGATCTATAGGTTATCGGATAACTGCATGACTATCTGGTGTTGTTTGAATAAACAAGATTGATAGAATCTAAAATGAATGGGGTTGGTGGAGGGAAAGGGTATGAGTACTATTGTTTCGTATCAATGATAGTGACTGGATTAAATAATGATTTGCTTTGTTAGTTTGCATTAGTAAATTATTTTGTTCTGTGCTGGCTTGATCATTTGCTGTTAGGGTGAAAGGGTCGGGTATTAATTGGAGCAATTATCCTTTTTTGTTCCTTTCCTTTTTGTTATTGTTAATGATTTCTTTATCTTATTCATTTTGCTCTGGTGATGTCTTTTGTAAACGAATTAAAGTATGGGGGATAACAAGGTAGATGATCAAGGCAACTAATGGTGCAACATGTGTGAAATCAAAGTTCAATCAGGGACTTGGGGAGTAGATGATAGTTTTGTGTTACCACGCAGATGCAGAGGTGCAGTTTTAGTTAATACAATGGAATAACTATCACCAGCACATATGCAAGTAGTAGTTTTTAAAATATAAAAATCTTCCGACTAATGGTCTTATTGAGCTTGAGATACGAAGTCTGAAGGAACTGAATGTGTTTTCTGCTATTTTGTTGCTATATCGAAACAAGAAAGATTTAGACTATTAATTAGCATTGAAGGTTGCATCATTACTGGAGCTGCACCAATGCTGTGGAGATAAGTGGAATTCTAATAGGAGTCTGTTGTTGTATCGACACCAACGTTGTGGAGGAGACTAACAGACCATTGAAGGAATATTAATGGGAGGGTTGTGCTTTAACGTAATATACCATTGAATTGGACGGTTGACTTCGTGGGTACTATATACCCACGCCAAATTATAACCTAACCTTCGTTCAATATAATGAAAAAAAAATCCCTTGGATCAATTTCTAACCTATTGTTGCTATGAGTAAAATATTAGGACGAAAAAAAAGAGCCCTTGAAGTACAAAATAAGACGAAGTAATGTTACTGTCCGATGTGTGTTACGGTTTTCATTTTTTTTTTTTTTTGGACGATCAACATATTTCAATTCATTCAAATCAAAATAGTAATTATATGTTCGCATACAAGAATAAAAAAAAACATCAAAATACAATATAATCAAGACCCTAATACAAATAAGGACATCAATTACAAGTAGATTGCGAAGACAAAGAGCATAGATATCCAATTTCTTTTTATGTATAAGGGAGAGATAAAGGTATATCCGGAAGTAATTTCCGACCATTTAATCCGATTGTTTTCTTCTTCGATAAGAGACACTCCTAAAACAAAGGAGTAATTTTCCCATAAATTTGTCGATCCACACAAACACGGATGCCGATTAAAAGCGATGTCGTGATAATCGTCGATGTTTTTAAATAGAGAACGGAAAGCCACGAACCAGCCGTTAAAATTTAAGAACTCGCCCAAAACGACAAAGAAAAATTGCCCCAAAACGGCGAAGAATATGTCAAAAGACACCAAAAATGATGTAAAAACATCTTATTTAATTATCTACTACCAAAAACTTTAAAATAAAAGGAATCCTTGCTCATATCTGGTCCAAAATGACCAAATCTGAGCAAAACGGCTCTAAGGTTTTATCTTTCTTTTTCTTTTTTTTTTTGAGAAAGGGAAGAGAAAGAAGGAGAAGAGAGAGAGAGCCAAAAGAAAAAAAAAATGTACGTGAGTAAAGGTATGGATGATCACCATACAATATATGGTAATCATATGTGCATTCACCCACAATTCTATTATAAATGGGAGTGATACCCGTAAGCTAACTCATGAAATTAAGTTAGATATTATGCCCTAGATATTAAGTATGTACATAGGAGCTATAACGGGGAGGCGGATCAGCTAGAAAAATGGAGTTGGTTAAGGAAGAAATTATATGTTGAGAAGAATCCTAAATGGTAATGTAAATCGGCATAATATTTTGTTGTATAACTATTTTTTTTTTCTTCAATAAGACTCCCGTTTATTAACAAAAAACTCATGAAATTAAGTTTAAGCATCTAGCTATAATGTATCAGTACTTAAATCTCACCAAGCAATGCAAATGGCCATCATCATATTATAGGATAAACGTTCATTAGAAATCAGTGGCCCTACAATGCACCATATCATCTTCTAATTCATGAGTACCCATAAACTAACTCAATAGAATTGAATTTAAGTATCTACCTATAATACACGGCTGCCCAGCTCTAACCAAGTTATTATACATCTCTAACCCTGTTATACACAGGACCTTCCTATTTATACTATTTATTTCAGAATGCAACATAGAAAACCAGTTAGACTATTCTAAGGTATTGAAGATTTACATGGGAGATTCTGAAAAACTTGAGGTAGGGGTTTTATCCAAAGAATAAGTGTAAAATAAGTATTTTCAAAGATATTGAAAAAATGGCTACATATTCCTTCGAAGAAGAGGCTTGAACAAATCACCATTTGCTACAAGAGAACTAATTCTTATTTTTTGTGATTTTGTACAAATTATTTAGGATTTGGTTGATTGTGACACAGGAAACCAAAATCTACAAATCATATTCAATTGAATAATAAAGTAGATTATACGCAGTGACTTGGAGTTACAATGATGTAAAACTCACGCTCTTTGATAAATTTATCAAAAATTTTTTACTACGAATGTGTTTAAAAAATTATAATTGGGAATTTACATATTTTTATTATCATTATTATTTTGCTTGCATAATTATTATTTTTTTGATAATCAACAATTAGTATTTCATTCCATTAAAAACTTTTACATGATGGTTTTCAAGAAAAATAAGGACATCATAAACATGAAACAAGCACAACGAAAGATACAAAATGTAAATAAACCGTGAAGAGATAGAGCGATCTAATTTTGCTTGCGTAAATTAGATATTCCCTCAATATTAATTACCAAAGTGCATCAAATTTTCCTATTAATTAAAAAATTATTCACTTATCATTTTTTTAAAGATGTTCTCCCCGGCACTCATGATTAATAATTCCCACCATCCTGGTGCGTAGCACGGGGGAAGTGCAGCAAAATCTTTGATTATCACAAGCAGCGGGTCATTATTGATGGACGTGTTGTCAGCAATTGCATTGCTCGAGCACTAATTTGTCAAGCCTTGACTGTTGAGGTTCCAAGAACACAAACCAGAAACTTTATGTTATGCCGCAATGGTTTTTATGTTATTTCCCCATCTTAACACTTTTACTGGTCATCAATATTTTGAGTAATGGTAGGCAATCGCACAATTGCGGAACCTCAAGAAATAAAACATATACTTTTTTCGTCTTAAATCGTTAACATGAAAATTTATATCACGGAGTTTTGGTAATGAATTGTCACAGTTTATTAGCCCTGGAAAATTGATACCTTGGTACGTTAATGGAAAAAAAAAAATGTATGTTTTTTATGTCTTTATTTCTCCATTGATAACCAGGCTGTCATAGTAAGATTCATAACTAAATGCGCAAGTTAATGGTAAATGACTATTGTGAGTTCCAATCGTATAACAATATGAATTTAGAGGGCAAAAAATATATTGAGGAGTTTGAGTAAGTTTTTACCATTAATATTGTATGTTGTGTTTGATGTCTTCATTGACATGTTGTATATTTATTTTCTGTTGTTCAGCTAATAAACTTGGAAGTATGTTGAATTTGGACATTTTTTTTTACAGGATGTTTCTATGTCAGTGCTCAAAATTTGACCCTCCGAAGTTTGAGTCTCATGGAGTGGAAGCCAACGAGTTGCAGTCATCGATTGCACATTATCTTCACGTGAGGGGTAGCACTAAGGTATGCGTATTTTACATTGGTTTGGTTGATGGTGTGCTCTTATGCAAACTATGAAGTGATTTCAAGGAAAGAAGAAGGAAAAATTGTTGAATTCTCCATGCTATTGAGGGATAAACTGTTGCTCATAGCTGAACTTGGTTAGCATTTGTACATCTAAAATTATTTTCATTAAAAAAACTTATCACATTAAGTGTATTAATGCTAACCCAATTCAAGCTAGGAAAACTAAATATCTTTCCACTTTATCGTCAGCTTCAAGTAAAGGTAACTAAATAGTCATGCTTTTTTATGTGGCATTCATTTATTTCAATGTCCATATATATTGGGTGAACTAGAAAGTTATAGGGATGTTCATTTTTTCAGGTTATCTGTCTACAACAGTAACGGACGATACAAAGTGACGACGATGTCTATAATAAATCTCAAGCATTTCAAAGAAACAACAATGCACACCATGAGAAACTATTCATAAATCAACACAAATCTCTGAAAATCAGCGTCATTACCATAATACGAAGGTACAAACTGCAAGAACTGAAAACAATGAGGTAATCACTCTTTGGGGTGGCCCCAGAACCTACGAATTGGAGCACGAGTTAAAATAAAGGTTTTGAAGTCCAAATTTTCGCAGGAAGTTCAAAATTTCTTTTAATTACTTTAAATTCTGTCATACAAATAAATCCTTCCAGAGATTGCATAGTTGTCTCTTTTGTGATCCACCTAAATTATGAGTTTAAGTGGATTTTTATATTTGCGTTGCTCAATGTTCGTAGAATGGGAAGCTTATTCGAGATATCAACTGGTGCCCCATCTTTCATTTCTCATTTCACCAATATCTATCAGTATAACTATATTTTGTTGTTAATTGAATGGCTCTAGATTGCACAATTCATTTAACCATTGTAGTCTTTGTAGGTATATGGAGTGTACTTGCTGCGATAAATCAGGTATTGACAATGCTTAAAGAAAAGGTACCATGTATATCGAAGCGATATAATACAAGGTATGGAGACAAGGTATAGAGAAAACTATTTTTAGTGGTGTTTCGTCAAAAAATCAATAGTCACCCCAACGTTGTTTCTCATGGGTTTTAACAATTTTATCCTCAGATTGATCTTGGCTTGAGATACCTGAAGCAACTCTTTTTTCTTAGGTTAGGTCCACGAGTTGGAACTCATCCAAGACCCAAGGTTAATTGACTTTAAGCTGCATGGGTGGTCAAGGCAATAACGTCATCGGGTGATATTTGACTATACATATTCCCTTTATGTATGTAATTTTAACCTAAACACTTTCGATGTCAACTTTCAATATTTTAGTAACATTGCGCCTGCGATCTGTGGATGTTGCAACTGTAAGAGATTATGTGCTTCATACTTTTCATACCTTTTGTATGAACGAAGCGTTTCAATATACCATAGATTGACACTGTATTGCATTGATAAGTTGGTAGATGAGCCAAAGACGTTTGAATTTTTTTCTGTTTTGCTAGGGTCGCTTAGGGTTTTAGATTTGGTAATGTACAAAGTATTCTCTTATGTTTTTAATGATCTTCATCGTTTCTGTGTGAAGTGTAAAGGGTGGAAGTGTTTATCGGATATTCGAATTCCAATGTGGTGTAGGCATTTGTAACATGTGATTTTTGGTAGATAATAGTTTTGGATTTTTCTCATACTCACAAGAAGCTGAGTATAACCTTTTGTGCGTACTAAATAACCAAATGATCTAAACTGGAATTATAATTTCATGCGTGGTTTACGCATTTTTAATATGTACTCTTTGATAGATAACTTAAGATTTCTTTTGTACTCAAGCGTGATACAATTGCAGTATGTTCATTAATTATTATTTTTTTGTTCTCATTAGACACGAAAATTGATACCGTTTTTCTTTGACCTGTTCGATTCAGTTTTGTTTTGATTCATGAGGTAGTCCTTATCCCAATTGGGACGTCATTTCCTCGATCGTATGAAGGAATAAAATTCTTTAAAAGGTTTTTGCTTTAGCATATCAAATCAAATAACTTCTTCCATGGAATGCAGCAATTCGGACAGTCAATGAATAACTTATAAGAACCGCCTTCTCCTTCGTATTGAGGGCGGTTCTTATAAGTTGATAACTATCTGCCTCTTAAAAGATCATGAGAAAGTTTTCTTGGAAGAGATAGAGGACAATGAATGAATAAATTCCCTGGACTACAAAACATAGATTTGATTGAGAATATAATTAACTTATATCGAACACAGACATTGGGGAAATATGACTATCTTACTTGACAGTAGGAGATAGATGTTCGCTGACACGATAAAGTTGACTTTTAAATTCAAGGACGCAACACTTTCATTGACAAGGTAATTGCATCTTTCTTCTTAATGGTCATATGAAGAATGAAATGTGTCAAAAAAATTGTATGCATTGACAATGAACCATGTCATTGCCACAAATGTGTTGTAGGAGAAATTAGTAAACCGAAAACTTAATTAGACATGAAATTTAATTTCAAGTGTGGACGTTGTACTATATATACATATACATATATTTATGGTAAAATCACATGCATGGCTTCGGCCATGTATATGTGGGTTCTACTTCTGTAGATGGCATGTAAGATAACTCTTTGTGCAAGGACCAATAACCCAGTATTGCAAATGCTCGGGGAAATTTGTAAGCACTTATATTTTGGGTACTAATGCCTATGTTATTATAGGTGTTCACCACGAAGTATTTTTACAACATGCTTACCTTTGCTTGAGTATGTCCATTAGTCGACTGATGATGATTTGGTATCAAACAAAAATAATAGCATTACAGGTCGGTGATAGTGTTGAAATTCAGCCCTTTCGGAGATTTATACACTTACACGGAAGCTAACAAAGTGTTAGACAATTTAGGGAAAGGGTCGACGGGGTATTCAAAACGCCCAACTCACAAAGACAGGAAAACTACCCTACACAGCAGAACTACCCCACAAATTACTATAAATATGTGCTAACTTGACGTTGTTTCTGTGTTTATAACTTCCCTAGATAGATCTATATAGTGTGGATGTTAAACACTATAGAAGCTTAGATTCTGAATAGCGAGCTAGACCCGAAAACTCATCCAATGCCAAGTGGTTGAGGCAGCTTAAATTACCAAAACAAGGAATTATATCTATTTATGTCTCTCATGTATAAATAACATAACTATCAACCAGTTGAGTTCCATTTTCAAAATACTAGAGGAGTATGTGCTTTTTATTACATGAGGAGAGCCTTCTCACTACAAGAAATTTACAATTTACTTATTCAGAGGATTCAAAACAAGTTCGAGAAGATATGCAAAAACATGACAAAAAATCAGCCTTATAAGATTTCTCCTTTAAAAGACTATTATATTAAATCATATACTACTTTTATTTCTGACACAAATTCGTTTATGAGTCTTTTCAAACTAAGATAAAGCTTATATGGAGGACAAATGTTCTAATTTTTTTATTTTTTTTTCAATAAACTGGATAAATGTTCTCATTGAATATCAAAATTTTAGGAAAATTTATGCATCATAGTCTTTTATTTTTTGACACAATACTTCAAAATTATTGTTCATAAATTAAATTAAAATTAATATATTTAATTATTCTGAATTAAATATGTTTCTTCTTGATATTATAGTTTCATACTTTCATTCCACTCTATAGGAACATGCGGTACCACACAGGTTGAATATGGGATCTTAAGTATGTTTTAAGTAAACCTTAAATCTGTAACGAGTGGTGGAAATTATCAGTCTTTTGGAATGAACGGATCACAACTCTAGAAAAAGTTTGAGCTAATGTTAAAATTTAGTAAAGAAAAAGTTTTAATGGATGGGAGCACCAGGAAACATAAGAACATGTGAAATAATGGCGGTCCTTTTCAATTATGCAACATAATATGCATATTAGTTAGACCTCTAGGTTTATCAAAGAAAGCAGAAGATTCAAAATATGTATTTTAATAAGCTTGCAACAATATGTTAAAGCTAACACTTCACAAATTTTACGGTTGGGTATTTCTAATAACCAAATGCATGTTCGATTTAAAGATGTTCAAATGAATCTGGACCACGGGTACGGGGCAAAGCCCCGCCACACCCATCAATAATTCCCACCAGACCCGGTGCGTAGCACGGGTTACATACTAGTTTGCATAGAAATTGAGAGAAATGTACAAGAAAAGACTAACACAATGAAAAACAGCTGAGCTTGCTGCCAACTAAATTACAATGCACTACTATTGTGCCGAACGTTTATTACTAACTAGCCGTCTTATATTCTCATGTTGTTTGTAATCGCAGTCAGGCCTCAGTTAGCATATCTAGCCCCACTTCCTAGGTGACAACATTTACCACTGTAACAACTTGTGTTTTGTGCTTAGAATCAACATATTTTTTATTTATAAGGATACTCGTACATCAAATATTGTATCCCAATAGTACTTATAGGTGTATATATTAAAATATACCGCTTCAGTAACCTAACATGAAGCGTCACTTCACGCTTCAACATACTATTCGCTTCTTGAAAATAAAAAACGCTTCACGCTTTAAAAACCTTGATGGGTACGGTTTCATCCTCAAAATCATCACTTGTACAAAACATTGGCGCTATTAGATCAAAGTTATTTGCGCAGTGCGTGTTCAAAAACAAAACAAAATAAAAAAAGGTTTAGGACCACATGCTTGATCCGTGACATGGGCCTAAAGAGTGAGTCTACACTCACCGAAAATTTCACTTCGAATTGTACCGAGATGGGATCGCACGGATGGTGTGATGCGTGCTTAGCGTCGAGATTAGTATGGGCAGATGTGAGCCAAATATTCTGTGTCACTCGGTGACCATTTCGGTGGAACACCGAAGTCAATCTAGAGTTTCCGAATAAAAAAAACGTGAAATAAACTTCCTTGGAATGGGATATCTATTCTTTTTTATTCATGTTTGCTAGGAAACATATTCAACAACTGCGAATCAGTCCTTTAAAAACTCAACAGTTTCAAGCTGAACAGGAAGACTAGTATCTTTCTCATCCTTGATAGCACTTAAGTAACTATGATCACCTTCAAGGTATGCTTTCATAAAAGCAATAGTAATCCCCCCAACAAATATCCTCATAGGCTCCCTTGATTTCCCACTCTTACAAGCACGATAAGTAGCAACCCCTTTAACCCCTCTAGTTACGTCGTCGAGTGTATCCATATGTCCATAATCCTTGACGACAAAATGATAAGCGGGCGATTGACATTCATTGAAATACTCTTTATGGTTTACACCTTTTGGTGCACAAGCATGAATAAGTGCACTGGTCCTAATTTCTCCGAGGCCAGATCCAACAACTAAAGCCGCCATATCTAGATCGAAAGAGCGAGGAACATAGGTTAGAACGACTGGAGGTAATTGCATACCTTTCCTGGGACCTTCAACTGGATCAATACCCACTAGAGCTGAGTACTTGATCAATGAACTATCACCATTGCTACTAGGAGGGTTACTGGTGTAAGATAGAGCTAGAGCAAATGCAAGTTTGCCACCTCTACTGTGACCACCAAGTGCTGCCTTGGATAGATTAGGTCGAACCAGTGGTGGCAGTATGGAACCGAGTCCATTTGACAACCATTCAGTTACTCCTTTTGCTGACTCGAAATCGTCTCTTTCGGATAACTGGGTAAAGGTAGAAAATGAAACAATTAAGCAGGGAACTGTGCATATGTTTAATTATAATTACTCGTACGGTCTTAATTAAGTACAAAGAATAGTTTAACTTACCTGAGGGACAATGACAATGAAACCATGAGAAGCAATGTGTTGGATTAGTTGAGAATAGAAAGAATTCTCGAGCATAAAACCATGGAGAAATACTAGTATTGGGAATTCTCCTTCTTCAGTTGGCGTCCCAATCAAAAGAGGCACTGTTAGAGGACTACTAATAGTGCTCTGAGGATTGACCGGAAATACGGATACCGTGTAATTTCCCAACTGGAAAACATTCATTGAAGAAGCAGAAGCTAAAAGACATGCAGAAGACATTTGAAATCTGTCTAAACTTGTGATTTGCAATTCCAGTGTTCCTAGTCCTGCAATAGTTTTCAAGCTAACATATATAGTATCATTAAGATAAGGTCGGTTCTTATTTTCAGCACTTAGAACCGCAAACATGTATCTCCATGTTTAGCACATTATTATTACTAGCTCTTTTTAATAAGGTTTGCAAATTTTGCGATGTCTGTGTCAACATTTGGACGCATTTGAAAGAACAAAAGAAAAAAGGCCACAAGAGAAAAAAACAAACTACTCTCCGAGAGAAAGATGTGGTTCAAAATCAAAACAGTGAACTTAGAGATATTGATGCACGTTTTTGTTTTTCTTTTTTTGGTGGTTGCAAAGAAAAAACCAAAGTCTTACTGCACACGGCAAGCACCTGCTGCTTGAAATACCAAGGGCACATGCCCTCATATTTGTCCTAGTTTCATTTTAGCTCTCACAGTTCCAGTTCCTTGCTAGTTATTTCTCATTATCTTTGGCTTACCTTTGCGATTTAATCCTCAAAACCACTTGTGCAAAACCTAGTTAGTAATTCGCCAAATCATTAGGTCCCGAACTAATGGTTACCAATGGTTATACTGATGGTATGAAAAGAGTGCCAAGCTGTTCGCAAAGGGCTAGTTTATACTGATGGTTCTTTCAAATTGAACCCACTGAACTTACCCTAACGTGTTAGCTTCTAAAAAGCAACTGGCCGAGGAAACTTTTCAGCCTTATGGCTTCAGGATATAATCTGATGATTTCCTATACTAATATTTCTACACCCACTCAGAAAATCAAATAACCTTTCGTCATTGCTTGTATAACATGCGATACACGCATATAATAAACATTGCCGAAGTTTATAAACACGACAGACAAGAAAGATTACAACAAAAATTTGAGCATAAAAATATAAAGACGGTTTGAGTATATTCAAACACTCTCTGTTAGGTAGTCAACTTCCACCTACGTGCTGAGCTTTTTCGAAGGAGGAAACCATGGAGGTCTTATAATTTGGCTTGCTCCATCAAAGTTATGAATTCCCCAAAAACTGTGCAAGAATTATCAGCTTGGGTCAGAGTTCAGAAAAATCACAATAAAACAGAGTCTTGTTTGTTTATACAAAATCAATAGTTCATGGTTAGTTAATAGTGTGTACAAGATGTAACATTACTGTGGTGCAGGGAAGGGAAAGACTTGTCACTTACCAGAATCAGAGTCATGAGGTCCAGGAGATGCTTCAGGATGGTATTGAAGTGACATAATATTTAATGCAGGGAAAGCGAGGCCAGCACAGCTATCGTCATTTAGATTGATATGTGTCACCTGTACACCTTCTGGAAGCGATTCAGGGTCTACTGCATAATTGTGATTCTGCCAACCAAACATACAAAATAATTATTGTGAAGCACAGTGAACATCTTTTGACATTAAACAGAAAATATGATTTAGCAAGTAAAGTCATATTCCATACGAGTATGATGCCAGTCATAATACAACAGAATTCAAATACATCAGCATTATATTCGCCTCAAATAAACCTATGGGAACACAACAATCTCACAATTTAAAAGACACTGACAGATGAAGACGCCATTAATTTGACTTTGACATGCCACTCCTAGAAACTGCAGCAAAGTAATAGGTAAAGGGCCTCCTATACTTTCGAATACTGATAGAATAAGGTAACCTCAATTATATTTAGATGAACCACAGGGCTGATTTTGTAGTTTTATAAATTCCCCTTGATCTCAGAGTGTAGCATACCCCTGTTTATCATTGTAAAAATTATACAAAAGTTTCTGCTGTATTTATTTTTTTTTTTTTTTTGTGTTCATTCATCAACAATAATAGCCTACCAATTTCCTATCTCTAAGTAACAATCATGTCTTCTATTTTTTATTTTCTTATTTTTTTTCTCCATAAATTTCCTGGGACTATCTATTAATAAGGATATACAAAGGGGCAAACTTCGAAGTTTTAATCACACATTTTACTACTTGTTGCACGGCACCTTATCTGACTCATCAACCATTTCTTCACATCTATGGATGTAACACATGATGTCCCTAAACCTCACCTAAAGGCTAACAGTTCACTCACCTGAGTTTACGGTCATATGGGACAAAAGAATCAAGTGGGCTGCTAGCTTCTATTCCAACTATGGTACACCGGACATTATGTATTTTCACAAGTCCAGATACCTTTTTTGATTTATAAACAACCATAACTAAGGCAATCTAAGAAAGCATGCAGTAGTTGGACACTTCTGCTGCACACGCACCGAATCATTCCATCCAGTGTTGCCAGTAACCACACTGTATAACTGAACAGCTCACACAATCTATATCTGCTGCTACTCTCCCAATGTAAAAGATATAAATAAAATCTAAACAAACCTGAGCGCTGATCTCCACGCGGTTTTTACGGATGTCACGAACCGGATGGTTTCCTCCATGATGACCGAACTTCATTTTGAAGGTTTTACCACCCAACGCCTGACCGATCAATTGATGACCCATGCAAATACCAAAAACAGGAACTTTTCCGATTATTTCTTTTACTGTTTCGACAGCATAGGGAACTGCAGAAGGGTCTCCTGGACCATTACTGAAAAGAACTCCATCTGGATTTAGCTTGAGAGCCTCTGAGGCTTTCCATGTTGAGGGTACCACGGTAATTTTACATCCAGCAGATGTTAAGCGCCTTAATATGTTATGCTTGATCCCAAAATCATACGCAACAACCTTCAAAGCACCCACCAAAAACAATTCAGAAATTCCACATATAACTTTACTGGCACAACATTGTTAAATGAGTTGCAATGCTTACATGAAATCTCTTCCCAACACTATCACTAGTGTTGAATTCCCATTCTGAACCTGTCTTATCCACCCATTCATATGGAGCATTGCAGGTAACACCACTTATGAGATCGACACCTGCACAGCAGATTTCAGAAGTCCGGATTAATTGTTACAGCTTACGCGGAAAAGCACATAGGCTGTGTAAGCCTATACAGTAAAAGATTATACACGACATTCATTACATGGCCACCTGTCTAAAATGAAATGTACCCATGATTCATTTAGGCAAATAAATAAAAATTATATGGTTATAGTAAGCAGGAGCTGAAGGACAAATGGGGTGAAACTATGAGAGTAAGTTATAAGAGCCATGTCCCCAGAAACTTACCAACAATATCCCAATTATGAGACATATCAAGAAGATCTTTGTCAGTTTTTGATCCATCTGTGCTAAGTACACCTTTAAGACTTCCCTCTTGCCTTAATCTACGAGTAATTGCACGTGTATCCACATCATCTATTGTTGTTTATTAAAGCAGAAAAAATCAATGTATCAAGTGAGACCAGAAGCACAATCAAACACAGTGTAATATAAACCGCAGAAGTAAGAAACCTAAATAAAACTTACATATTCCCATGATGTTCCTTTTAGCTAAGTAATCACTCAGGGGTTCTGTGCATCTCCAATTCGAAGTGCTACATAAAAGTTATCATAAGACATCAGAATGGCTAGGAGAAGAACGCATACTCTGACTGCAGAGTTATATAACAAATAATGAGAAAGCATACCTCGGACTTAAACTTCTGACCACTAAACCACCAAGGAAGCATTGTTGTGACTCTTCGTCATCTGCTCAGAAAGGCATAACTTTAAATTTCAAAGACTAGAGAGATTAAAGTTTCCCCAATTTATCAGTAACAAAAACGCTGCACTTACCTAGGTTAATTCCTGTATTTCCAATATGAGGATTTGTCATTAAAACAAATTGGCCAGCATAACTAGGGTCCGTCAAAATCTCTTGGTACCTGTAACACAGCATCAAATTCTAGATCACTTTACAGTTAACACAGAAAGTAGAAGGATTGCAACTCCTACGTTTAAACTACTATGCTAAATCTGATATCTTCACAACCTTTATTAGACCTAACAACAAGCTTTACTTGTTGTTTTTACCCTTTACTGCAAGTGTAATACTTACCCTCGCACTCTAGTATGCTTAGGATTATGCCCTAGGGTTGTGTCATGTCCTTATCATTTGCATCTTTATTGCACTTACAGATAGAAAGACGAAACTGATAAGGACATGACAAAGTCCTAGGACATAATCCTAAGCATATTCCTAACGGGTAGAACTAGAGTGTAAGCATATTCCTAATGGTAGAACTAGAGTGTAATCATATTCCTAACAGACAAAACTAGAGTGTAAGGATAAGTATTACACTTGCACAACATTAACAGTAAAGGATAAAAGCAACAAATAAAACTTGTTGTTACATCAACAGGCCTAAAAACACATTACTTTCTTCGGGTAGTATCGTAGGGCACCGACAAAAATAGCATTTTGCACGGTCTAGTCAAATCAAATGTGTATACTTATTGACTTCACAACGATAGAGAGACAGATCTGAAAATGTATCAGTATACACATTTGATTTAACTTGACCCTGCAAAGTGCTACCCGAAGAAAATAAGGATAAGTATTACCTAGGGCACATAAATGACGCAGCAAATGACAGAACCTGCAGTTACTAATTTTATCCAACAAACACTGGAGCTTGAACAGGCAAAATTAGGAAAACAAAGTTTCTCACTCACAGGTTTAGGAACTCCATGTCTCACAACAAAGCTAGGTTAGTTTACTACTAATCATAAGTACATATAACCACATAGATTAGCCACTCAACAGTCAAAACACTGAGCAATGAACTCCCTCAGGCTTCATCTATTGTATCTGCATGTCACAATTGAATCAGAGAGCTACAAGAACCAGGTAGTAAAGAAAGAGCCAGGCTATTTAGTAAACAAACCCCTACAGAAAAAATTCAATTTTTATATCCCAAAATGCTTTGGTGAGAACGCTAAAACATCTCCAAAAATAGCTTTCAGAAGTGGAAGTCACTGGATATAGGAAAGGATCAATAATTCTACGAGTCAAACCCCCTGGTATTTAAATTTCAAATACATGTAACTACATTATGAAAGAACGACTACCAAGAGGGTAAAAAGACTTCCATCTACACAATTTCCTCGTATTCACAAACCTACTTAATTAGAAAACCGAGGCAACATAGTGAAATGGATCACCATAATAAGCACAACCAACACACACACGTTCATAGTGAGCAACACTAAAACAAAATCATATAAAAGAGAGAACGGTGTTCACCAAATGAAAATTCCATTTTATCCTACAACAAAGTTCAAAAAACAGAAATTGTGCAAATAACAAATGCCCTTACACCAAATCATGTGAGACAAACAAAACAATTAACCAATGTTGCTTTCAGAGATCAATCATAATCACACCCTTTTGCCAGAAAACTAATTAACTCACCCTGTCAAAGATGTATTGAACACAACTTCACCAACTTGAGTCCCTGTAGCACCAAAAGATTTAGCATTCCATACAGAACCATCTTCAAGCACAAGTCTTGCATCTGCTATCTTCCATGGTCTATCCTTAACACCTACAACCCCACAATACAAAAATGGAAAATTCAAGAAAAAAAATCAAAAATCAAAAATCAAAAATCGAACCTGTGCATGTAAGTAAGTACCTAGAGGAGTGTCAACAGAACCATTTGAGGTAGATAGAGATGCAGCAGAGCATCGAACAGTGGTAAAACACTTGACAGCAGATTCATTTCGAGATGTTGTTCTCCGAGATGAAGAGGAGAAAAATGGTGAATTACTCAACAATGAAGTTGCAGCTGCCCTTGTCGCCATTTTCCCTCTTGCTGTTGTTGCAGCTGCATACACAGGAAAAAGTTCAGTTTAACCTAATTAATTTCTTATTTTTTTGATTGAATCAGAAAGATAATCCAAAGAAATCTGACATGGAATCTAAAATTAAAGAAAAAGGGACAAAGGAGGAAATGAATGTACTTGAATTTTAGGGCAGCAGATTATTACTGCAGCCTTGAGAGAGAGAGGGAGAAAGTGAGATCGAAAAATTGAAAAACAGACAGAAAAGGAAAAACCCTAATAAATAAGTGATAAACCCCTTGCAGCTAATGGGCCTTAGCTGAGGGCTTCCACTTAGAAAAGCAAACCCTTTAAATTTGGAACCATTTTCTAGGGACCATGGTTTTTTTTGGGGACCATGGTCTTATTAGGCCAACCTACCTATACTTATAAGGGGTGTCCTAAAGTTAGGTAATACGCATTTACCCTTTACTTTTATTTAAATTAAAACTAACCTAATAACTATATAAATCTAATCATATATATCTAATCTAAACTAAATGAATCTATTAACCAAAATCAAAATCAAAAACAGGGGGAATCGAAATCAAAATCATAACCAAAATCAAAATCAAAATCAAAAAAAAATTATTCTCTTCTTCTTCTCTCTTTCCTAGACGTTCTTCGTTCAATTGAAAATTTTCAATTTTTTGTAACTGAACTTCTTACTGGTAACTAATCATTACTAATCACTAATCATTAAGTTCGGTTTGATCGTAAAAAATTTTAAATTTTTTTTGTAACCGAACTATTTAGTTCGGTTTGATCGCAAGGAAAAATTTCAATTTTTTGTAACCGAACTTCTTACTGGTAACTAATCATTACTAATTATACTAATCACTAATCATTAAGTTCGGTTTGATCGTAAAACGTTTTTTTTTTGTAACTGAACTATTTAGTTCGGTTTGAGCGCAAGGAAAAATTTCAATTTTTTGTAACCGAACTTCTTACTGGTAACTAATCATTACTAATCATACTAATCACTAATCATTAAGTTCGGTTTGATCGTAAAACGTTTTAAATTTTTTTTGTAACCGAACTATTTAGTTCGGTTTGATCGCAAAGAAAAATTTCAATTTTTTGTAACCGAACTTTTTACTGGTAACTAATCATTACTAATCATACTAATCACTAATCCTTAAGTTCGGTTTGATCGTAAAAAGTCGGTTACAAAAAATTCAATTTTTTGTAACCGAACTTCTTACTGGTAACTAATCATTACTAATCATACTAATCACTAATCATTAAGTTCGGTTTGATCGTAAAAAGTTTTAAATTTTTTCTGTAACCGAACTATTTAGTTCGGTTTGATCAAGGAAAAATTTCAAATTTTTGTAACCGAACTTCTTTGGTAACTAATCATTACTAATCAATACTAATCACTAATCATTAAGTTCGGTTTGATCGTAAAAAATTTTAAAAAAAAAATTGTAACCGAACTATTTAATGGTCACACCAAATATATAGTTCGGTTTGATCGCAAGGAAAAATTTCAATTTTTTTGTAACCGAACTTCTTACTTGTAACTAATCATTACTAATCATACTAATCATTACTAATCATACTAATCACTAATCATTAAGTTCGTTTTTGGTCATAAATTTGGGTAACGAACTTAATCGCAAAAAAAAATAAAATTTCTCGCACAAAAAATTTCAATTTTTTGTAATAGAACTTCTTAATGGTAACTAATCATTACTAATCCTACTAATCATACTAATCATTAACTAATAAATAATTAATTATTAAACTAACACATTAAATTAAGGAGGGTAAGTTTGGTATCAAGAAAAACATTTAGATAAGGGGTGACTTAGGATTACTTATAATGTCTTGCCTAAAATAGAATCATGGTCCAAAAAAAAAAAAACATGGTCCCCAAAAAATGGTTCTAAATTTGCTGATATCTAGTCGTGCTGGATCATGTGTGTGCGTATAAATATACTTTGTTGTAGTATTTTTTGAACCGTTTTTGGGGACTACTCAAAAATGGTGGGGGACTACTTTGTGATAGAAATGTCTACCCTATACTTATAAGGGGTGTCCTAAAGTGTGGAAATGACTAACCTACCCTTCACCTATATATATAATCACCTCCTCCCATCACCACCACCTATATATATATAAATCCACCTCCTCCCATCACCACCGCCGCTCACCACCACCTACCACCACCGACCACTACCACCACCGACCACCTCAAATCACCACCACCGCCACCTATATATATAGCTTAATTTAAATCATTAACAAAACAAAATCAAAATCAAAATTATAACAAACTCATTACTTTTCATTTGTTTTCCGTTGAAAAAATGAGAAGTAATCATCAAAATGAGTTGAAAATGGAAGTTACAGAGAGAAGTTCGGCTAGGAATTATGGGAAAAAAATTTTCGAACTAGCCGAACTCAACTTTAATGGAGGTTTTTGTTTTCAGAGAAAAATTCGATTACGTCGAAAAAAAAAGGTCCAAGCCGAACTCATAGTTCGGTTACGTCGCAAAACGTTCGGTTACATTGCAATTTTTTTCTCCTAACCAAACTTTTCTCTGAAAAACCTGCATATTGAGTTCGGTTATGTCGCAATTTTTTTCCTAGATGACCTCCTAGTTCGGTTACGTCGCAGTTTTCTTCTCCTAACCGAACTTTTCTCTGAAAGAAAAAACTCCATTAAAGCTGAGTTCGGCTACCTGTGTTTTCAGAAATATTAGCCGAACTACACTTGCAGATGAGTTCATCTACCTGTTCTTTAGATTTCGTAGCCGAATTTTTTTAACCAAACCAAAATTAAATTGTAAATTGTTCATTTTTAGGAATGTTTTGGCCAATTCAAGCACCGTTAACTAAATTTGAAATTTCCATGAGTACCCAAAACATCATACTCTTGTTGTGGCTCTTAAAGAAAAAGATCTTAACTTTTTTTCTTCCAAAACCCTCATTTTCATTATCACATTCATGTACTCCCTCTCAATAATTCTTCTTTGAGGTGGTCGGTGGTGGTGGTGGTCGGTGGTGATGGGAGTAGATGAGAGGGAGTTATATATAGAGGTGGCGGTTAAACAAAATCACCACCACCACCACCGACCACCTCAAATCACCACCACCGCCATCTACTCCCTCTCACTAATCCCTCAATAAGCCAATTTAATCCCACTAATCTTTAATTAACTCACTAATTATTCCACTAATTTAATTACCAAGGGAAAGTTTGGTATTAAAAAAAAAACTTAGATAAGGGGTGACTCATTATTAATTCTAATATCCACCCAAAAAAATGGAGAGTAGTCCCCCACCATTTTTGAGTAGTCCCCAAAAAACGGTTCCATGTTTTATTGTATTTGGTTGTTTCGTCGCATATTAGTTTCTTTGTTGTTGCATTTATTGTTGGATTGATTGTATTCAGATAATACCTAAGATTTAAGCTTTCAACTTATTTAATTAAGGTAAAAGTTAGATTCGAAACTAAATTTCAAATTACTTTTATAAGCAGAAGATATACTCGATGAAGCAAACCGTTTTAGGCTCTGACTTCTATAGATTACTTCTGCTTTTAGTTGTGAAACAAGCTAATCAAAAACAGAAGCCTTATCCCTAAAAGAGAACTTTTACAAAATGCTTTTAATTAATTCAAAATGACTTAGAAGAAGAAAAAAATGAAGAAAATTTTTTTAGCTTCTGACTTCTAAAGATTACTTTTGTTTCTACTCGCGAAACAACCTATTGAAGAAAAAAATATTATCCCAAAAAGAAAACTTTTACAAAATAAATGCTTTAATTGTTGATACCTAGTATTGTTAGATCATCAAAATTAATGTGAGCATTATTGTTAATAGCATTCCATAAGTATATATATACTTTATTGCAGCATTTTCTACTGTATTGGTTGTTTCCTCACGTATGAGTTTCTTTGTTGTTGCATATTTTTCTAGATTGGTTGTATCTAGGTAACACCTAAGATATAAGTTTTCCACTTACTTATAATTAAGACGAAAGCCAAAAGTTTGATGGGAAACTGAATTCAGAATGACTTTTAGAAGAAAAACCAATATACTCGGTGAAGCAAATTTTTTTAGCTTCCAACTTCTAAAGATTACTTTTGCTTATGGTCGTGAAAGCTATTGCAAAAAACAAACCTTATCCCAAAAAGAAAGCTTTTACAAAATAAATGCTTTAATTGTTGATATCTAGTCATGTTAGATCATAAAAATTAATATCAACATTATTTATAATCGGTGGTTCTATTCATCTCCTTGTTCTCCACCTCCCTACTCTGCTCCCTCTAATCTAAACCCCACATCTAGGAAATAGGGAACCCCATCTGTACCTGAATGTGATTCAAATCATGGATGTGTGGTGTAGATTGGAGGGAGCATAGTAGGGAGGTGGAGAATAGGGAGGTGAATAGCATTTCCGATTTTTAATAGAAATATACTTTGTTGTAGCGTTTTCTATTATATTGGTTGTTTCACGCGTATTAGTTCCATTGTTGTTGTAATTTTTATTGGATTGGTTGTATTTGGGTAAATATCCTAAGATGTAATCTCTCAACTTAAGTAATCAATTCGAAAAAGCTATAAGTTAGATTGCAAATTGATCTTAGAATGACTTTAAAAGCGAAAAACATGTGCTTTAATGGTACCATTTAGCTTTAGACTTCTCAAATTTGCTTATTTTAGTCGCGAAACACGCTATGGAAAAAAAGGAAACCTTGTCCGGAAAAAAAAACTTCGAAGAATTAAAATCTTTAATTATCGATATCTAGTCCCACTACATCATAAAAATTAAATATGAGCACTATTACTAATAATATTCCATAAATATAATTTATTGCGCCTTGTATTAGTAGTTGCTTTGTTGCAACATATTCTATTGCACTGGCTGCTTCGTCATAGCAGTTTAAGAGGGTATTTGGATATACCTCAATACGTAATTTTTCAAGTTAATTACGTCGGAATATCAGAAGTTAGATAGGGAACCAAATTTTGAATGACTTTTAGAGATTCAAAGTGTCATTTAGTGGCAAAAAAATGTACTTTTTGTGAAGCACAATTTAAAAGAAATCTTTTCCTAGGAAAAGGAAAAACTAAAAAAATTGTTTTAAATGTTGATATGTAGTCCTGCAAGATCATCAAAAGTAATGCCAATTGTTCGAGCATTGCTTGGTTGAATCCATGAAGCGTTCGTATGTCAAGTTTGGTTGTTATATTTTAACTGCAAAACTTGAAGATGCTTGATTAGATAGATTACTGGATTCAAATTCGTTATTTTAGACTAGGAAGTTTAGGAATGTTGAGACTCAACATTCTCATGTTACTCTGAAAAACCTGGAGACGTATCAACATCAACAAATACAACATACTTTTGTTTGAGATTAATAATACAAACTTGAATTGTTTCCATTTATATCTACGTTGCTTTGAAGTCGTTTATATTGGAAACGTAACATACAAAGCTATATATATATATATATATATATATACATCTCTAGTAGTGATGACTTGATCATTGCATTATGATCAAAGTGTCAAGGAAGAATATACAAGTTGTTCTACGACTTTCTATATTAGAATACGAAATATAACATTTATCTTTTAAACTCGCATATGCGACATAACCCATTCATTCTAATTCGTTACTAGTTAGTGTGTTGAAGTTTGGGTTGATTCTATGCCGAGAAAACTATGTTTAATTACATGATCTTAAGAAACTAAGTTTGCAAAACTTGTTTCACAGTCGAAAGGAATCATGGGATCTATTATAGGACTGATCCCTTTATAAAATGATCTTTATTAGAACCGATCCTAAGGATTTCTAGTATGACTGATCCCTTGGCAAAGGATCTCTACTAGAAACGGTCCCATGGATCTTTAGCATGACCGATCGCTTAACAAGTATCTCTTGAAGGACCGATCCCTAATAGCACTTGTATTTTCGAATTCACTGGTTTACTCTAGGGTTTGCATAGATTTCGGAATATGAGTTGCGAAGTTAAGGAAGTTCACAATGTCAACATTATGTGCATTTGAACATGTAATGAAATCTTATATATTTATTGTTCAAAACTTAGGTTTCCTCTGGTTAAACTGTACGTATTAGGTTACAACTTTGTAAGACTTCACTAAAGGATTTATGAAGCCCGGTCAGACAATCTTTTACATGATATTTCTTGTCATCCAGATCTTTTTCTTATTGATCTTTTAGTTTCTTCACTATAGATCAAGAACTTGATTCCACATGATAGAAATCACAAAGCACTCTTCGTCTCAGACTATGTGCTTCCACAAGATAGATATCTAAATCACTTCTAGTTTGATTTGTTTAGATTATTCTTGTAAGGTAGAATTGATTAGACATCTCTATAAATTTTGAAGAGAACAAGTTAAACCTTGATATCTTCTTTTCTTGAGGATCCCTCATAGCATATAAATTTTCATACCTTTATTGAATATCTTTCGGAAGGAAATCAAATAGGCTTTATGTTAGAAAGAGAGTACTCATAAAAATCTTCAATTAGGAATCAAGTACTAGGTCTGTAAAGGACATCATCTAGGGGAATCGTATTGCGAAGGGTCTTGCGATATCCAAGACACGTAAATGAGCACAACTGAAGCTGAATTGCTTGTAAGGTCGATTCGGTCTCAATACATTTCAGTCCAAAATATGATGGTAGGTTAATGTCTGTAGATGTTTAATACAATGTGGTGTTCAAGTTTTATACTAGGTCCCAAGTGTTTTCTGCACATTGTAGTTTTCCTCGTTAACAAAATTTCTGGTGTCTTGTGTTATTTCTCTTCCATATTATATTGTTTATCTTTCCAATAAAAAATATCACAATTAGTATGTTAAATAACCTAGATAGTATAATGCTTAAAAGATTGTGTAGAACCTACAAGATTAATTCTCGAGAATTTATATCTTGAAAGAAAGATTACAAGACTTGTTTTTGTTGGAATTCGGTTCTATAACAGTTCGGGTACATACTAGGTTATTACTTGGATATTAATTTCTAAGATCCTCCAAGTTAAACTTGTCTTCATATCAAGTATCGGATCTTTATAGTTAATCTGTGCTACTGATTGTACAAGTTTTTCCATACAGGTTCCCTAGTTAAAACTTGGTGGTAAACTTAGTACCCCCAATTTTTTCAGAAGAGATAAGACCTCTTCTCCCTTGCACACTCTTACCACAATTATTACTTGAACTAGCTGCATTTTATTTAGTATTAATGATATTAGCTACTTTAATTAGTTTATTTTTTGTTTTACTAATCACATTTTCATCACCAATCCCTCAACCACCATTAGTTATTTCAACAAAGCCACTGCAAAACAAATTATGTTAACTAGCACCAACAACTACTTTAACCACTTTAATTAGTAACTCGTAAACTAAGAAATTCTTTATGGGAACCTAAGATGTCCTCATTCATAATATACAAAACATGAAATCTCCTTGAAGAACCATCTTGATGTAATATTTGACGAACAATAACATCGATCTACTACTTCATCCTTACTTCCATAACTTTTATTAACCTGTTCAACAACCTGGGATATCATTATTTTTTTCTTCCAATATTCAGGTTAAAACAAGTATTAACGTACCAGAATTTGGTATTTTAACTTCTCAGGCTTAATCTTCCTTCTGATCTTATTAACAACCTGCTCACCATCCTTATGAGCCAGTTCTCTTCTTATTAACCTACTGAAAAGGCGAGGGTACCCAAATATACCTCAAGCTAAAACTTTTCCTACATATAAGTCCTTTTTCCGAAAGTGATTGTCTATGGACTGAGTCGAGACAATGCAACTAATCGGTTCACACTTCGTGTGATCGTCTATGGATACGAGATCGAGACAATACAACAACGAAGTATGTTTACTTGATACTAAGGTTCGGACTTAACCAAACACAATAGGAATTAACGTTTGTGTGATTTACTTTAATTATAATAAAACAATTATAATGCGGAAAATAAAAGTAAATGACACATCAAGATTTTGTTAACGAGGAAACCGCAAATGCATAAAAACACCAGGACCTTATCCGGAATTGAATACTCTCAGGATTAAGCCGCTACACAAAATTACACCTAACTTCGTGTAGTTGAGACCAAGTAACTAACCCTATAGTTCACTTAGTTCCGTCTGTATTCCCATGCCTCCGACTTGTGAATAAGTCATGTACTTGGAATAATTCCTTTGGTTCGTATTCCAAACAGTAAAGGAACAACAAATATGTTTGGTATCAACTCTATTCAACCAAGTGATATGAGTCGGACAAAGGCTCTTCTGTTTATCTTAACATAAACTCCTTCGTCGGGTCCTTAAATCTATATTATGTTCAATCACCCAAAGGTAATCGTTTAAGATTAAGCCAATCAATACCTTTAATCACAAGTAAACGTATTGATACCGATCTACTCAATTAATCAATCCAATCTACCACAAGGATAAACCGATTATGAATTGGATCCTCTTTTACCGAAACAAGTATTGTGCACACCAAAGATTATAAAACCCAAGTCAGATCTTCAATATCTTCTTTGTCTTCAAATCTTCTTAAATCTTCAATAAAAACCTTCACACAATCACTTGAATCTCTTGTGATCAATCACGCACGAGACGGAGTGCAGCAAACAATGGATTATCACGGATCCATGTCGAAACTGTCGAACTAGTTTGAGTGAATCTTATATCGAAAGAGAAGATTCTCAAGAATAAACAAACTAGGTGCAATCAGATTTCAACCACCGTTAGTCAATCAAATCAATCGAAAACAAAGATAAACCGAAATTATGTATTTTCCCACCAATGGGTCGCGCTAGAGCTTCTCAATCCCAAAGAAGACTTTAAATTGAGTGGCCGTAAGAGATTTCACCTAATTAGGTTACTCTCCTCTCCGAATAGGCGGCTACACCAGTAACAACAACAAAAGAGTAAATCTGTTGTTACAAAGGATTAGTTTGCTAGAAAGGAAAACTTCGTGTATTTATAGACAAGGAAGTGTGGACACCAAGGAATTTCAAAAAACGAAAATATTCTCAGAATTTTCATAAAACCACAAATTCGGTTTTCATAATTCCTGGAAATGCTCTGTCCAAAAATAACGATCGAAATCTCTCGGAAAATCTAATTAGTAAATGCACATTACTAATTCTGAAATTTCCCTACAAAATGAAATTAATAACCTTAATTACTAAGGGAAGAGAATCCCAGGATCGAAACATAAGTAAGTTAAGAATCTTTTAATTAAGGTTATTAATTTCATTTTGTAGGGAAATTACAGAATTAGTAATGTGCATTTACTAATTAGATTTTTTGAGAGATTTCGATCGTTATTTTTGGAAAAAGCATTTCCAGGAATTATGAAAACCGAATCTGTGCTTTTATGAATATCTTGAGAATATTTTCGGTTTTGGAAATTCCTTGGTGTCCAAACTTCCTTGTCTATAAATACACGTTGTTTTCTTTTCTAGCAAACTAATCCTTCGTAACAACAGATTTACTCTTTTGTTGTTGTAACTGGTGTATCCGCCTATTCGGAGAAAAGAGTAACCTAATTAGGCGAAATATCTTACGGCCGCTCAATTTAAAGTCCTCTTTGGGATTGAGAAGCTCTAGCGCGACCCGTTGGTGGGAAACTAGATAATTGCGGTTTATCTTTGTTTTCGATTGATTTGATTCACTAACGGTGGTTGAAATCTGATTGCACCTAGTTTGTTTATTCTTGAGAATCTTCTCTTCTGATATAAGATTCACTCAAACTAGTTCAGAGTTTCGACATGGATCTTTAAACTATTGTTAGTTCTAAAGACGATCTTGTGATAATCCATTGTTAACATACTCCGTTCTGTGCGTGATTGATTACAAGAGATTCAAGTAATTGTGTGCAGGTTTTTATTGAAGATTTAAGAATATTTGATGACAAAGAAGATATTGAAGATCAGACTTGGGTTTTATAATCCATGGTGTGCACAATACTTGTTTCGGTAAAAGAGGATCCAATTAATAATCGGTTTATCCTTGTGGTAGATTGGATTGATTAATTGAGTAGATCGACATCAATACGTTTCCTTGTGATTAAAGGTATTGATTGGCTTAATCTTAAACGATTACCTTTGGGTGATTGAACATAAGATAGATCTAAGGACCCGACGAAGGAGTTTATGTTAAGATAAACAGAAGAGCCTTTGTCCGACTCATATCACTTGGTTGAATAGAGTTGATACCAAACAGATTTGTTGTTCCTTTACTGTTTGGAATACGAACCAAAGGAATTGTTCCAAGTATGTGACTTATTCATAAGTCGGAGGCGTGGGAATACATACGAAACTAAGAGAACTATAGGGTTAGTTACTTGGTCTCAACTATACGAAGTTAGGTGTAATTTTGTGTAGCGGCTTAATCCTGAGAGTATTCAATTCTGGAAAAGGTCCCGGGGTTTTTCTGCTTTTGCGTTTTTCTCGTTAACAAAATCTTGCTGTGTCATTTACTTTATTTTACGCATTATAATTATTTTATTATAATTAAAGTAGATCACACAAACGTTAATTCCTATTTACTTGATAAGCAATCCTATTGTGTTTGGTTAAGTCCGAACCTTTGTATCAAGTAAACATACTTCGTTGTTATATTTTCTCGATCTCGTATCCATAGACGACCACACAAAGTGTGAACCGATTAGTTGCATTGTCTTAACTCATTCCATAGACAATCACTTTCGGAGAAAGGACTTATAGGTAGGAAAAGTTTTAGCTTGAGGTATATTTGGGTACCCTCGCCTTTTCAATTGGTATCAGAGCAGGCAAACACGAAAAGATCTAACAATCTGTGTTTGGTGCGATCCAACCTATAAGAATGAACTCGAGTTCTCATGAATCGACTTCAATTAACGTGCCTCCAAGATTTCACGGAACAAACTATCTATGGTGAAAATCTGCTATGAGATCTTTTCTTCAATCACGAGACTTTAATACTTGGCTATTAGTCGTCGATGTTTATACTCTACCAAAGAGAGAAAATTCAGAAACTGAGTTTAAACGCTTAAGAGAGTTTTCGAACGAAGAAAAGACACTTTCAAAGCAGAATTTAGATGGTTTGAATGCTATTATTCATGCTGTAAGTCGCGGCCTATAACATCATGTGTCAACATGTCAAACTTCGAAAGAAGCTTGGGATAATCTTCAGATCGTATTCTAAGGAAATTTTTCAGAGAAAAAAGCTAGACTTCAAACCCTCACTTCCGAGTAGGAAAACCTTCGAATGGATAAAAACGACACTTTTGAGGAGTTTCACATTATACTCTCTGAGATGATTAATGCCTCTTTCTCGTTAGGAAAGACTTCTGAAAAGGATATAGTATGCAAGATTCTCAGATCGTTGCCATATATATACGATTCTAAGAAGCATGCAATCATAGAAGCATATGATCTTTCAACTCTCACACAAAGCACACTCGTTGGTAAGTTAAAGATCTTTGATCATGAATCACAATCTATTCAAAGTAAAGGAATCGCTTTTAAAGCAAAAGTTCCAAACACTTCAATGGAAAGGAATAGACAGCTGGATGATTCAAATGAACAAATTGCAGGAAATTCTGATGATGAGATTGAACAATCTTTGTCATTAATTACTAGACAGTTTAGAGATCTCTTAAAGAAAAGAAACAAGAGATTCGTTAAGGATACTTATAGATCTTCTCGACCGCATGATCGAGTTCCTGTCAAAAAGGATCAGGAAGAAGATGATGAATATCAGCCGCAATTCTTCAAGTGTAAAGGGTTTGGTCATATTGCTAAAGACTGTCCCAATCTTAAGAAATACACTGGGAGCAAGGCATTGGCTGTAACTCTAGATGAATCCTCCGATTCATATAATTCTGAAGAAGAGGAAACATCTGTTGTTGCATTAATTGTCAATCTTATTCCTTCCCCTACCACTAGTGATTTACCCATTTTAAGAATGGACATGTCTTTCGATGTTATTAAATCATCTAATGGTGAAGGGATAAATAAGACAAGATGCAAAAACTGTCTTAAAAACAGAATTGCTAAAAGTTGCGTTTGCAATTTCAGTCTATCTCAAGGTACTTCGTTGGTTCGAGGTAATAGAAATAGATCTTTTCATACTATACTAGATCAAGAACACTCTAGTTGTTCAAAATTCCATAATGAGAGAAAAGCTCATACTAATGCCACTTGATCGGTATTAGAATTCTTTCCTCATCTTGTGTGCCAAATTTGAGTGAGTAAGAAAAAAAAATCAAGGCACTTTTGTGTAGATTATGAAAATAATATCTAGTATTTGAAGATTTTTGATATATTCATATTTTTTTGGAATATTATATTTTCGGAAGTATGAAAAAATATAAAAAGATTCTTCTCCTTTTTGATCATTCCTTGTCCAAACTATGGGTCTGGATCAAATGGTTTCTTTGGAGAAGATGCAAGATCAGAAAGATCATCTTAAATCTAAGTCCGGATTATCTCTTGACATTAAGGGTAAAATCAGAAAGGGAGATTGGCTTATCAAGAAGGAAAGAGAGAATACTATGAAGAAAGATCAGTGTATTGAGGCATTGACACACTTTTGTGTTCAATCGAAGACAGAATTACATGCTCTTGCAGAATCCTTCACGAAAATTTCTCATCTGCAAGAGATTCTGGTCAACAAGGCTTTCTACTTGAAGAAATTCAAAAGCTGAAAAGTAGTAATGCACCTTCATTCAGTTCTGACATGAAGGACTAGGTTGCAAGGAAAAAATAGACATCAATTTTTGATTTCTTTCATTAATTGTATTGGTCTATTATGATTAAAACTATTATGAATAAAATTATTTGTTTGGTAATTTTTCTTGTGATAGTTCTCGGTTTACATAGCATGTGCTTAATTTCTTTACCTTATTGCTATGTATGTTTATTGGATGTTTGATTTCGGTTTTACTACCTTAATATTCGATCTCATATTGTGAACCCTCATGGTTTGGGTGACTTTTTAATTTAGCAGGATTTAGTTCTAGCCCTAGTAGGTAGGTTTTATCAAAGGATTATGAGGGGTTCTAATAGAAACAATATGTGAAAAAGTCACAATATGTTGAATCGTTTTTAGTTTAGCATAAAAGCATATGTGTTTCGACGGTTTTCAACTTTTGCTTGCAATTGTTAAAACCGGTTTTCAACCTTTCTCTGGTAAAGGTTGAGGTGTGTTGTTATTCTTTTGTTCACGTATAAGAATGACAACGTGGTGATATTTCGATATCAATTCTCCCTAGACGAAGATGCAATCATATTGGAGAAGTGGATGCGAAATTTGAGGTAACAATCTTGTTAGTTAATTGTTTTCCTGTTTAAGAAAAGCCTGAGTTTATATTATATATATTTGTTGCTTTGGCTTAACAAAATTTCGGTACAATTGATGTGTGTGTGTGATTCAATTGGTTCCGGTTAAGAAAAACTATTGTTATCTTGATTTTTTATGGTATCAATCGTTTAGGCTTACAAAATTACGGTGCAATTGCGATGCTTATAATGTCTATGTTGATTCAATTGCTTTCGGTTGAGGTGAATAATTATGCAAGTTGATTTTTTTTGGTTTGTATGAATTATTTATGGCTTAACGAAATAATATGTGTACGGGATGAGTTGTTTAGTCCAATTCGATTCCGGATAAGATAAACTAAGTTAATTCTGATCTTAGTTATACTTATCAAAGTGAGGTTTCGGTTATTCAAGTCTAATCGAATGCCTAAACAAGAAATGATAGTTAACTAACCTAGTACTTGTCTTGTTTAAAATTGAAAGGTCTAAGTTTATGGATAATTAGAACCTGATGAGAAAAATGGAGTTTATCTTTATTTTGGTCTTATCGAATTAAGCGGTTTTTTTTTGAACAATCGGTTTAGCAAAGGGACTAATATGCTTAGTTGTTTTTGGTTTGCTAAACTAAATTGGAAAAATTGTTTCGGGCAATCGTTTCCTTGGTAACATATCAAAATAAGACTACTTGTAGTTTCGGTTTTGATATTAGTTATCAGAACATGATGTGTGGAACCCTCGTGCCTAACTCTACAGGTTTGCAAGTCTATTATGAGATTTGTAAGATTCTTTTCGTGTTGCCCTTTATTTTTTTTCGTTTCTTTGTCATTTTTGTGACAAAAAGGGGGAGAAATATATGGAGTAAACAGGTGATGCTGGCATTGATATTTATATTGATTGGCATCGCTAGGGAAAAGAACGTTGGTACTTGAATGTTTTTATCTAACGAAGGAGTGAAAGCACAGACTAAGGGGGAGTAACATGTAATATGATTGGTATAACAAAGATGTGCGGATTTACTATCTACCTATCTTCCTTAGGGGGGGAGTAATAGCTTTGTTATTATAATCTCAACAACGACATTTCAAGGATTGAATGTAAGCAGTTTCACTGTGTTGTTGAATCGGGAATCAAGCGGATTGTAATGAATTATTGTAATTTTTTTATCCATATGATGTAAGAGTTTTGTCACTAAAATTGACAAAGGGGGAGATTGTTAGAGCATGGCTCGGTTGAACCCACCAAGCGTTGGTATGTCAAGTTTGGTTGTCATATTTTAGCGAATCAAAAATCATGTTAAGAGTCGCTTGATTATGTACTAGAGTTAAACTTCGTATAGGTTAGCTTGAAAGTATTAGGATATGAGACATTACAAGTATTGCGAAGACTTGAAGATGTGAAGAAGCAAGGACCTACAACGACAACAATCATCCTTCCACTTGAGGTTAGTGATATTTGACTTGAACTGTTTCATTCCCTAACGTATGTTTCAAGTCGTGCATATTGAAAACATATCTGCAAATCATATTTGAACTCTAGATAGACATAGTATTAAGGAATACAATACGAGGTTTATTGCTTAACCATTAAACTTTGTAGATAAGACATCGCCATAATCATTTGAATGCTATTGTGATTATGTATGGGTATGAGGTGAGGATTTCATCCTAGGGAACAATGTTTACATGTGTTCTAAGGAAGTAAGTTCATAAACTTGTTTGTGAACCGAAAAGGAAATTGCCAGGTGTTATTGGTTTTGTTATTCATTGCATATCTTATGAACAACCAATATGTGTGATACAGTATAAACGCTCACAACTTGTTGTCTTCTTTGTAGAACTGTTCACAAAGGCCTGACTTATGTATTGGTATAACTTTTATTAGTAAAACCGATCTTAAGGAATCACCTGTAGTATGATCGGATTTTGTATGTCTAACCTTGTAAGGGAAAGGGAACCGATCCTAGTAAGGGGTGCAATACATCAAAGGGAAACGATCCTTGTATGGGGTGCAGCAAGGTTTATAGCAGAAATGGGAACCGATCCTATGGACATGTGCAACACATATAAGTTAGATACCATATATATGTGGGGAACCGATCCTAGTACCTAGTCAACCGAATTTTTGGAAAGCTAGTGTGACTATGCACAATACTCACATGAAGGTAGAACCGAAACTTGTTTTGGTAGAACCGTAAACCCATGATTGTGATTGAATGTTGGTTTGATCAATCACATAGTTCTTGAAAGTCAGATGAACCAATTCTAAACTTTTTTGGAAGTGTGGCAAATCGGTTTCAAGGTTGTAAGTGTGAAAGAGAACTTACAAAGTTAAGATGTCGACAAACTTTGAACACGTGCTATGAATGTTTATTTCTATAATTGTTCAAAGATATTCCTTAACGGCTAAGGGAAGAGAATCCCAAGATCGAAACATAAGTAAGTTAAGAATATTTTAATTAAGGTTATTAATTTCATTTTGTAGGGAAATTACAGAATTAGTAATGTGCATTTACTAATTAGATTTTCCGAGAGATTTCGATCGTTATTTTTGGACAGAGCATTTCCAGGAATTATGAAAAATGAATCTATGCTTTTATGAATATCTTGAGAATATTTTCGGTTTTGGAAATTCCTTGGTGTCCAAACTTCCTTGTCTATAAAAACACGAGGTTTGCCTTTCTAGCAAACTAATCCTTAAATAACAACATATTTACTCTTTTGTTGTTGTTCTTGTGTAACCCGCCTATTCGGAGAGGAGAGTAACATACTTAGGCGAAATATCTTACGCCCGCTCAATTTAAAGTCTTCTTTGGGATTGAGAAGCTCTAGCGCGACCCGTTGGTGGGAAACTAGATAATTGCGGTTTATCTTTGTTTTCGATTGATTTGATTGACTAACGGTGGTTCAAATCTGGTTGCACCTAGTTTGTTTATTCTTGAGAATCTTCTCTTCTGATATAAGATTCACTCAAACTATTTTAGAGTTTCGACAGGGATCTTTAGACTGTTGTTAGTTCTAAAGACAATCTTGTGATAATCCATTGTTAACAGACTCCGTTCTGTGCGTGATTGATGACAAGAGATTCAAGTGATTGTGTGTAGGTTTTTATTAAAGATTTAAGAAGAATTGAAGACAAGGAAGATATTGAAGATCTGACTTGGGTTTTATAATCTTTGGTGTGCACAATACTTGTTTCGTAAAAACAGGATCCAATTAATAATCGGTTTATCCTTTTGATAGATTGGATTGATTAATTGAGTAGATCGGCATCAATACGTTTCCTTGTGATTAAAGGTATTGATTGGCTTAATCTTAAACGATTACCTTTGGGTGATTGAACATAAGATAGATCTAAGGACCTGAAGAAGGATTTTATGTTAAGATAAATAGAAGAGCCTTTTTCCGACTCATATCACTTGGTTGAATAGAGTTGATACCAAACAGTTTGTTGTTCCTTTCTTTGTTTGGAATACGAACCAAAGGAATTGTTCCAAGTACGTGAATTATCCAAAAGTCGGAGGCGTGGGAATACAGACGGAACTAAGAGAACTATAGGGTTAGTTACTTGGTCTCAACTATACTAAGTTAGGTGTAATTTTGTGTAGCGGGTTAATCTTGAGAGTATTCGATTATGGACAAGGTCCCACAAATGCAGAAAAACCTCGGGACCTTATCCAGAATTGAATACTCTCAGGATAAAGCCGCTACACAAAATTACACCTAACTTCGTATAGTTGAGACCAAGTAACTAACCCTATAGTGCATTTAGTTCCGTCTGTATTCCCACGCCTCCGAATTGTGAATAAGTCACGTACTTGGAACGATTCCTTTGGTTCGTATTCCAAACAGTAAAGGAACAACAAATCTGTAGGTATCAACTCTATTCAACCAAGTGATATGAGTCGGACAAAGGCTCTTCTGTTTATCTTAACATAAACTCCTTCGTCGGGTCCTTAGATCTATCTTATGTTCAATCACCCAAAGGTAATCGTTTAAGATTAAGCCAATCAATACGTTTAAACACAAGGAAACGTATTGATGCCGATCTACTCAATTAATCAATCCAATCTACCACAAGGATAAACCAATTATTAATTGGATCCTATTTTACCGAAACAAGTATTGAGCAAACCAAAGATTATAAAACCCAAGTCAGATCTTCAATATCTTCTTTGTCTTCAATTCTTCTTAAATCTTTAATAAAAACCTGCACACAATCACTTGAATCTCTTGTGATCAATCACGCACAGAACGGAGTCTATTAACAATGGATTATCACAAGATCTTCTTTAGAACTAACAACAGTCTAAAGATCCATGTCGAAACTCTGAACTAGTTTGAGTGAATCTTATATCAGAAGAGAAGATTCTCAAGAATAAACAAACCAGGTGCAATCAGATTTCAACCACCGTTAGTCAATCAAATCAATCGAAAACAAAGATAAACCGCAATTATCTAGTTTCCCACCAACGGGTCGCGCTAGAGCTTCTCAATCCCAAAGAAGACTTTAAATTAAGCGGCCATAAGATATTTCGCCTAATTAGGTTACTCTTTTCTCCGAATAGGCGGCTACACCAGTAACAACAATAAAAGAGTAAATCTGTTGTTACGAAGGATTAGTTTTCTAGAAAGGAAAACAACTGTAGTTGCAGGAAATCCTACACTACACCCCTCACTAGAATATACACAATTAAGTCATTTTAAGATGAATGATTATGATTCCTATTCATTGAACAGTTTAATCTTTAGAACATGAAATAGAAATGAGTTATAGAATTACAATCACTCTAAAACTTTCTCTCTCCTAATGACTTGCTTAACAATTCAAAAAGAACTCTCCCCACAACAGACTTGTTCAACTCTTTATATAGGGTAATACATAGTGGATGACAGCTAAGCTGTCCTTTATTTTTGGGAATTATCTGCGAAATATCGCAAGTGTACATGTATTAATTCTCGCGACACTCCTGAATTTCGCTAAGTCTTCACACCATTCTCATGTTTTGGCTGTCGTCATTCATTGCGTCATTAATGTTATTCTTCTGCGACGCCCTCGCAATGTCATTATTTATTGATCTCGCGAAGTATTGATGTCGCGATATTCTGATCCTACATCTTGCCTCTTCTCATGTCTTCTCTGCGAAGGAGAGAATGTCATGAGAACCAATATTTTGAAATGCCTCAACTGTTCATCTTTACCTGTTTCAATCCCGTACTTTTACACGGAATTTATTACAGATGTTTCTTCTTCCACTCTTTTCTTGACACGTCTCTTTCAACCGTTTATTCTTGACCATTCATGTCCCATCTCGCATTAAATGCATTTGTTTTCTCGAGAATTCTTCTCTCTATATATAGTTTTCTCACCCTTCTCTTCTTCTCTTTAATTTTCCCTCTGCAACTTTTCTTCAACTTTCTTCCTCCGCAATCTGCGCTTCTGCTACTGTAAATCTTCCTTTTCTTCTTTCTCTTGATCTTCAATTCTCTAATCATTCCCATACTCGAAGAATGGCTCCCTCTGGCCGTAAATATGAAAATCTTTTTGATGAAACTCAAAAGAAATTACAAGATAAGGGTTTCACCTTATCTACTATTCCCAATCAAGAGTCTTCATCCATTCTTTCTGCAAAATTATTTACTGATCATCAGTGTAATGATCAGAAAATCATAATCTCGCTAGGTCAAATCCTCACAGGTCTTCCTATTCCTCTGTACGATCCCGAATTACCCTTGTTCTATGAAATTCTTGCTCATGAGAAATTCTCGCGAGCTATTTACCAATTAAGTGGTGATTGCATCCGTCTAATGCTTGAATTCGCTAATCGCGGTCTTTGGTAAGGGATCTCTATATCCTGATAACGTTAAAGATCCTAATTTCGCAAGTTTAGAGATAGTCGCCGCGAAATACACTGTAGAAAACTTCTTTGAAAATTATGAAGTAATAAACATGAAAAATGATAAATCTCGCTGGGGTGCCCAATTGAAAAGAAAAGAGAACGTTTCCGATGATAAAATACTCATGCTAGATATCGAATGGCATTCTGGCAAGAACAACGTTCCTCGATACTCTAAAGATGAGAGGTGGTTTGTCTTTCCACTATTTTTGAGCGGACCTTACATTTCGGTTCCAATGTACTCCCCGCAAATCTCGCAAATTATCGCCTTGGGTATTTAATTGGCCCGCAAAGGCAAAAGAGGTATACTTCTTAATTTTTACTTATTTTACAATCTTCACTCCCTTTTATATCTAATCTTGCGATTTTTTTCTAGATCATCAAATTGAGGAAGAGCTACAGAAAAAATCCAAAAGCAAGTACTCTGGCGATACTTCGTTCAATCACGGATGAAGTAAGAAATATTTTCCCTTATTATTTTTAACAATATTGTTGCCTCTGTTTCTTATCTTCATTCGTGTGTGAAGGTTGGAGTTGAAGATATTGACATTCCTGAAGATGCGAAGGTTAAAGGCAAGAATAAAATCACTCTTCACAAGGATAAACCTTCTGCTCCATCTTCTAAAAAACGGAAAATCCATCCCTCTTCTCATTCTAATTCCCAAACCAGCGAGAATTCTGACGAAGATGAAAATGAGGTTGATACTTCTTTTTCTAAGGAAAATAATTCGGTCGACTCTGCTATGGCACAATTGTCTAGTGTCTTCTCTGATTATATGCAAGGATTGGGAGACGATCATTTATCTGCTACTTGCAAAGCTCTCGCAAATATTTGCGATGCCCCCCTGCTGGTGGATAATGATTCTTTTCGTGGAGTTTCTCGAAAAATGACTCCCAGTTTCTTAAATGCACTCAGTGCCTTGGTATGTTCATATTTCTTTATTTCTTTGTGATTTCGATTATGAACCTTATCTTAACAATTTCTTTACTTTCCTTTACAGTCTGGGAGAGCTTCCTTTGTCGTTGCCTCAGACATCGAGAAAAGACGCAACAATCTTGAAAAGAAAAATCTTCAACTTAAAGAGAAGAACAAAGAACTAGAAATTGAAGTTGCGACATCTCGCAAGAAGGATGAAAAAAATTCAACAATTGGAAGTTGAATCTTCTTCTCAGAAGGACAAAATATCTACTCTTCAAAGTGCTAATCAGCAACTTTATGGTATAACACCCTCCTCTTTTCTTTATTTATACTTTGTCATTTATTTTTCTTTGCCTGACTTATCATTTTCGCAGACATTTATAATCTTTCTGACGAAGCCATCCTTCTCCATTCATTCCCTGAACCTATGGATGATGATACTCTTCTCGCTCATCTCAATGAATCTTTAAGTAGTTCTTCAAACAAGATTAATTCTCTCTCATTGAATGAACTTCGAACCAAATTTCATCTTTTAGAGATTGAACATAGATCTAGTTTAGGTTTAGCCAACTGACTTAAACGTTTATATCTTGACTCCCAGGAGAGTAATAATATTCTAAGGAAGAAAATTAGTATTCTCATAGATGATAAGGATCGCATTGCTAATCAAGGTGCACAAGCATTAGCAAAATTCCAAAAAACTCTTATTGAAGTCCAAATTGAACGAGATGAATCTCTTCGCCAAAATGCCATACTTAATGAGCGAGAAAATCAAATTCGTTCACTTCTTGTCATAAATAATGATGATGAATTTGCTTGGGCTGCGAAGGTTCTAGATAACGCCAGAAATAACTTAGGTGTTGATGTTAGTCTTCATGCCGAGCATACTGCCTTGGTTAAAGATATGATTTCTAACAGAGAAGGTTGTTTATTGTTCTTCATTATTTCTCCGCCTCTTTTTATGAAAATGTTATTAAGCTCCTAACTCATTGTCATTTGTTCGCAGAATCTGAGAAGAGGTTTCAAACTAGAATCAAGGAACTTGAATCTAAGAAAGCACAACTTGCAAAAGACTTCTCTCTTCGTAATGACAAATATTCTAAGCTGAAGAAGCAACTAAAAACTACTGTGGCGAATTTCAATAATGATGTTGTTCGTTTTCGCAATCAAACTATTGAAACTGTTTGCAATGACCACAACATTCCTATTTCTTCATATCCTTGTCTTCTCGATGAAATTCCTGAAAATATGCCTTGCTCAGATGTCTCTGATAGTGATGTAAGCGAAGAAGAGGAATCTGATAAAGAATCTGATGAAGAATAATAAGTTGCTAGATTGTTCCATTTTCCTTTCTCTTCTTGTGATACTTGTACATTTATCCTTCTAACCTTCCATTTTGTAATCTCTTACTGTAAATCTATCATATGAAAATAAATAACAAGTTTTTATTCTAATCATTCCCATACTTGCCTCTGTTATTTATTTTCACATGAGAGAAATTAAGTCGATAATCTTTAAGTAATGATACTTCTTAATTTCGCAACTGCTGTTGCTGATTCTCCACAAACGAAGAAATATAGTCGTATTCGCAAGCTTGTTTGCTTACTCAATTTCTTGTGTTATCTTATCATCGTTTATGTTGAAATTCATCATTGCGACAAAATCGCAGGACGTCGTTACACTTTCATGTAATGACCCATTGATCTTGTCTTATCATTGTTTTTGTGTGGTCTTATTTTGCCTTCCTAGTTAAAGGTCTTATTTTACCACCCCTCATTTTGCATCAATATGACAGGTCTAGATATTCTGGCGAACATAAAGTCCCATGACATTGACGTCTTGCGACAAAATTGCAGGACGTCGTTACACTTTCATGTAACAACCCATTGATCTTGTCTTACCAGTTTCTTAGTATTTTTGTCTCTGCAGGATGTTTATGTTGCAACAATATGACATGCCTAAAAATTCTTGCGAACTTAAAGCCCCATGACATTGCCGTCTTTTGACACTTATCAGCTCCCTAATGGAGGGTGCCGCCCTTATCATCTCCCTGGTTGCCCCTTCAAGGAGGCGTACATCGGACATACAAGACTAGCTCCTCCCATCCGGTCTTAACAACAACTGCTTGTTTTCGCAGCCTCTTATCCCTTATACCTATAGGGTTTATGGTTACGAGACTGCACCCTAAGTGGAGTTTTCTTCGGGCCGAGTGCGGCATGTGCCAAGACTTGCCAAGAATGGCCGAGACACTTCAAATGTCCCGTGCACTCTTGGCTCAACCGTGTACCTCGGCGCCTTGAGCATACATCGACTCCTTGGAAGAGACCCTCGGGCGTCCAACCAGGGTATAACCTTATATATATAGTTGGAAATCCAAGGTATCTCTCCCGGATAGGCTTTCATGGGACCCAAATTTTCATGACTCGAGTTCTAGGGCGGTGTAACCTTTTCCCGAGCCATGTCAAGAGATACCCCCTTATATGACGCACTTTAGGTCTTACATTTGCCTCTTGCGAAATATCATTCGCGAACTAGGGTGTACGCCATAAAGGTTCGTCTCATTCACTCACTCTTTTATTTTTGTTAATTCATTCAATCATTCATTTTTGGTTTTCTCTTGTTATTTTGTTTGCGAAGCTATCGCACAATCTTGCTTTGTTTATTGTAATCTCATTTCAATTCTTCAATCAAATTTTCATACATTCTTGATGGCGAGATTCTCACGCATTTCTTCTTCAATTATTATTTCTTCCTACTACTCTTGATATGCCTTTGTCATTAATTTTGATAATAACGATTATTCATTTTGTTTGTACCCAAAATTACTTTTGGGCACGAAACACGATGAATGGATAGTTTTGGTGAGTATTTTGGGTTAGGGGTCGATTTGAAGAACAAAATAAAAGATAGAGGTTTAACGTGGTTCGACATAGGTTGCCTACGTCCACGGGCGAATCCCCTTGGGGTGAAATATTTTATTCACTTTTGTATTACAAGTATGTTTTTTTCTCCTCCTCTTGGCCCCCTCTCGCCCGATTTACGCCCTCCTCTATTTATACGAGTTCCACATCTAAATATAAACATAAATTACATTAACTGCTCATTCATGTCTCCATCATCAATTCTGTATGAAACAGCTGGAGTTAATTCTGCATGTATGAAACTGCTGTAATTAGTACCGCATGGCAGAAACTGCTGCATTTAGCACTACATGGTTGAAACTGCTGCATTTATCACTGCATGGCTAAAACTGCTGGACTTCATTCCGCATGGCCGAAACTGGCTGAATTCATTCTCCATGAAACCGCACATTTATGCTTCCATGATAAATTCTCGCATAAATGATGGCTGGCGATATTGGTGGACATTTGCTGGCGGAACAACGATTGCATGGGTAGGGACTGGCTTGATGGTTGACAGGCATGATGGCTGGCGGTGTGGATGGAGGCTGGCTGGCAGCATGGTTGGAGACTGGTTGGCAGCGTGGAAGAGTTTTTGGCTGGGAATTGGTTTGCAGCATTGCTGGCTACAAGACTGAAAATTGGCTAGGGGTGCGACTGACTTCGATAGTTGACCGACGGTTGACTTTGATAGTTGACCGACTTTGACCATCGACCTTGACCGGAAGTTGACTTTGATAGTTGACCGACTTTGACCATTGACCAGTTGACTTTGATAGTTGACCGACTTTGACCATTGACCTGCACTTGGGCCGGGTTGACTGTTAGTGGGCTTGGATGAGGACCAAAACATGATTCAAGTATCAATTTGGCCCATTAAGTGGTATTTTTACTTATGGTACAAACACATTTCTTACACCTTTTGCTCCCGCGCTCTTCGCCTCTCGCACCATTCAAACCTCTTAATGGTTCCTTTCCATCATAATTTTCAATCGTTTTCATGCACTTGCTTCGCAATGTAGCTTCACCTCTTGTATCTATGGTATCCACCATCAACCTTTCTCTTATTTGTTCATCTTTTATATTTTGCTTCCAACCTTCCTTTTTGAAGATCTTTCCTCGCAACTCTCCACATCAATCTCATAGCATTTTTGTCCTTCCATCCAGTCTCCCTTTACAACTCCAACACCTCTAGGATGAGGAAATTTTATACACTTATGATAAGTCTACGCTACACCCAGAATTTCATGCAACCATGGCCGTCCGATCAATGCATTATAAGGGGATTCCACATCGACTACACAGAACAAAACTTCAGTTGATAATCCTTGCAGAGGTATTCTCATATGAACTTCTCCTTTAGGCTTATTCGCTATGCCATTGAAACCGTATATTTTATACGTTGAAGGTATCAAATCTTCATCCTTCCCTCCCATAGTCTTGTAAGTATGGTAAAAAAGGATGTTTACTGAGCTCCCGTATCAATTAAGATTCTATTGATCGCCCAGGAATTTTCTACTTCATCATCTTCGCCATCTACAGGTTTTGGATTAATTTCCAATTTTACGACCAATGGGCTATCATGTGTCTCTCTGCCTTTAGGAATCTCTTCTGCAGTGAAAGAAATAATCTGCATTTGCCATTCTTTTAACTGCGATGTCTTCGCGATGTTCATCACTTCTCTATTATCGCATCCCTCGCAAAACCCTACACGAGAACATTATCATGAAAATCTTCAATTGTTCGGTATGAATGCACAATGGAGTTGCAAAACAAATTTTTAGCTTTCGCTCCAACTTCTATTACGAATGTTTCTTTCCCCTTTGCTGAGTTTGTCCTGTGCATTTCCGGCGGTGGTGGTAATGGTTGAATCTTCTCTTCACTTTTTAGAAAATGATTCAACTTCCCTTGGTCAATCATTATGAGCATGATTCTTTTTATATTTCTGCAGTCATTTCTTAGGTGTCCATGAAAGCGGTGGTAAGAACAGTGGTGACTTCTATCACCTGGTGGCGGTTCATTCCCCATGTTCCATGGTGCGGTATGTTTTCCATCAAGAGTATAGCTTCCCATATTTTTTCCACACTAGTATTTAGTGGTGGCATTTTGATTTCCTCCCATACTACTCTCGTGACTTCGCGCTGCCCTCCATGATAATTCTGCCTTCGACCTCCATAAGTTTCTTGCGGATGATCAAGTCTTTGAATTTTGTTATTGCCGCCACGGTTGTAGTAGTTCCTTTCCCTTTCATAATGGCCGCCGGGTCTGGCAGCCGGCTTTGTCTTCCGCCGCTCGCCGCCGCCGCTTATAATGGCCGCCGACAATTTTTTTTTTTTTTTTTTTTGAATTTGATTTTGATTTTTTACTGAGCATCGAAAATAGATGTACCAGGGAGCATCAACGGTCTGTGTGTTCATCTCATCGAAGGTTGATGTACCACCGTTACATCGAACTGTTGCTGAGAATGGAATTTTGATGTATCACGGATCATCGAAGTTTGATGTACCTTAGAAAATCCACGGTTGTCATTTGCTGCGCATCGAACTTTGATATATCTGGAGGCATCGAAGAATTCTGACGTGGGTGATGGACACCCTTGACGTGGGTGTGTCAAAACAAATGTAGGTGAACGAAACCTCTGAAGAGGGTGAACAGGTCTGAGCGTTGCCGCCGCCGCTGCCGCCGCTCGTGATGGCCGTCGGGTTGGGCCGCCGGGGTTGACCGCCGGCTTTTTTCTGAATTTTTTATTTTTTTATTTTTTGAAACCTTTCGCAACACATTTCTGGAACTGTGATCTTTGCCTTCGGACTTTTGGTGACAGGTTTCATTGACTTGTTGTGTTTTCCTTGAAAGTTTTCGTAACAGCCCTATAGATGTTTAGCAACGGTTGTGTGGGATTCTTTGTTTCTCTGGAATTTTCACCATGATTTTGCTGCACTTTTGTGGCCCTTTCTGGAATTTTCTGAGATGCTTTTCTGGAGGTTTTCCCTTGGGTATTCAAGCACCTTGAGATGTAGACAACTTGACAACTTTGCGATCATGACAATATTGATTTTGTCATACAACAAACTTGAACAGGTGGATAATGCGTTATTTGAGAAGCAATTTTTTCGGACTTTGGACTTGAACATGCCGCGGATCGAATATCCTGACAACAACCTTGGTGATTTTCGCAGTGAGTCAGCTTTGGTGGCTTCCGACTGCGATGCTTGGCTCTGATAATTGTGATTAATCGAATCTGCTAGCCCATTGCGATCAATTTGGCAGCGATAAAAATCAAAATCGGATCCACCATGTTGTGGATCGAATATCCTACAACAGTTTTGATGGTATTTCACTACATCTTTTGCGAGCGGACCGAGCGTCCCGGCAACACTATCATCGATTTTGTAGTGATGCGATTTTCAGCGATATCCATGAGTAATTGCTTGACAAATCGAACGACGAATCTTGATTGCAGCGATTGCGATCAACTGGATCGTAGTATGTGCGATTATACGGTCGTGAAGAATCGCGATCACTGGATCAAGGATCTGTTATGATCAAAGCGGACTGCAACGATTGCGATCAAGCTGGATCGCAGTGAGTGATTTTCAAGACGCTCAGACTGCTTTTTCACGGACACGATTTTGAAGCATTTTCTACAACTTTTCTCAATTGGAAAACACTATTTCTTTTTTCGTATCTCCCCTTAGTCGGCGCCAATGTTTGTACCCAAAATTACTTTTGGGCACGAAACACGATGAATGGATAGTTTTGGTGAGTATTTTGGGTTAGGGTCAATTTGAAGAACAAAATAAAAGACAGAGGTTTAACGTGGTTCGGCATAGGTTGCCTACGTCCACGGGCGAATCCCCTTGGGGAGAAATGTTTTATTCACTTTTGTATTACAAGTATGTTTTTTTCTCCTCCTCTTGGCCCCCTCTGCCTGATTTCTGCCCTCCTCTATTTATACAGTTCCACATCTAAATATAAACATAAATTACATTAACTGCTCATTCATGTCTCCATCATCAATTCTGTATGAAACAGCTGGAGTTAATTCTGCATGTATGAAACTGCTGCAATTAGTACCGCATGGCATAAACTGCTGCATTTAGCACTGCATGGTTGAAACTGCTGCATTTAGCACCGCATGGCTGAAACTGCTGGACTTCAATTCGCATGGCTGAAACTGCTGGAATTCAATTCTGCATGAAACTGCACATTTATGCTTCCATGATAAATTCTGCATAAATGATGGCCAGCAGTATTGGTGGACATTTCTTTGCGGAACAACCGATCGCATGGGTAGGGACTAGCTTGATGGTTGACAGGCATGATGGCCGGGCGGTGTGGATGGAGAGGCCGGCGACATGGTTGGAGACCATTGGCGGCGTGGAAGAGTTTTTGGCTGGGAATTGGTTTGCAGCATTGCTGGCTACAAGACTGAAAATTGGCTAGGGGTGCGACTGACTTCGATAGTTGACCGACGGTTGACTTTGATAGTTGACCGACTTTGACCATCGACCTTGACCGGAAGTTGACTTTGATAGTTGACCGACTTTGACCATCGACCTTGACCGGAAGTTGACTTTGATAGTTGACCGACTTTGACCATTGACCAGTCCGTGCAGACTGGTGGGCTTCCTTGGTTGACTGGTTAGTGGGCTTGGATGAGGACCAAAACATGATTCAAGTATCAATTTGGCCCATTAAGTGGTATTTTTACTTATGGTACAAACACATTTCTTACACCTTTTGCTCCTGCTGCTCTCTGCCTCTGCACCATTCAAACCTCTTAATGGTTCCTTTCCATCATAATTTTCAACTGTTTTCATGCACATGCTTCACAATGTAGCTTCACCTCTTGTATCTATGGTATCCACCATCAACCTTTCTCTTCTTTGTTCATCTTTTATATTTTGCTTCCAGCCCTTCCTTTTTGCAGCTCTTTCCTCGCAACTCTCCACATCAATCTCATAGCATTTTTGTCCTTCCATCCAGGTCTCCTTTTTATAACTCCAACACCTCAAGGATGGGGAAATTTTATACACCGATGATAAGTCGACGCTACACCCGAATTACATGCAACCATGGCCATCCGATCAATGCATTATAAGGGGATTCCACATCGACTACACGTAACAAAACTTGATTGATAATCCTTGCAGAGGTATTCTCATATGAACTTCTCCTTTAGGCTTATTCGTTGTGCCATTGAAACCGTATATTTTATACGTTGAAGGTATCAAATCTTCATCCTTCCCTCCCATAGTCTTGTAAGTATGGTAAAAAGGATGTTTACTTGAGCTCCCGTATCAATTAAGATTCTATTGATCGCCCAGGAATTTTCTACTTCATCATCTTCGCCATCTACAGGTTTTGGATTAATTTCCAATTTTACGACCAATGGGCTATCATGCGTCTCTCTGCCTTTAGGAATCTCTTCTGCAATGAAAGAAATAATCTGCATTTGCCATTCTTTTAACTGCGATGTCTTCGCGATGTTCATCACTTCTCTATTATCAGCATCCCTCGCAAAAACCCTACTGAGAACATTATCATGAAAATCTTCAATTGTTCGGTATGAATGCACAATGGAGTTACAAAACAAATTTTTAGCTTTCGCTCCAACTTCTATTACGAATGTTTCTTTCCCCTTTGCTGAGTTTGTCCTGTGCATTTCCGGCGGTGGTGGTAATGGTTGAATCTTCTCTTCACTTTTTAGAAAATGATTCAGCTTCCCTTGGTCAATCATTCTGAGGATGATTCTTTTTATATTTCTACAGTCATTGTTAGGTGTCCATGAAAGCGGTGGTAAGAACAGACTCGTGACTTCTATCACTGGTGGCGGTTCATTCCCCATGTTCCATGGTGCGGGTATGTTTTCCATCAAGAGTATAGCTTCCCATATTTTTTCCACACTAGTATTTAGTGGTGGCATTTTGATTTCCTCCCATACTACTCGTGACTTCGCTTCCCTCCATGATAATTACGCCTTCGACCTCCATAAGTTTCTTGCGGATGATCAAGTCTTTGAATTTTGTTATTGCCGCCACGGTTGTAGTAGTTCCTTTCCCTTTCAAATTCTTCCTGATCACGGCTTCCCATAGCTATTATCTTTGGCTGTCCATCATCTATTATCCTTTCTTGTTGCCCTTGCGAAGTACTCGCTCTCTTTGTGTTTATCAATTTGGGTAATAAGCTTGCATTCGCAGATTTGAATTTGTATTCGCAATCGGGTATGATTCCATCTCATTTTGCCTTTCCTCTAGAGCAATATATTCCTCCTAGAGTTCTCGCCACTCAGTCATTGTAATTGTATTCTTGACTCTAAAAATTTGAATATATAACAAATTGGTTGCGAACATAGCGTTTATGAATGATAGAATAAGATATCTTTCATCTACTCGTCCACCATTTCGCTACACATTGTCTTCCATCTCACGCTTAAGTGTCTCAAACTTTCGCCAACTCTTTGTTTCAGCCCAAATACATCTTCAATTCCCCGGTCGCGAGGAGTTGTTACTTATATATGCCCCTAAGAATATAGCTTGTAAATGGTTGAATGACGTGATTGTGTTTCTTGGTAAACCCTCAAACCATTTCAAGTGCTTCTCTTTAAACTTGATGCAAAATATTTGCACAATATGGCATCATGATTTTCCCATTGTAACATACATCTCACATACGCTTTGATGTGTTGTATTGCACAAGTTGTTTCATCAAAAATGCTGGTTAATGCGGGTAAATTGCACTTTGGGGTATTCCTCCTAATCGCACCTCTAGTGTAAAGGGGTTTTCGCGGCCTCTTCGATGGCCTCATCCAATTGTCTTCTTCCTCCTTCCCTTCTATTGTTCATCATTCCTCTCATCTCTGCCAACTCTATCAAGATTTGTTCATTTACATCGAGATTCGAATTTATTGGTCTTTTTAGTTCCGCCTCTCTCCTCTCGCGTTCATGTCTACTTTGATTTTCTTGTTCATCATTTTCTTCTCTTCTTTCTCTGCGACCTTCTCCTTCATCTCGTTCACGAATTAATTCGCACACCATTATATCTATCATTTTCTCTTCTTGGTTGTCTATCACTTCTCCTTTGTATTCTTTCATATTCTTCATTGATATTTCCATTGTTGCGATTTTGCTCGCGCCTTCTTTCTCGATTGTCATGATTGTTCCGCCGAATTGCTTCCTCCAATTCCGTTCTTCCATTTCTACTCTTAATCTTTCCTTTCGCAAGCTAGACGCGCTTGTTCAATATAATGTTTTTCGATGTCATCTTCAATCTCCTTTTGTTTCCTCCGTGTTTCTCTCCCATGCAATATTCTTCTTCCTTCTTCCTGATTTTCTTCACCAATTGGATCATTCTGCCCTTGACGCTTCCTATTTTCTTGATTTCCGTCATTTTGGCCATTTTGTAGAATTTCAGGACGTGGAATATAACGATCTTCTACCACTTCTCTTCTCTCGCAACATCCTTCACCGAGATTTGGCTCTCTTTCTAGATTTTCTTCATTAACATTTTCTACAGGTAATGTTCTCCTCATATCTTCTCTAACCGATCCTGATCTTGACCTGGTATTACTTCTCGACCTTCTATTCTGCAACCTCATATTTTCCATTCTTAACTCATGGTTTTGCCTTGTTAAATTTGCACGTTCTTCCGCTTCTAACCGCCTTTCTTCATGTATTATTTGTCTCAATGCTTCTAATGCTACGATTTCTTCATTTCCATGAATTGTTTCTCCCATCTCTTCTCGATTTCTCTCATCTTGTCCATTATTTATCAATTGTTGCACTTCTTCTCTTTCTTCCATAGAATCTGATCTCCATGTATGCACACTCACCCTATCATAATCTATTACTCTATTCTCTTTGGTTGAATTGGTGGTTGAATTTGACCTTCTTCTTTATCTCTTGCGTTTATTCTTGATGGTTCACATACTTCATTTCTCCTTTCTCCACTAATCTCCCCGCTTATTCTAACAGTTGTTGGTTGTTCTGATGCATTCCTTCTTCTAGCCATTTCTCAATTTCAGTAAGTTGTTGAAAATTATACGAAATTTCTTTCTTGTTACTCCTGATTCTTTCAATTCACAAGGTTGATCTCTACTCAGTCCCTGTTTCTAGCGCCAATATGTAGTTGCAGGAGATCCTACACTACACCCCTCACTAGAATATACACAATTAAGTCATTTTAAGATGAATGATTATGATTCCTATTCATTGAACAGTTTAATCTTTACAACATGAAATAGAAATGAGTTATAGAATTACAATCACTCTAAAACTTTCTCTCTCCTAATGACTTGCTTAACAATTCAAAAAGAACTCTCCCCACAACAGACTTGTTCAACTCTTTATATAGGGTAATACATAGTGGATGACAACTTCAAGTTGTCCTTTATTTTCGGGAATTATCTGCGAAATATCGCAAGTGTACATGTATTAATTCTCGCGACACTCCTGAATTTTGCTAAGTCTTCACACCTTTCTCATGTTTTGGCTGTCGTCATTCATTGCGTCATTAATGTTATTCTTCTGCGACGCCCTCGCAATGTCATTATTTATTGATCTCGTGATATTCTGATCCTACAACAACGTGTATTTATAGACAAGGAAGTTTGGACACCAAGGAATTTCCAAAACCGAAAATATTCTCAAGATATTCATAAAAGCACATATTCGGTTTTCATAAATCCTGGAAATGCTCATCCAAAAATAACGATCGAAACCTCTCGGAAAATCTAATTAGTAAATGCAAATTACTAATTCTATAATTTCGCTACAAAATGAAATTAATAACCTTAATTAAAAGATTCTTAACTTACTTATGTTTCGATCCCGGGATTGTCTTCCATTAGCCGTTAAGGAATATCTTTGAACAATTATAGAAATAAACATTCACAAAGACGTGTTCAAAGTTTGTCGACATCTTAACTTTGTAAGTTCTCTTTCACACTTACAACCTTGAAACCGATTTGCCACACTTCCAAACAAGTTTAGAATTGGTTCATCTGACTTTCAAGAACTATGTGATTGAGCAAACCAACATTCAATCACAATCATGGGTTTACGGTTCTACCAAAACAAGTTGCGGTTCTACCTTCATGTGAGTACTGTGCATAGTCACACTAACTTCCCAAAAATTCGGTTGACTAGGTACTAGGATCGGTTCCCCACATATATATAGTATCTAACTTATATGTGATGCACATGTCCATAGGATCGGTTCCCCTTTATGCTATAAACCTTGCTACACCCCATACAAGGATCGGTTCCCTTTGATGTACTTTTGCCCTTACTAGGATTGGTTCCCTTTCCATTACTAGGATCGTTTCCCTTTTCCTTACAAGGATCGATTCATTTTCCCTTACAAGGTCGGACATACAAAATCCGATCATACCACAAAGATTACTTAAGATCGGTTTTAGTAATAAAAGTTATACCAATACATAAGTCAGGCCTTTGTGAACAGTTCTACCAAGAACACAACAAGTTATGAGCGGTTATACTCTATCACACATATTGGTTGTTCATAAGATATGCAATGAATAACAAAACCAATAATACCTGGCAATTTCCTTTTCGGTTCACAAACAAGTTTATGAACTTACTTCCTTAGAACACATGTAAACATTGTTCCCTAGGATGAAATCCTCACCTCATACCCATACATAATCACAATAGCATTCAAATGATTATGGCGATGTCTTATCTACAAAGTTTAATGGTTAAGCAATAAACCTCGTATTGTATTCCTTAATACTATGTTTATCTAGAGTTCAAATATGCTTCGCAGTTATGTTTTCAATATGCACGACTTGAAAGATACGTTAGGGAATGAAACAGTTCAAGTCAAATATCACTAATTTCAAGTGGAAGGATGATTGTTGTCGTTGTAGCTCCTTGCTTCTTCACATCTTCAAGTCTTCGCAATACTTGTAATGTCTCATATCCTAATACTTTCAGGCTAACCTATACAAAGTTTAACTCTAGTACATAATCAATCGACTCTTAACATGAGTTTTGAGTCACTAAAATATGACAACCAAACTTGATATACCAACGCTTGGTGGGTTCAACCGAGCCATGCTCTAACAGTTCTTGATCTCTTCGAGCAACAGAGAGGGTAGTAGGTAACCGCTATGCGGTTCAACACTACTCTACAAGGGTGTTCATATCATCTGGAAGTGTTGGTTGTTGTTTTAACAGTTCATACCATAAATTCGGAGATGATTGAAAACTTGAGAGTCGGCAACTGGACGTATAAATTATTGTGGTTAGAAACTAGCCATCTCCCATTTTGGCAACTGGCCATATAAGTCGTTAGAATCAACAACTGGCCGTATAAATTATCGGGGTTGGCAACTGGCTATCTCCCATTTTGGAAACTGGCCATATAAATCGTTAGAATCGGTAACTGGCCATATAAATTATTGGGGTTGGCAACTGACCATCTCCCATTTTGGCAACTGGCCATATAAATCGTTAGACTCGGTAACTGGCCATATAAATTATTGGGGTTGGCAACGGGCCATATCCATTTTGGCAACTTGCCATATTAATTGTTAGAATCGGTAATTGGCCGTATAAATTATTGGGGTTGGGAACTGTCCATCTCCCATTTTGGCAACTGTCCAAATAAATCGTTACAATCGGCAACTGGCCGTATAAATTATTGGGGTTGGCAACTGGCCATCTCCCATTTTGGCAACTAGCCATCCTTCATCATAGGCAACTGGCCAATGGTGTCTAGTATCTAAGAGATATTGTTTCCTCATAAAGATGAAAATTATATGTGGGATTCTATGACCCTTGAAGTATAAAAGTATGTATATTTGGTTATAAAACAGTTCGGGGTAATTCAATGAACATTTTACAGGGTAAATTCGAAATGGTTCAAAATTTTTGAAAGTCTGGTTTCTTGAGTGTCGTATCAGAGAGTCGGAGCTTGCTAAGCAGGCCAAAACCCGGTTCGTTGGAAGTCCAGTTTTCTGATCTGTTACAGTTGGTATCTGAGCAGTTCCGGTTCAAACGGGACATTGCGTTTGGAATTCATCATTCTTCTACTGGTGAAACAACGATCTAAGGTAACACTCTTTACTTCTGTTTCTTTTTTATATATTAAACTTCGGGACGAAGTTCTTTTTAAGGGGTTGATGGTGTAAGACCCACATGTTTTCACGGGTTAAACAGAAACCCATTTGTGTGCCTTTAATAATTTTGGGTACCTTAACTTACTCATAGTAGTTCTCTACTCATGATTAATTATGTGCACTCCGAGTGAAATAAGTTTACTTGATATTTAATAAGAGATAATTGCTACTATTGAGGGTAGTTCATATTATCTAAATAAATATTTGACGAACTACGGTCGTGCTTGATCCCTTCGAGCAACAAAGAGGGTACGTAGGAAGCCGATATGCGGTTGAGCAGAACTCTACAAGGGTATTCATATCATCTGAAATTGTTGGTTGTTGTTTTAACAGTTCATACCATATATTCTGAGATGATTGCAACCTTGAAAATCGGCAACTGGCCGTATAAATTATTGGGGTTGGCAACTGGCCATCTCCCATTCTGGAAACTGGCCATATAAATCGTTAGAATCGGCAACTGGCTATATAAATTATTGGGGTTGGCAACTAGCCGTATCCCATTTTGGAAACTTGCCATATAAGTCGTTAGAATCGGCAACTAGCCGTATAAATTATTGGGGTTGGCAACTGGCCATCTCCCATTTTGGCAACTAGCCATATAAATCGTTAGCATCAGCAACTGGCCGTATAAATTATTGGTGTAGGACCAGAATATCGCAACAACAGAACCATTTACAACACATTGCGAAGGCGTCGCAGGTTGATTACAGAAACGACGTGAATGATGGCGTTGGTAGAAAAACAAGAAAGATGTGAAGATCTTGCGAGATTTAGGAATGTTGCGAAATAAACACTTGTATGCTTGCGATAGTCTCGCAAACCAGATCCGAAAATAAAGATTAGATTAGCTGTCACCCACTATGTAAATACCTATATAAAGAGGAGAGCAGGAAAGAGAAGAGAGAGACAATTTTTGGTAATAGAGAGAGGGAGAAAAAAGACACATTTGTAGAGAGAGAGTTTATTTTCTTTATCATCTTCTTCCCCAAAACTAGATTTAGAAAGCTCTAAATACTCATTAATGGAGATTCTAAATGTAATATTTATGTAATTCCAAAAATCATAGTGAAGAACCATGGATGTAGATCACATTGATCGAACCATGTAAAAACCTTGTGTGTCTATTTAAATTTCTAGCACTTATATTTTGAGATTCATATGATTAATATGTTTAGATCTAGAAATTAGTATCAAGATATGATAAGGGGTGTGTTGTGGGATTTTCTGCAACTATATTTTTGGCGCTAGAAACAGGGAGGAGTAAAGGATTTATCCTTCCTGTAATTTGTTGGTTCAAGAAGTTTCTATGAAGATTAATTATTGTTCATATTTTTCTAGATCTACAAAGTTTAGGTTCAAAAATGGAAATTTCATGGAAGAAATCACACTTTCAGGGAGTAAACATCATCAACAATTCAAAGACATGAAAAGAAGAAAAGAAAAAAATTAGTTGATGTGGTGAAATTCAGGAAGAAAATTAAAGTTTCAATGGAAGATTTCCATGTTCAGGAGAAAAAGCAAAAGGCAAATTGTTGAAGGAAATAAAGGAAAGCGAAGAGAAGATAAGAGGCAAACGCCGCAATTTCTATCACAAACGAGAAATTCGCACAGATGGTTCAAGGTTGAGCGAACAACAAATAGATCACAGGGTCGAATTCGCAAAGACACATATTTTTCATTTTCTTCTTATTTTTATTGGAGAATAAAAGAATAAGGAAAAAATTTATGCGTTAATTTCGCAGAGAGGTTCTTGAATAGTTGGTCCAGAAAACAATATGTGAGTTTGTGGTCGCAAGTTCGAATTCACCTGCGAGCATAATTTTCTTCTTTTTACAGAGGGCGAAAAAATGAATAATTTCGCAATATGGTTTCATTATTTCGCAAACAAGAGGTAGCACGATTGGGCATCTCATGGGTTAATGACTTCATGGTTGCATTTTCAAATCCCAACGAATGTGTATTTTTTGCATGGATATTTCGCAAGGGTATTTTGCATGTAAGAAAATAAGTCATTATTTCGCACGTATATTTTGCAAACGTAAGCCAACAAAGTTGGTCAAAGGTGGAGAAAATGGGCTTGAGGACACAGGTTCAATTCCCATCATCTGCGAAATTTGCGCATCTTTTTAGACTACCAGAGGAAGACAAGTTTTAACAAGTGTGCGATAATTTAGCATAAGAAGAAGCTTACACAGTTGGTCAGGAGGTGTGAATGCAAGTAGCAGTGTCGCAGGGATCAATTCTTGCTTCTCGCACATTTATTTTTGTTACGCGAAATTTCGCACGAACTTTGATTATTTCGCACTGAAGAAAGTTGATGATTATTTCGAAAATTAATTTCGCAAGAGAGGGTTAGAACAGTTGGTATGGTGCGAGAATATGCAAGAGGCAGGTTAAGGGTTCAAATCTCATTTCTCACACTTTTTTTTGCTGCGCGATAATTACATTTCTTTATGCGACATTCATACATTTCAAGGATGCCAATTTCGCAAGCAAGTCATATACTTCGCAAGAGACGACAGCAACTGAAAATCACATGAAAGCTAAGTACCACTTCCTTTAACACTTTAATTTATACTAAGAACGAATAAAAAGATTTTTGATTTGATTTACAAAAAGCGATTCAATCGCAAGATTATAAAGATTACTAAGATTTCAAGAGTACAAAGACTTCAAAATTACAAAGATTTCGAGATTTCAAAATTACGTAAAATCGAAAAATTCAATTTATATATTTCTCTAGAATATCTCTTTTACAAATAATAAAAAGATTCTTGATTTGATTTAAAAGAAAGCGATACATTCGCACTATTACTAAGATTTCAAAAAAAAAAAAAAAAAAAATTTCAAAATTACAAAGAGTCGAAAAAAAAAAAAAAAAATCTCGCAGATCAATTTATATATTTCTCTTGTATATTTGCTTTGCTTCAAATGATATGATATTTAACATGAAGATAAAAGAATGGAAGAATGAATGAAAAAATGAAGACATGCGAAAATTTCTAGCATTTAAAATGACAAGAGATTATCAAAGATCAAATAAATTACAAAAGAGCTTATATGCAGAAGAATCAACAAAATAATCAGATAGAGGCGAACCTACTATGGCGAAATCAAAATTTCTCAAGAGGCAAATGTACCTAAAGTGCGTCATAGTAGGGGGTGTCTATTACATATAAAGAAGAATTGACAAAATAATCGAATGGGACAAACCTTTATGGCGTACACCCTAGTTCGCGAATAAAATTTCGTAAAAGGCAAAAGTACCTAAAGTACGTCATATAAGGGGGTATCTGTAGCGTGGCTCAGGGAAAAGGTTACACCGCCCCCGGAACCTGAGTCATGGAGATTGGGGGTCAATAAAACCCATCCAGGAGAGGTACCTTGGATTTTCAATCTAAGCTTATGACTTAGGTTGGACGACCGAGGGTCTCTTCTAAGGAGTCAGCATTTGATAAGGCGCCGAGGTACACGGTTGAGCCAAGAGTGCAGGGCATTTGAAGTGTCTCGGCCATTCTTGGCAAGTCTTGGCTTATGCTTTGCATTCGGCCAAGAAAACTCCACTTAGGGTGCGGACTCGTAACCATAAGCCCTATAGGCAAAAGGGATAAGAGGCTGCGAAAACAACTGGTTGTTGTTAAGACCGGATGGGAGGAGCTAGCCTTGTATGGCGAAGTACGCCTCCTTGAAGGGGCAACTGGGGGAAGATAAGGGCGGCACCCTCCATTAGGGAGCCGATAGTGTCAAAAAAGACGCAAATGTCATGAGGCTTTATATTCACAAGGATATTTAGGCTTGTCATATTTGTGCAACAATCCTGAAGAGGAAAAAAATACAAAAGAGTATATAAGACGAGATCAATGGGTCATTGCATGCAAGTGTAAAGACGTCCTGCGATTTCGTCGCAAAGACGGCAATGTCATGAGGCTTTATGTTCGCAAGAATATTTAGGTCTATCATATTGTCGCAAGAAAAATATCCCGCAGAGGCAATAATACTAAAGAAATGATAAGACAAGATCAATGAGTCATTACATGAAAGTGTAAATACGTCCTGCGATTTTGTCGCAATAATGAAAGGTGGAAAAATAAGACCTTTAACTAGGAAGGAAAAATAAGACCACACAAGAGAAATGATAAGGCAAGATCAATAGGTCATTACATGAAAATGTAAGGACGTCCTGCGATCTTGTCGCAATGACAAAATTCAATGGAAAACATCTGCGAGATTATGCTTAATCTTCCATTTGAATACAAATAACGAGAGAATTGTCTTTTATGTGCAGGGAGAAACAAGAAAGGTAGAAATTGTATTCAAAAATTCAAGAAATTCAAGGCAAAATGAGCTAAGTAACACAAAAATAGCTATACATTGCAATAGATAAGCATTCTCATCATATAAGCATCACACTTGCATCATGAAAGCATCGCATAATCATTTCATGGCATAATCATCACATAAGCATTATATTAGCACAAGTATTCGAATTTTGCAGATTATTCGAGATTTCGCAAAATGTGTCGAATTTCGCGAGAATGTGATTATTTCACATGATGTAATTATTTCGCTCGATTATAAGAGAAATAACAAGCAACTTGAAGAGATTATACTATCGCATGAGCACAAAACATGAAACAAAGGCAAGATAAGAATGAAGAGACAACCCGCTCATTCAACACTTTCTCAAGGATTCTACCCTCACGAGATAAAGAATAGAGGCAACTACGGATTACCAAGAAAACATTTTATGTTCTTCATCTTCTCGGAAAGAATCATTTCCAAAGTGGATGTTCACTAGTGAATAGCAATAATCCTCACCAAAAATGGAATAATAACTTCGCATGAACATAGGAAATATTTCTTATTCTTATTCAAGGACGAATACTTCTTATATTTCTAGGATTGAGTACTTCTTATACTTCTTCAAGGATACTTCATACTTCGTATACTTCAGGATGATGCTTCTAATTACTTAGTATTTCGGAACTTCACAAAAGAATAGAGGCAAGTACGTAATTTTCAAGTCCAATATTCTTTCGCTCGTTCCTTCACCAACAAAAATCAAAGACTACTACAACAATGGGTTTTTCTTAAAGATCGCTCTTCAAGCAATATTCAAGAAAAAGAGGCAAGATGTAGGACCGAGAATCTCGCAACAATGGAACCATTTACAACACATTGTGAAGGCGTCGCGGAGTTGATTACGAAATGACGTGAATGATGGCGTTGGTAGAAAAACAAGAAAGATGTGAAGATCTTGCGAGATTTAAGAATGTTGAAATAAACACTTGTATGCTTGCGATAGTCTTGCAAACCAGATCCGAAAATAAAGATTAGATTAGCTGTCACCCACTATGTAAATACCTATATAAAGAGGAGAGCAGGAAAGAGAAGAGAGAGACAATTTTTGGTAACAGAGAGAGGGAGAAAAAAGACACATTTGTAGAGAGAGATTTTATTTTCTTTATCATCTTCTTCCCCAAAACTAGATCTAGAAAGCTCCAAATACTCATTAATGGAGATTCTAAATGTAATATTTATGTAATTCCAAAAATCATAGTGAAGAACCATGGATGTAGATCACATTGATCGAACCATGTAAAAAATCTTGTGTGTCTATTTAAATTTCTAGCACTTATATTTTGAGATTTATATGATTAATATGTTTAGATCTAGAAATTAGTATCAAGATATGATAAGGGGTGTGTTGTGGGATTTCCTGCAACTACAATTGGGTAGGCAATCAACCATCTCCCAATATGGCCATTGGCCATATTAATTGTTAGAATCGGTAACTAGCCGTATAAATTATTGGGGTCGGCAACTGGCCAAATGGTGTCTAGTATCTAAGAGATATTGTTTCCTCATAAAGATGAAAATTATTTGTGGGATTCTATGACCCTTGAAGTATAAAAGTATGTGTGTTTGGTTATAAAGCAATTTGGGGTAATTAAATGAACATTTTGCAGGGCAAATTCGAAATGGTTCAAATTTTTTTGAAAGTCTGGTTTCTTGAGTGTCGAAAATAATATAATAGCTTGCCAAGTGGGCGAAACAAAGCAATTAAAAGGTTCATTGGAAGTCCAGCTTTTCTGATCCGTTACATGAGCAGATTTAATCTTTACCTACAAAGTAGTAATGGTGGAGCCATGATTTTGATTTCCAACTTCATGATAAGATTAGAAAACTAAATTTATGGTTGGATAATTACTGTAGATTTGATTGTAGACAGTACATATAACTTAGGATTCAATTGGAGGGTTTGAGTAGGTCACAAGATCTAAGAAACGGCTAGGGTTTCTCCCTAGCTCTGATACCATGACAGAAGTTGTAAAGAAGTAGAAAACTTGTATTGATTGTATGAAGGATAAGAGGGGACTGTCCTCATAAGGCAGAGAACCCTAATACATTAGAAGTAAAGATAAAGTAGCACCCCTATTACACTTTGAACTAAGATAGTTAAACAGTAATAAAGGTAAATCTACATACTCTGACAGTTTGGTCACTGATTTACATCAAATCTTACCTACAAAGTAGTGAATGGTGAGCCAAACCCGTCTTTGATTTCCAAATCTCTCCCAATAAGATTAGAAAACTAAATTTATGGTTGACACCATCATAGATTTGATTGTAGACAGGATTCAATTGGATCATTCCCAATCAGGGTCAGCACCAGATCCCTAAGAAACTAGGATCTCCATCATCTCGTTTCTCCCATCCACCCCAAGGACGGTGACCACCCAATTATAATAGAGGATGTCTTAAATGAGAGCTGTGGATGACAGTGTCCAAGTTTAACCTTTTTCTTTATCAAATTTGGTATTGAGGAATTTGACTAGGATCTCCCGAATATCATGTATTCCATCTTTCTTTGATTTAGCAAATCGCCATGATCAGATTTGATTGTAGACAGTACATATAACTTAGAGTCGGAGTAAAGATAATAGCACCCCTATTACACTTTGAACTAAGATAGCCTTTAGTTGAAGGATAAGGTAAATCATACTATGATTTGGTCACTGATTTCTTGCCAAGTGGGAAAACAATAAGAGAGGCAGACGAGGAATCCTTCTTAGGATGATTAAAGTTATGTTTTCTGTTAGATTATGATTGTAGAAATCCTAGAAACCCTGAATTGTTCATTGGAAGTCCACTCTTCATCTTCTCTTGAAGTTTGCTTTTGATCCGTTACATGAGCAGATTTAATCTCTTACCTACAAAGTAGTAATGGTGAGCCATGATTTTGATTTCCAACTTCATGATAAGATTAGAAAACTAAATTTATGGTTGGATAATTACTGTAGATTTGATTGTAGACAGTACATATAACTTAGGATTCAATTGGAGGGTTTGAGTAGGTCACAAGATCTAAGAAAGACAAGCTAGAAGGTTTCTCCCTAGCTCACGATACCATGACAGAAGTTGTAAAAAGAAGTGAAGTTGGTATCATGGTAGTGGTGTATGCATGTTTGGTAGTTGATTATGAAACATATGAAGAACAAGTGGGTTGATGTTGGATTTGAGTTTGAAGCTTAGTTTTGTTGTTTATGTTTAGGTTGAAAATGAGTTTCTGACTTAATTTTCTTAACTTTATCTAATGTTTGTTGTAGGAGGTTGAAGGTAATGAGGAAAAACTTCCATTCAGATAACATTAAGGTGCAGGTTACATGAAACTTGATGGGCACCTTAATGGATTTAATATTTGTATCCATGGTTCAATTTTAGTTTATGAATGTAAATGGAAGATTGTTTATGAGATTATTATTAAACTTGCGTACCACTTAGATTCTTTTTTGGCTAATTGGATTGTGTTTGTATTGGATGGGGAGAGTGAATTGGAATGGCAGTAAAAGGATAATGTGTTGAATGAAGTTGGGTAAGCGGGATCTAAGAGTCATGGCTGGTGAGTCGGCACTGGTGACTTCACTGACTTGTTCATTGTTCTAAGGTGTTCCATTGTCTTAACGACTGCTGATGGGGAGGGCATGGATCACTACTCCCAAGTAAGATTGTTTATGAGCTTATTATTAAACTTGCGTACCACATAGATTCTTTTTTGGCTAATTGGATTGTGTTTGTATTGGCTAGGGAGAGTGAATTGGAATGGCATCATAAGGATACTGTGCTGAATGAAGCTGCGTAAGTTGGATCTAAGACTCATGGCTGGTGAGTCGGCACTGGTGACTTCACTGACTTATTCATTGTTCTAAGGTGTTCCATTGTCTCAACGACTGCTGATGGGGAGGGCATGGATCACTACTCCCAATTAAGTTACTTGAATTTATAGGTTCTTTACAATTTCCTTTGTTAGTTGTTGCTGGTCATTTAAGATTATCTCAGCTGTTCACTATTATGATTTTGTATAATTGCAGAACCCCATTTTCGTATCAAGATCATTGGGTTGCCAGTATGATTTTTTAGGATTAGCCGGGTCTAATTACCATGCCCACGTTACATCTTTTTCTCTGTAAAGATGTGATAATGTTTTTGGTTCAAGTTCTTATGATCATTCTTTACATATGTTTACGTTGTTGGTATTTTCTTCTACACTCAATCTTATTATTCCACTTAGCAGGAAGAACATCGGTCTGGAAAGCATTAACCCACAGGTTCTTGAGGGGTCTTTCAGTGTTTCACCTGAAGCTGATAAGCATTTTGGTTCGGAGAGGCGTAATGTTAAAATCTTTTTCACTACACCCTAAGAAGTCTGGCTCATAATGAAGAAGTGTTACAGTTTACATTTTTTTTTTTTGATTTACAACCTAGTTAATTAGTGAGAAGACTGATTGTCTCCATCTCCAATCACCATATTTTTTTAGTGTTTATATTCGAGATGAAGTTTAGTTGTTCAAGTTTTCATAGATGCTGCTTGTTAATATTTCAGTTCTTGAAACTGTTCAGTAATGGTTTAGACGTGGCTAAAGGATACATTTTATAATTTTGTTATTTTCCTTGCACATTTCATACATTTTTGTTCTCCTCATTCCTGACCTTCCACGTGTCAACTGATAGTGAATTATATAGCCCCACGCCACGTGGACTAAAACCGTAGGAACTGAGTTAACAAGGGAAGTCGGAATGGCTGAGTTAGCAAGAGAACTCGTTGATTCGAAAGACTTAGATATGAATCGAAGGACTTAAACGTCTTTTCCTAGTACCCTAACTGTGGCAAAAAGGAGGATAATGGCCGTTAGGCGTTTTTTCAAACAAAAAAAAACGATCGAAACCGGCCTAAATTTGCAAAGTTAAAAAAAATGGACTAGAATTATCTTATCTTATCTTATATATATATATATATACTAATATAAAGAAAAGACCTGTTTTTCAACCGTGGCCACCCTTTTTACCAAAATGCCCCTCCACGTTTCTTTTTTTCTGCTCACTTTTTCGTAAACTTTAAACAAACGAGGGGTTAATTGGTGTTTATTCTTCCCATTATACTTCGATTCTTTCATATTCCGCTTTAGTTCGAGAAGAAAACTTTCCCCACCCACAAATCATCCTTCTGACTTTTAATCTCTCAAATATCTACAACCATTGGGGCTTCTCTGCAATTTCTTCAAGCTCATCGTATGTCTTCCCTCTCTTTAGCTCATCTGAACTCATCTATCATCAAAAAGATTTTTATTTCATCAAACCTTGGATTCTATTTTTCTATTAAAACTTTGATTGCAGTCAGAATCTTTGTTTACTGTTTTGAGTGGAAGATTCATTTAGCTGTTGTTAGTTAGATGAAAACGATGTTCAGTTCGCAACTTTTTTCCGTGAATTATAGTTTTGGAACTCTATCTGTTTGTAAAAATGCTCGAGAGGAAAACGATGTTCAGCTTGCAATTTTTGTTTGGTTTACTGCTAACTCCATGCTTAGTCATAAGTATGTGAACCTTAATTGTTGGAAGAATTGCTTGTGAAAAAAAACAGTTCGAGGTATTTGAGTAGTAATACATATTATTTCTAAGCACTATGCGAATATTAGAGGCATGTGATTGTTTCTTTTAAGTGATTTTTTAGCCAAGTCATAACAAATTTTAATGACATGCATGATTATGGAAACTTGAGAGATGAATTTGTTATTATTGTAAAAGTGTGACTTTCAATCAAATACATAGTGGTGGTTCTTTGAAGGTAAAATACCCAATCGCCACGTGTCAACATCTCAAGAGATGGTCTCATGATAAGATGATGAGATAGAAGTATCGAATCATACTCCAAAAGGTGATTTCGTCTGAATCGAGATGCATGCTACACCGCTTCATGTATGACGCGTGTGAGGAGTGGTGTAATCATCTCAGACGGTCAAATCTAAAAAGAAGGAACGCATTTAATGAAGGATCAAAAGAGGCGTGGGTGAAGGTACATCGTATCAGGAGACTCGGACGATCCATACTACAACCCGAGGATGGTGCAGTACGATGCCCTTCAAGGAGGAGCAATGCGATAATGCACAAAGCAAGACAACTCGGAAGGAGAACCGAGCAAGACATCACGATGGATAGTATAGAGTTCGTCCAAGGTAATGAGAAGATGTATGATAGCTTCAGCAGCTCGGCGAGATCGGGTCACACCTCCACGAGTCCAGCCTGTCTATAAATACCAGTCCATGTAAAAGGAAATGGACATGTAATGTTGGATGGTCTTTCTACGAGATAATTCTAGAGAGAGATTTAAAGAAAGAGAGAGTGAGAAGTCTAAGTGATATTTGTAACTCTTTCAAGGGTAAGACCTTAATCAATAAAGAAGATAGTTTCTTTCCCATGGATGTAGGTCTCAATGGCCTAACCACGTTATATGCTTGTGTTCATCTTTACTTTCATGTTCTTTATATCTTGTTTATCTTTGAATATTAAATGTTAGTAGCTTATTAGTCGTTAGATCTACTTGGGTGTAGTCATCAGAAAAGATGCAACTACATTTGGGACTAGAAATAGGGAGGTATGAAGATTTAGTCTACCTCCCTTGTAAAGCTTTATAGTTTTTTCATAATCTCTCAAAGAGAAGTGGTTTTTCACACCACTGTGTAGATTTCTATGAGACCCATGAGTAGAACTCGGACACAACATAATCTATGCGATCGGTGAAGTCCTGAAGATCCTCAAAAACATTAGATCTACACCTTTTTCGCCGATTTTGTTTAAGATTTTTGTTCTTGTAAGATTTCCAGTACCTTCCTAAAGAGGCTCAGTAGAGTTGAAGGTCGGAGTGAAAATGGAGTCTAAACTACTCCAAATCAACACTCAAGCAATCTCCTCCGTGAAAGAGCTGGGAAGAAGTTTAAGCCATTAAACTTCGTAGAGAGAAAATCACACTACGAAAGTTGAAAAGACGAACTATTCATGGTGTTCTTCATCTCATAAGGAACTCAAAATAACCCAAAATCTTCTTCTTAGAAACTTAACTCTAAGTCAAGGGGAAAGGTTAATGATGAGTACATAATCATTCATCAAACTCAAAGTTTGTTCAAACCAAAAGTTTAAGATATTGAGAAATATTTCCTAAAATTGAAAAATGTGCTCCATCGTCATAACTTGTTTTTTTTCCATTAAAGGTCTGACGTGTCAAAGGAAGTAGTTTACTCGGAAAATGAGAACAACAAAACACCTTTTTCTGTCACTAAAACTTTATCCAAGTGGGGAATGTTTTAACATCATCACATATCTCCAAAATTTACTGAAAAGTCTTCCTGTACTAAAACTAAACAGTCTGAACTATGAATTAGTAATTGCGCATGACCTACAAACTTAGGGTCCCACTTTTCTGAAAGAAAAGACAAATTAAGCATTATTGCATATATCGTAGGTAAGGCGATGGTGACGAGACGATCCGCTCGTACGAGCCAAGGAGAAACTGAGGGAGCCCAACCCGAAGGACTAGACGGGATGGAGACAGGCGAGGCTTATACACAATGGCGTACTCCCAGGAGAGGGACAACCCGATAACTAATATCGGGAAGGGTTGACAGACAACTCTAGCTCTGACGAAGAGGGAAATCCCTTCGAAGGACAGGGTGATATTCATCTAACTCAACCAGGAGGGTTGAACCATTTGTCAAGGCAGATGGCAAACAACGGGGCTAAGGAGAATGATTCTTCTAACCTCGGTAATACCACTGCTGCTCTTGCAGCCATTATGAAAGCGCAAAAGGCGACAGAAGAAAGAATGAAAAAATTAGAACGACATAACAAGAGACTAGAAATGAAGAATCATAAGCTAAAACGCAGAACGAAAGGTGACCCTCACTATCATGGAGGAGATCCCCGAGAAGGAAAATCCTTTTGAAAATTTGTAAGACGATGAGCGTATTCATATGCCCGATACTTCGAACGAGGTGACCTATGATCGGTTTCCCATGGGGAGAAAAGGAGTTCTAAACAAAGAGGATAGCCCCTCGGAAGGGTCATTCGATGTTAATCCTAGGCAAAAACGAGAAAAGAATAAAAATGATGAAACTAAAACCAACCGCGAGGCCGAGAATCCGGCAGCTGTAAATCCCAAGCGAGGGGAGACTTCGAAAGAAAAGTCAACTCTCTCTAAGCTAGTGTCATATATTGAACAGTCCGATGAGGACTCGGGGCGATCAAGATATCGTTACCCGGAAATATCTGTCTCGCACGAAAGGGAACGAGGGCGAAAGAAGAAAGCCGAGACGAGGCATATTGATGATCAATTGCGGGTTCGACTCGCCAACTTGAGGCGATGTATAAAGAAGCTACAAGAAGACAAGGAGGCTAAAAATTGGTAGAAGTAATGCGGGGAGGCAAGACAATCTCCCCTAGTGGAGAGTTTGTTGACTCAACGATTTCCAAGGAAATACTCCTTTCGATCTTCGCAACTCATTTCAATGGGACCAACGATGCGGTTGAACATCTCCGATCTTATCGCATGACATTGACACACAGTGGATCCAATACGATGTTGTTATATGTAAGTTCTTTTCAATTGATCTAAAAGACGAAGCCCTAATGTGGTTTAATAACTTTCCGAAAGAATCGGTTAAGTCGTTTGCCCACCTATCCGAGCTATTCTTGGAGGCATACATGCACAATAGCCGAGTTAAACCAGGAATCGAAATGATGTTCTAATTATCCCGAGGACCAAAATGAGTCACTCCGTTCTCTTGTGACTCGCTGGAGGAAGTTATTTGCCGATATCGGTAGAAATCCAGAGGCCTATGCGATCTTGGGCTTCAAAAATAGTCTACGAAAGACAGACCCCATATTCGTCTGAATGTATGAAACCATGCCACCCGCTAGGAGACCGAGAGAAATCCGGGAAGACTACATAGCCCTCGAAGAACTCCAAGATGGGACCTACGATAAGTTGGTCAGAGGGAACAGTAGAGGAGCAAACGTGGTCGAACACAAAACCCTCAGACATAATCCCAAGGAGCAGAGCGATCTAACAATAGATCCACACGATTCGATAAACATATTAGTGGAGGATGGAAAGGGCGAGACCAGGCCCAGCAAAAGAAGGGAAAGTTTGTAGACCCAGTCTACACAAAGTTAAACACCCCTATTTCCGAGATATTCAAGAAGGTCGACGGTAAACACAAGATTAAATTTCCATGGAATAGACAGCAGCATCCCGGACATGCTAAGAACATAACAGATTTCTATGAGTTCCACCAGTTCTATAGCCATCCGATAGACTCATGTAGATATGTGAAGAAAATAATTTAAGAAATGATTGACGATGGTAAACTCCAGAAGTACATCGCGCAACCAGCGACCCAACAGGTAACATGACCACCTGTACATCGCGTGGAAATACCCCGCGAAGCACAGTACTCGGGGTGCAACACGATATCTCATTCGGCCATTACTGCTCCCATACCCGAAGGAAGTATTACAGGGCGAATTCATAAACGAAATTTCGAAGGTAACACAGTATTTAGTATGGAAGAGGAACCTCCCATAGAGGAGTGGATGAAACAACCTATCAGATTCTTGGCCTTAGAGGCACTAGACGGTGGGAGAAATCACAACGACCCCCTAGTGGTCACGATGGCCATCGCTCTCCCAGAGCACGAGGGCGGGGAGGAAAAGCCAAAGGCGCTACCATGGGCAATGCCTAAAATACTAATTGATGGAGGGAGTTCCGTCGAGATTTTATTTTATGAGACATTCAAACAAATGGGTCTAAGGGACGAGTGTCTAGTACCATCTATGTATAATATATTTGGTTTCAATGGCTCATCTACCCGTCCAAGAGGCGAGGTAACTCTAGAAATTAAATGCGGGAAAAATCATAACCTTAACTACATTCTCGCGTAGTGGATGTACTCTCACCCTATCTTTGCCATTGTTGGGCGATCAACTTATCACCGAGACTAAGGTTTCCAACACCGATGGGATCGCGAAATCATAGGAGACTCATCCGAGGGGAAGTATTGTTACAATATGGACGTACGGAATGGCGAGAATAGAGTAAATTCTCTAAAGGAGAAGAAGAAAAGAGCTAAGAATGCCAAGAGCCAAGAAGAAATCGATACTTACATAGCAGAAACGAATGAGGCAAAGCGCTCGGACAATGTTTTAGTCCCAACCTCGGATGCACCTATGGAGCCCTTATAGCAATTACATAATCTCTCCGATATCGGAGAGCTTAGGTCAAATTTCTCGGCCTCGGAACCTACAAAGGAAGTGAATATCATGAAAAAGCGGGGCTACAACAACCTCACCCAATATTTCGATTAGCAATCTATATGGACTAACTCTAATATACTTTTAAGAGAATCAACTAGACAATCAGACTCAATCTTAATAAAAAGTATATCAAGGAGTTAATATCTCTATCTCTCGATTTGATCTTTACTCAAGCAAATGGAAATTACTAGAGAGATAAACTTGGATGGTACCAAAGACCAATATCCAAGTGTCAATCAATGTAAATCAACAACCAAAGGTTGGATATTCTAATTGATTGATCTCAACGCACAACCTGTGATATTTTAATTATATAACAAAATATAATGCGAAATAGAAATAACACAGACACCAGAAGTTTTGTTAATGAGGAAACCGCAAATGCAGAAAAACCCCAGGACCTAGTCCAGTTGAACACCACACTTGTATTAAGCCGCTACAGACACTAGCCTACTACAAACTAACTTCGGTCTGGACTGTAGTTGAACCCTAATCAATCTCACACTGATTCAAGGTATAGTTGCGCTCCTTACGTCTCTGATCCCAGCAGGATACTTGATCGCTGTCGTATGCGTCAAAAATAATTTCACTTTCCTAAAGTATATGATAAGAAAGAGTTCGTATCCACAGAGGCGATTGTAGTTATTTAAGTTATCAATTTCTTAAAGTAACCAATTGGGGGGATTTCCTATTTCTATTTAAGCAATAAAAACAAATTAAAAGCAAAGTAAATTGTAGAAAGTAATCAATGGAGAGAGATATTGGTCAAGGAATTCATCTTCAATCTTAGACATGTGCTTGCATATATGATTAGAATTACAATTTAATCTCTTGTGTTATCAAAAGCCTAGAGAATCAAGAGAGCAAGATAATCTATTAATTTCCTAAGTTCATCAACACACACATTAGGGCTGCGTATGTGAAATCTACCTAAAGAATAACCTAACGCCTTGCGCTAATCAAGTTCAATTCCTAGGAGCATTAAGTTTCGAAATAGGCTAATCAATGTAATTGTCATCGTTGTACATAACAATTCGGACAATGGTCAAACTCTACATATGATTACGAGTGTATCACTACAAACCGTAAACATATCATGCTACTTGTATTCAAGGTTATCGCTCGATGAAAAACCCTAAAATAGCTATGGACTAAGATGAAAGTTCAATTAATTGGCCACTTAACTAATCAAACATCATAATCCTATCACAATACTTCAATCATGTGATCATAAAAAACAGTAGATAATTGAACGATAATCAAGAGAAAAACTAATACATAAAGCAAACACAAGTTTTAGAAATCGGACTACATCCTTAACCAATAATAGAAATTTAGCTACTCATAGCTATGGAGTTCATCACAAAATATAAGTTGAATAAAGAAGAAGATGAACAAAAGCAAACCCTAGTTGCGTAAACAAAAAATGGCCCTCCAAAATTCCAAGAATAAGATGTCTTTCAAGAGTTGTAGAATTCTTCTTTTATAGCTTTTCTCTCCTTCCAAAATTAGGTCAAGTCTTCAAAGTCCATTAGATGAAAATCCACCAAGCCCACGAGAGAGAGAAACCCATGTAGAAAATATGTCCAAAAATCGTCACGGAAATCGGTATTATGGCCGGAAATCGCGTAGGAGAAGTGACTGGAAAATTCCGCCCAGGCCACTTGGTCAACGAGTCGGATCGGTCAACTTGGTCAAGGTATAGTCTGCCGAGTTAACTCGAGTCGACCGAGTCATGGTGTGAGTCAGACACTGACTCGGCTAACTGAGTGATCGCTGTCGTAAGCGACACAAATATAATTACACTTTCTTACTACTCAAAATATAAATATAGCAAGGGCAAGAAAGGATCGATCCCACAGAGAGGTCTAGATTGTCAAATTGTTATGGTTCCTTATAAATAACACCGGTAGTTTTGTGATTTTATGAAATAAAATAAATAAAAGCAAATAAAGAAATAAGCAAACAAATAAGATAGAAGCGATATTGGTTAAGGATTTCGTTTTCATTCACTAACATGCTTTTCACAATAACTAGAATTGATATTTAATCTCAACTTTTATCAAAGACCCTAGAATACCTTGATCGCAAGAATATCCCGCAAATCTCCTCATGTCATCAACAAACACATTAAAAGATGCGAATATGAATTCTACCTAAAGGAACAACCTAACGTGTAAAAGCACTAATCAAGTTTAATTCCCTAGATGCGTTAAGTTCTATGAAATCAGGCCAATCAAAGCAATTGAACGTGGAAAGCGCACTAATTCAATTTAACAAAGGTTACGATTCACATATGATCATGAGAATATATCACTACAAACCATAATCATAATATGCTACTTGTATTCAAGGGATATCACTTTTGCGTATAATAAACCCTAAACTAGCAATAGATGTGATTAGAAGTTCTACCAATTTGCAACTTGACAAAACAATCAATCAATCATAAAACAATATTTTCAAGAGAATTGCAAACGATAATTATGAGACAAAACTAATATATTGAATCAAAGAATCATGCTTTGTGAAATCCAACTATTCCATAACCAAAAGATAATTAGGTACTCATATTCATGGAGTTCATCACAAGAAGAAAGAGAAGAAACTTCATGGTTCTAAATCCTAGAATAAAGTAGAAGCGATAAAAACGTTTTCTAAGATAAAAGATATCCCATAGATAATAAAAGTCTTCTCTTTATATAGCTCCACTCCTTCCAAAACTAGGTTTTGTCTTCAAGTCCATTAGTTGGAAATTCACCCGGCCCACCATGGAGAGAAACCCGTGTAGAAATTATGTCCCAAAAACGCTCATTGGAAAACTGGGATTATGGTCGGAATCCCGCCTTAAAAGTCGCGGAAAGTGTCTCGGGTGACCCAAGCAAAGTCAAACCAACCACCGGGTCAACGGGTCGGGGACCGTCGAGTCAACTGCGGGTTGGATCGGGTCAACTCGAATCGGGGAGAGAGTCGGGCCCAATTCGGGTCATTGAGTCGGGGAGTCACCGGGGTCGAGATGGGTTCAGGTCTCTGTGTCACCTTGGCCTAGGCCATTTGCGATCTTGCACAGCCAGAACCGTCTTGCACCATGATTATGCTTCAATGCTTCCCTTCCAAATACATCTTGGCCTTGCACTTAGCTATGTCAATCGAACCAATTGATACTCCCAATTTCACTACCATGTCACCTTGCAGCTCAAAATCAACTCAATCCGCAGTTCCATACTCATCATTGCCTCCAATTCACCGCAATCCCTCTTATGTTCTTCACCCAAAACTACCAACACACAAAGCAACCTCTCTTCACCGATTTCTTGCCCTGTAACTCCCATTGTACTTTGCGATCGCTCCACCGCATTCCGGTTCAATCATCGCATAACTCGAAAACCTAGCGGTTTCCTTTCCTGTTCCACAATCGAGTCCTGCAATCAGCTCGGACAACACACCAAAGCATTGCTCACCCTGCAATGCGATTCGAGCCATGGCAACACCAATCCTTGGACTGCACGACCTGTAAAAACCACCGACTTCCATAATCTCTCGCACCTGCCCTCACTAGTACCATCTCTCGAGCCACATTTCAATTCATCACAAACCCGAGTTTAGCTTCATGCCACCTGAACTGTGTGACAAAGACCACCACTGTCTCTTTCTTGTTCACTCCGAGCTCATACCTCAATCCCCTTCTATCTTTGCAATCGCGGCTCTTACACCGAACCAAGCAATTCCTTCTAGCCTCTCAACAATAGCTCCAATTCATAATCTACGGCATCACTTCATGTATAAGAACCACAAGCCACAGCAGCATCTATAACCAACCATCTAGAACTTTCTTGTTCTGTGCACTTGCATTCCACCGATTCTTGTACATTCACCCGCATTTGTAGCCTCCACATTCACCCGAGATCCTGGCAAACACCTCCAAGTACTAGCTTAGCCTCACAGTTCAAGTTCCAACCTTCTCGTGCCATTTCACCTGCTGTCAACCCTAAGATCGCCCCTTTGTATAACTCCAAATCATTGCTTCTTCTTGCATTCTCTGCCATCCTTGTGCTTCACTGGGAATCCAACCATGATGGCTCTGCTCCAAACCTCAGACTGAACTATTCCTCTTGCACCATCATCTGCAATGTGCAAAGCATGGCAGTTCCCATGACACTTGCCATATCGGTCTCGAGTGTCGAACAAAACCCAAATCAAATTGCACTACCCCATTTCTTACTCACACATAACACTCCATCTCCAACTACAACTCCATAGTAGCATCATCATTGTCTTCCATAAACACCACTACCATTATTCCATAAACAACAAACTCCATTGAGACCAAACAACGGCGGCGAGACCATCCTCCTCCTCGAATTCTTCTCTCGCTCGAGCATCACGAACTCGAACACCACAAGTCGACAGCTCCACTGAACTTCGGTTCTCGTTAACGGCATAAGGTATCAATGTATCAAGCCTCAAGCATTCTTCCGGTATATTCGAAAACCAACAACAACGGCCTCAACAAAGATCCCATTTGAACCATTCAAACACGAAGAAAGCTCGAAAAACTCCAAGCATTGCCTCACTCAAACCCCACCTGCTCATTGTAGCTAATACCACTCCACAACTCGCACTCTGATACATCTGCAGTCCCATTTTGTAATTCATCCCATTTGAACCCTAAACACCAATGAACTGACCCTCTCTCAATTTGCACCATTACGCTCGACCCCTTATCAAACCCTAACTTCAATTTCCACTCAAATTCACCGTAATTCTACCACGAACCCTAATTCCATTTTTGGGGACGAACGGAGAGAAACCCTAATTCGATCTCAACACCAGCCATCTCTTGCTTCGAGTTCATCTCGATCTGTCCATCGATCCAACAGCTGCAAATGCCTGTTCTTCACTTCTCTCTGATTTCAATTCAACAACCGGGCAGATTCATCCCACTTAACTCCATCGACTCAATCATTTCGGGTAGAACAAGTGAATGTTAGAGAAAATAACATTTCTCTCGATATGTTTAGGTACGAGAATGGAACGGTTATTCCCACTTAAGTGGCTCGATAAGGGCTACATAGCTGGCAGCCCCCTAACCAATGCTGATTGCCTTTTAGTATTCCTCCAAGAGTTACCCCTTAACCTGGACTGGGCTCCAGATAACACATGCCTGTGAAATGACACTCTTGCCCTTATTGCTTATGAATTCTTGTTTTGCCCATAACTTCTTCATACGAACTCGAATGACTCCATTCTTTCGCCATCGTCTTCATCTTCTCGTCCTCTACACAATGAAAAGTAGAAATCTTGTATTTGAACGAGTTCCAATTGGTCTTTTTGCTCCAAATGACTCCATTGCACCTAATAAACTCAAAAGCACACATAAGATACATAATTCACACGAAAATTCGCAAAGAAAGCATAAATACTAGATATTAAATTAGGTGTATTCTACACCTATCAGATTCCCCACACTTAGACTTTGCTAGTCCTCGAGCAAATCAAACAAAACAATAAAATACAACAACTCCGTGTCGTCGAGGCTACGGTCACTTTTAGCATAAATAACAAGCCTTTAAACCCCTAGGTGTCCCTAGTGGACGAGTTATAGTCTCGTGAAGGTTTACTAGAGATATACCTACAAAACCTATATTTCAAACCCCGTCTATTCGTGACAAATCAATGAACGAATCCAAAATGACTACAGGAGGAGGTACCTTGCAAATTCAATTCAATTATTAGTAAATAAACTCTAATTAGATAGTTGAACAAGCCACAATACTCGGAAACTAACAAACCACAATCACAATGAAAAGATTAAGAAGATGGATAAAGATGTAGATATTGGCGAATATTCACAAGTGATCGATGTTTCCCATATCTGTCAAGGTCACAAGATGAACCTAATCCTATTGGATTGAGCTCTTTGCTTTGAATGCTACATCAAATCAATTGGCATATACAAGGGAACCAAGAGTGACTTTATTCAACACAATAATAATTTTTTTTTTTTTTTTTTTTATGATTGGATCAAACTGGATCCAATTTCTCTTTTTTTTTATAGACGGCATGATTAGATCTTTTGGATCCAAGCGCATGCTTCTTGTCAGCAAGTACATGATAGTTGCCTTGGATCCTGCATTCCACGCTTGTTTAGGCGACGGAGACAGGGACTACGTTTCACACATACTGCTATTCCCAAGTGTCTTTTTATTCCGTTTTGGTCTAATTGATCGGTCCTTTTTTTCTTTTTTTTTCATATTATTTTTTCTTCTTTTTTTCTTTTTTTTTTTCAATTTTTTTTTCTTTTTCTAGTAACTCAATCACTCTATTTCATCCTAGCAGTAATAACACGTCGATGTTTAGTGACCCACCAAAGCACTTAGAGAACAATAGATAAATATGGAAAAATAAAAATAGCATGTAATATGGTGATATTCCGAGATATGGTAACAACTATCATGTTAATTTGTGATTTCTGGAGTTATATTCTTCCCTTTTAGTTAATTGGTTCCTCAACTCCTGCATTCAAAATGGTTCCATCCACTAATGGTGTCAAAAACAAACTATACAAACATATAAATGCTCCCCCACACTTAAACTTCACATTGTCCTCAATGTGTAAAACCGAAAGTTCAGAATTCTGACGTAACAGCAGATAAAACGCAAAAACTGTGCAAATTGGTAAGGAATTTGGAAAAACTCCATTTCACAAAAGTTGTTCATCTACGTGTTTTCTACACAGTGTCAAAATTTCACAGTGTTTTGATAAACGGTCTGACAGTTATGGTCTCTGGACTGAACTACGCGCAGTCTGAAATTTTCTGACGAAAAGGTATTCGGCATAATTCTCTTCTAAGATAGATACCGGACTCAATGAAATTAAACATAGGGATGCAAATATGATATAAAAACAGTAAAAAATAAATAAACGAAACAAAAATAAAAAGCAAAAGGATAAGAGATACAAAACCGGTGGGTTGCCTCCCACTAAGCGCTTGTTTTAAAGTCGTCAGCCCGACTATATCCTTGCAAGATTCATTCCCCATACACCAATAATCGGAAAAGTTGGGGATCCGTCCATAGAACCTGTTTTGCAAACACTAGCTTCACACAAATATTAGTAATATAAAACAAAAGTGAAGCTATGAACCGGTAAAAGTTTCCCCCACACTTATTCTTGTCCACACATGGAAGTGCATAAAGAATATAGAAGTCGGGTACCTCCACGGTTTCTGGTTCCATAACCTGCATAGTATGAGAATCAAGTATCTCTAATGGTGGAAATCGAGAAACAAAGTCATCCAACAATATTCTCGAAGCACATACATTCAAACCAATAAGAGGTAAAGGAGAAGAAATAATAGGCAAAGGGTTAGATAAACCTTTCACAATCTCTTGTATTATGGAATCCTCTTCATCCTTGAAAAACTCAAGTGAATTATTCACCTCTTGTGTATCATGGTCCTCTATCAAACCTTGCAACCATTCTTCGTCCGTTTCTGCCTTAACCAAAGTCTCGACGTAAACATCATCATTACAATTATTTGCAAGCTCAATTGGGTCTTCCACAATATTGGTTATAACGGTCTCATTCTCAACACACTCCTCTTTATTAGACTCACACCTTGTTGCAAAATCTTGTAAAACACTAGTTTCATCATACTCATGTACCTTTTGAATAGGTGTTTGATCATTATAAAGATCAAGAGTTGAGTCAACTACACTAATGTCATCAAATATCTCCAAAGGTTGGTCCTTTTTAACACATTCATCTTCGTCTTCATCTTCAGACTCACCATAATAAGAATCGTCGTCGGTTTCCCAACCCTTATCACGACGTCGTTTAAGTTCCATATGAATAGTCCTACTAATTTCATCGACTAGCTCTTCCGAGGCTCCATCATCTTCCAACTTGTATAATTTCTGCGCAAGTCTCTTGACGTTCACACGCTTACCACCATTGACTACAATATGTTCTCTTTCCCATGACTCTTCCCTTTGAATGGGTGAATGATCATAACTACGATCTGGAGTCGGGTAAGAAGAAATATTCCAAAAATTGTTTTGTGCGACGTTCTCTCTATCACGGTCAAGTTGGTCTAGCCTTTGTTGCATGTTTTGTAACCCATTCATAATCTGCATACAACTCGAATAAAGCCAATTAGATGTAGACTTATCCCACCTAGGTGCCTGACTTACATACCCACTACAAGGTTGTTGTTGGTATGTATGAAAATCACCATAAGGTTCTCTAGGATATGCATCATAGCCAATAAATTGGTTTTGATTGCATCCCATAGATGGTGGGTAATTTTCATAGTGTTGAGGAGGTTGAAAATCATATCCATTGCTCCAATATGCTCCTTCCATAGAAATAAGCACCGAAATAAGATTCTCAAACCAAGTTAGAACCCAGAAAATAAGGAAAATAAAAACAAAAATAAAACAAAAACTAAATACAAAAATAAGAAACCAAAAACAATTGACAACCGCTGCCTCCCCGGCAACGGCGCCAAAATTTGATCGCTGTCGTAAGCGACACAAATATAATTACACTTTCTTACTACTCAAAATATAAATATAGCAAGGGCAAGAAAGGATCGATCCCACAGAGAGGTCTAGATTGTCAAATTGTTATGGTTCCTTATAAATAACACCGGTAGTTTTGTAATTTTATGAAATAAAATAAATAAAAGCAAATAAAGAAATAAGCAAACAAATAAGATAGAAGAGATATTGGTTAAGGATTTCGTTTTCATTCACTAACATGCTTTTCACAATAACTAGAATTGATATTTAATCTCAACTTTTATCAAAGACCCTAGAATACCTTGATCGCAAGAATATCCCGCAAATCTCCTCATGTCATCAACAAACACATTAAAAGATGCGAATATGAATTCTACCTAAAGGAACAACCTAACGTGTAAAAGCACTAATCAAGTTTAATTCCCTAGATGCGTTAAGTTCTATGAAATCAGGCCAATCAAAGCAATTGAACGTGGAAAGCGCACTAATTCAATTTAACAAAGGTTACGATTCACATATGATCATGAGAATATATCACTACAAACCATAATCATAATATGCTACTTGTATTCAAGGGATATCACTTTTGCGTATAATAAACCCTAAACTAGCAATAGATGTGATTAGAAGTTCTACCAATTTGCAACTTGACAAAACAATCAATCAATCATAAAACAATATTTTCAGAGAATTGCAAACGATAATTATGAGACAAAACTAATATATTGAATCAAAGAATCATGCTTTGTGAAATCCAACTATTCCATAACCAAAAGATAATTAGGTACTCATATTCATGGAGTTCATCACAAGAAGAAAGAGAAGAAACTTCATGGTTCTAAACCCTAGAATAAAGTAGAAGCGATAAAAACGTTTTCTAAGATAAAAGATATCCCATAGATAATAAAAGTCTTCTCTTTATATAGCTCCACCCCTTCCAAAACTAGGTTTTGTCTTCAAGTCCATTAGTTGGAAATTCACCCGGCCCACCATGGAGAGAAACCCGTGTAGAAATTATGTCCCAAAAACGCTCGCCGGAAAACTGGGATTATGGCCGGAATCCCGCCGGAAAAGTCGCCGGAAAGTGTCTCAGATGACCGGCAAAGTCAAACCGGCCACCGGGTCAACGGGTCAGGCCGTCGTCGAGTCAACTCGGGTTGGATCGGGTCAACTCGAATCGGGGAGAGAGTCGTGCCCAATTCAGTCATTGAGTCGGGGAGTCACTGGGGTCGATGGGTTCAGGTCTGTGTCACCTTGGCCTAGGCCATTTGCAGTCTTGCACAGCCGTAACTTTGCTTTTCACCATGATTATGCTTCAATGCTTCCCTTCCAGCCATCTTGGCCTGCACTTAGCTATGTCAATCGAACCAGTTGATACTCCCAATTTCACTACCATGTCACCTTGCAGCTCAAAATCAACTCAATCCGCAGCCCATACTCATCATTGCCTCCAATTCACCGCAATCCCTCTTATGTTCTTCACCCAAAACTACCAACACACAAAGAACCTCTCTTCACCGATTTCTTGCCTCGTAACTCCCATTGTACTTTGCAAAGATCAGCTCCACCGCATTCCAGTTCAATCATCAAAGCATAACTCGAAAACCTAGCAGTTTCCTTTCCTGTTCCACAATCAGTCCTGCAATCAGCTCGGACAACACACCAAAGATTGCTCAGCCCCCAATGCGCTTCAGGCCATGGCAACACCAATCCTTGACCGCACCTGACCTGTAAAACCACCAGCTTCCATAATCTCTGGCACTGCCCTCACTAGTACCATCTCTCGAGCCACATTTCAATTCATCACAGCCCGAGTTTAGCTTCATGCCACCCGAACTGTGACAAGACCACCACTTGTCTCTTTCTTGTTCACCCGAGCTCATACCTCAATCCCCTTCTATGCCGCAATCTGCGGCTCTTACACCAGAACCAGCAATTCCTTCTAGCCTCTCAACAATAGCTCCAATTCATAATCATGGCATCACTTCATGTATAAGAACCACAAGCCACAGCAGATCTATAACCAACCATCTAGAACTTTCTTGTTCTGTGCACTTGCATTCCACCATTCTTGTACATTCACCTGCATTTGTAGCCTCCACATTCACCTCGAGATCCTGGCAAACACCTCCCAAGTACTAGCTTAGCCTCACAGTTCAAGTTCCAACCTTCTCAGGCCATTTCACTCGCTGTCAACCCGCATCAGCCCCTTTGTATAACTCCAAATCATTGCTTCTTCTTGCATTCTCTGCCATCCTTGTGCTTCAGCTGGGAATCCAACCATGATGGCTCTGCTCCAAACCTACAAATGAACTATTCCTCTTGCACCATCATCTGCAATGTGCAGCATGGCAGGTTCCCATGACACTGCCATATCGGTCTCAACTGAACAAAACCATTTCAATTTGCACTACCCCATTTCTTACTCGTCACATAACAGCCTCCATCTCCAACTACAGCTCCATAGTAGCATCATCATTGTCTTCCATAAACACCACTACCATTATTCCATAAACAACAAACTCCATTGAGACCAAACAACGGCAGCAGAGACCATCCTCCTCCTCGAATTCTTCTCTCGGCTCGAGCATCACGAACTCGAACACCACAAGTCGACAGCCCGAACTTCGGTTCTCGTTAACGGCATAAGGTATCAATGTATCAAGCCTCAAGCATTCTTCCAAAGATATTCGAAAACCAACAACAACAGCCTCAACAAGATCCCATTTGAACCATTCAAACCTGAAGAAAGCTCGAAAACTCCAAGCATTGCCTCACTCAAACCCCACCGCTCATTGTAGCTAATACCACTCCACAACCTGCACTCGATACATCTGCAGTCCCATTTTGTAATTCATCCCGATTTGAACCCTAAACACCAACAGAACTGACCCTCTCTCAATTTGCACCATTACGCTCGACCCCTTATCAAACCCTAACTTCAATTTCCACTCAAATTCACTGTAATTCTACCACGAACCCTAATTCCATTTTTGGGGACGAACGGAGAGAAACCCTAATTCGATCTCAACACCAGCCATCTCTTGCTTCTGAGTTCATCTCGATCTGTCCATCGATCCAACAGCTGCAGCTGTTCTTCACTTCTCTCTCGGATTTCAATTCAACAACCGCAGATTCATCCCACTTAACTCCATCGACTCAATCATTTCGGGTAGAACAAGTGAATGTTAGAGAAAATAACATTTCTCTCGATATGTTTAGGTACAGGAATGGAACGGTTATTCCCACTTAAGTGGCTCGATAAGGGCTACATAGCTAGCAGCCCCCTAACCAATGCTGATTGCCTTTTAGTATTCCTCCAAGAGTTACCCCTTAACCTGGACTGGGCTCCAGATAGCACATGCCTGTGAAATGACACTCTTGCCCTTATTGCTTATGAATTCTTGTTTTGCCCATAACTTCTTCATACGAACTCAGAATGACTCCATTCTTTCGCCATCGTCTTCATCTTCTCGTCCTCTACACAATGAAAAGTAGAAATCTTGTATTTGAACGAGTTCCAATTGGTCTTTTTGCTCCAAATGACTCCATTGCACCTAATAAACTCAAAAGCACACATAAGATACATAATTCACACGAAAATTCGCAAAGAAAGCATAAATACTAGATATTAAATTAGGTGTATTCTACACCTATCAGATTCCCCCACACTTAGACTTTGCTAGTCCTCGAGCAAATCAAACAAAACAATAAAATACAACAACTCCGTGTCGTCGAGGCTACGGTCACTTTTAGCGTAAATAACAAGCCTTTAAACCCCTAGGTGTCCCTAGTGGACGAGTTATAGTCTCGTGAAGGTTTACTAGAGATATACCTACAAAACCTATATTTCAAACCCCGTCTATTCGTGACAAATCAATGAACGAATCCAAAATGACTACAGGAGGAGGTACCTTGCAAATTCAATTCAAATATTAGTAAATAAACTCTAATTAGATAGTCGAACAAGCCACAATACTCGGAAACTAACAAACCACAATCACAATGAAAAGATTAAGAAGATGGATAAAGATGTAGATATTGGCGAATATTCACAAGTGATCGATGTTTCCCATATATCTGGTCTCAAGGTCATCTTAAGATGAACCTAATCCTATTGGATTGAGCTACTTTAGTGCTTGAATGCTACATCAAATCAATTGGCATATACAAGGGAACCAAGAGTGACTTTATTCAACACAATAATAATTTTTTTTTATTTTTTTTTTTATGATTGGATCAAACTGATCCAATTTCTCTTTTTTTTTTAGACTGCATGATTAGATCTTTTGGATCCAAGCGCATGCTTCTTGTCGGCAAGTACATGATAGTTGCCTTGGATCCCGCATTCCACGCTTGTTTAGGCGACGGAGACAGGGACTACGTTTCACACATACTGCTATTCCCAAGTGTCTTTTTATTCCGTTTCGGTCTAATTGGTCGGTCCTTTTTTTTTTCTTTTTTTTCAAATATTTTTCATTTTTTTTTTTCTTTTTTCTCTTTTTTTTTTTCTTTTTTCTTTTTCTAGTAACTCAATCACTCTATTTCATCCTAGCAGTAATAACACGTCGATGTTTAGTGACCCACCAAAGCACTTAGAGAACAATAGATAAATATGGAAAAATAAAAATAGAATGTGATATGGTGATATTCCGAGATATGGTAACAACTATCATGTTAATTTGTGATTTCGAGTTATATTCTTCCCTTTTAGTTAATTGGTTCCTCAACTCCTGCATTCAAAATGGTTCCATCCACTAATGGTGTCAAAAACAAACTATACAAACATATAAATGCTCCCCCACACTTAAACTTCACATTGTCCTCAATGTGTAAAACCGAAAGTTCAGAATTCTGACGTAACAGCAGATAAAACGCAAAAACTGTGCAAATTGGTAAGGAATTTGGAAAAACTCCATTTCACAAAAGTTGTTCATCTACGTGTTTTCTACACAGTGTCAAAATTTCACAGTGTTTTGATAAACGGTCTGACAGTTATGGTCTCTGGACTGAACTACGCGCAGTCTGAAATTTTCTGACGAAAAGGTATTCGGCATAATTCTCTTCTAAGATAGATACCGGACTCAATGAAATTAAACATAGGGATGCAAATATGATATAAAAACAGTAAAAAATAAATAAACGAAACAAAAATAAAATGCAAAAGGATAAGAGATACAAAACCGGTGGGTTGCCTCCCACTAAGCGCTTGTTTTAAAGTCGTCACCACTATATCCTTGCAAGATTCATTCCCCATACACCAATAATCGAAAAATTTGGGGATCCTTCCATAGAACCTGTTTTGCAAACACTAGCTTCACACAAATATTAGTAATATAAAACAAAAGTGAAGCTATGAACCGGTAAAAGTTTCCCCCACACTTATTCTTGTCCACACATGGAAGTGTATAAAGAATATAGAAGTCGGGTACCTCCACGGTTTCGGTTCCATAACCTGCATAGTATGAGAATCAAGTATCTCTAATGGTGGAAATCGAGAAACAAAGTCATCCAACAATATTCTCGAAGCACATACATTCAAACCAATAAGAGGTAAAGGAGAAGAAATAATAGGCAAAGGGTTAGATAAACCTTTCACAATCTCTTGTATTATGGAATCCTCTTCATCCTTGAAAAACTCAAGTGAATTATTCACCTCTTGTGTATCATGGTCCTCTATCAAACCTTGCAACCATTCTTCGTCCGTTTCTGCCTTAACCAAAGTCTCGACGTAAACATCATCATTACAATTATTTGCAAGCTCAATTGGGTCTTCCACAATATTGGTTATAACGGTCTCATTCTCAACACACTCCTCTTTATTAGACTCACACCTTGTTGCAAAATCTTGTAAAACACTAGTTTCATCATACTCATGTACCTTTTGAATAGGTGTTTGATCATTATAAAGATCAAGAGTTGAGTCAACTACACTAATGTCATCAAATATCTCCAAAGGTTGGTCCTTTTTAACACATTCATCTTCGTCTTCATCTTCGGACTCACCATAATAAGAATCGTCGTCGGTTTCCCAACCCTTATCACGACGTCGTTTAAGTTCCATATGAATAGTCCTACTAATTTCATCGACTAGCTCTTCCGAGGCTCCATCATCTTCCAACTTGTATAATTTCTCACGCAAGTCTCTTGACGTTCACACGCTTACCACCATTGACTACAATATGTTCTCTTTCCCATGACTCTTCCCTTTGAATGGGTGAATGATCATAACTACGATCCTGGAGTCGGGTAAGAAGAAATATTCCAAAATTGTTTTGTGCGACGTTCTCTCTATCACGGTCAAGTTGGTCTAGCCTTTGTTGCATGTTTTGTAACCCATTCATAATCTGCATACAACTCGAATAAAGCCAATTAGATGTAGACTTATCCCACCTAGGTGCACGACTTACATACCCACTACAAGGTTGTTGTTGGTATGTATGAAAATCACCATAAGGTTCTCTAGGATATGCATCATAGCCAATAAATTGGTTTTGATTGCATCCCATAGATGGTGGGTAATTTTCATAGTGTTGAGGAGGTTGAAAATCATATCCATTGCTCCAATATGCTCCTTCCATAGAAATAAGCACCTGAAATAAGATTCTCAAACCAAGTTAGAACCCAGAAAATAAGGAAAATAAAAACAAAAATAAAACAAAAACTAAATACAAAAATAAGAAACCAAAAACAATTGACAACCGCCGCCTCCCGGCAACGACGCTTAAAATTTGATCGTCGTAAGCGACACAAATATAATTACACTTTCTTACTACTCAAAATATAAATATAGCAAGGGCAAGAAAGGATCGATCCTACAGAGAGGTCTAGATTGTCAAATTGTTATGGTTCCTTATAAATAACACCGGTAGTTTTGTAATTTTATGAAATAAAATAAATAAAAGCAAATAAAGAAATAAGCAAACAAATAAGATAGAAGAGATATTGGTTAAGGATTTCGTTTTCATTCACTAACATGCTTTTCACAATAACTAGAATTGATATTTAATCTCAACTTTTATCAAAGACCCTAGAATACCTTGATCGCAAGAATATCCCGCAAATCTCCTCATGTCATCAACAAACACATTAAAAGATGCGAATATGAATTCTACCTAAAGGAACAACCTAACGTGTAAAAGCACTAATCAAGTTTAATTCCCTAGATGCGTTAAGTTCTATGAAATCAGGCCAATCAAAGCAATTGAACGTGGAAAGCGCACTAATTCAATTTAACAAAGGTTACGATTCACATATGATCATGAGAATATATCACTACAAACCATAATCATAATATGCTACTTGTATTCAAGGGATATCACTTTTGCGTATAATAAACCCTAAACTAGCAATAGATGTGATTAGAAGTTCTACCAATTTGCAACTTGACAAAACAATCAATCAATCATAAAACAATATTTTCGAGAATTGCAAACGATAATTATGAGACAAAACTAATATATTGAATCAAAGAATCATGCTTTGTGAAATCCAACTATTCCATAACCAAAAGATAATTAGGTACTCATATTCATGGAGTTCATCACAAGAAGAAATAGAAGAAACTTCATGGTTCTAAACCCTAGAATAAAGTAGAAGCGATAAAAAACGTCTAGATAGATAAAAGATATCCCATAGATAATAAAAGTCTTCTCTTTATATAGCTCCACTCCTTCCAAAACTAGGTTTTGTCTTCAAGTCCATTAGTTGGAAATTCACCCGGCCCACCATGGAGAGAAACCCGTGTAGAAATTATGTCCCAAAAACGCTCGCCGGAAAACTGGGATTATGGCCGGAATCCCGCCGGAAAAGTCGCCGGAAAGTACCTCAGGTGACCGGCAAAGTCAAACCGGCCACCGGGTCAACGGGTCAGGACCGTCGAGTCAACTCTGGGTTGGATCGGGTCAACTCGAGTCAGGAGAGAGTCAGGCCCAATTCAGGTCATTGAGTCAGGGAGTCAGCTGGGGTCGGATGGGTTCAGGTCTGTGTCACCTTGGCCTAGGCCATTTGCAGTCTTGCACAGGCCAGAACTGTGCTGCACCATGATTATGCTTCAGTGCGTCCCTTCCAGCCATCTTGGCCTGCACTTAGCTATGTCAACTGAACCAGTTGATACTCCCAATTTCACTACCATGTCACCTTGCAGCTCAAAATCAACTCAATCCGCAGTTCCATACTCATCATTGCCTCCAATTCACTGCAATCCCTCTTATGTTCTTCACCCAAAACTACCAACACACAAAAACCTCTCTTCACTGATTTCTTGCCCTGTAACTCCCATTGTACTTTGCAGCATCAGCTCCACTGCATTCCAGTTCAATCATCAGCATAACTCAAAAACCTAGCAGTTTCCTTTCCTGTTCCACAATCAGTCCTGCAATCAGCTCGGACAACACACCAGATTGCTCAGCCCTGCAATGCGATTCAGGCCATGGCAACACCAATCCTTGGACTGCACCTGACCTGTAAAACCACCAGCTTCCATAATCTCTGGCACTGCCCTCACTAGTACCATCTCTCGAGCCACATTTCAATTCATCACAGCCCAGAGTTTAGCTTCATGCCACCTGAACCTGTGACAGCACCACCACTGTCTCTTTCTTGTTCACCCGAGCTCATACCTCAATCCCCTTCTATGCTTTTACTGCGGCTCTTACACCAGAACCAGCAATCCCTTCTATCCTCTCAACAATAGCTCCAATTCATAACTGCGGCATCACTTCATGTATAAGAACCACAAGCCACAGCAGCATCTATAACCATCTAGAACTTTCTTGTTCTGTGCACTTGCATTCCACCAGATTCTTGTACATTCACCTGCATTTGTAGCCTCCACATTCACCTGAGATCCTGGCAAACACCTCCAGTACTAGCTTAGCCTCACAGTTCAAGTTCCAACCTTCTCAGGCCATTTCACCTGCCTGTCAACCCGGCATCACGCCCCTTTGTATAACTCCAAATCATTGCTTCTTCTTGCATTCTCTCGCCATCCTTGTGCTTCAGCTGGGAATCCAACCATGATGGCTCTGCTCCAAACCTACAGCTGAACTATTCCTCTTGCACCATCATCTGCAATGTGCAGCATGGCAGGTTCCCATGACACCGCCATATCAGTCTCAGGTCTGAACAAAACCAGCTCAGCTGCACTACCCCATTTCTTACTCTGTCACATAACAGCTCCATCTCCAACTACAGCTCCATAGTAGCATCATCATTGTCTTCCATAAACACCACTACCATTATTCCATAAACAACAAACTCCATTGAGACCAAACAACGGCAGCAGAGACCATCCTCCTCCTCGAATTCTTCTCTGGCTCGAGCATCACGAACTCGAACACCACAAGTCGACAGCTCCCTGAACTTCAGTTCTCGTTAACGGCATAAGGTATCAATGTATCAAGCCTCAAGCATTCTTCCAGTATATTCGAAAACCAACAACAACAGCCTCAACAGCATCCCATTTGAACCATTCAAACCTGAAGAAAGCTCAGAAAACTCCAAGCATTGCCTCACTCAAACCCCAGCTGCTCATTGTAGCTAATACCACTCCACAACCTGCACCTGATACATCTGCAGTCCCATTTTGTAATTCATCCCAGATTTGAACCCTAAACACCAACAGAACTGACCCTCTCTCAATTTGCACCATTACGCTCGACCCCTTATCAAACCCTAACTTCAATTTCCACTCAAATTCACTGTAATTCTACCACGAACCCTAATTCCATTTTTGGGGACGAACGGAGAGAAACCCTAATTCGATCTCAACACCAGCCATCTCTTGCTTCTGAGTTCATCTCGATCTATCCATCGATCCAACAGCTGCAGCTGTTCTTCACTTCTCTCTGGATTTCAATTCAACAACCGCAGATTCATCCCACTTAACTCCATCGACTCAATCATTTCAGGTAGAACAAGTGAATGTTAGAGAAAATAACATTTCTCTCGATATGTTTAGGTACAGGAATGGAACGGTTATTCCCACTTAAGTGGCTCTGATAAGGGCTACATAGCTAGCAGCCCCCTAACCAATGCTGATTGCCTTTTAGTATTCCTCCAAGAGTTACCCCTTAACCTGGACTGGGCTCCAGATAGCACATGCCTGTGAAATGACACTCTTGCCCTTATTGCTTATGAATTCTTGTTTTGCCCATAACTTCTTCATACGAACTCAGAATGACTCCATTCTTTCGCCATCGTCTTCATCTTCTCGTCCTCTACACAATGAAAAGTAGAAATCTTGTATTTGAACGAGTTCCAATTGGTCTTTTTGCTCCAAATGACTCCATTGCACCTAATAAACTCAAAAGCACACATAAGATACATAATTCACACGAAAAATTCGCAAAGAAAGCATAAATACTAGATATTAAATTAGGTGTATTCTACACCTATCAGATTCCCCCACACTTAGACTTTGCTAGTCCTCGAGCAAATCAAACAAAACAATAAAATACAACAACTCCGTGTCGTCGAGGCTACGGTCACTTTTAGCATAAATAACAAGCCTTTAAACCCCTAGGTGTCCCTAGTGGACGAGTTATAGTCTCGTGAAGGTTTACTAGAGATATACCTACAAAACCTATATTTCAAACCCCGTCTATTCGTGACAAATCAATGAACGAATCCAAAATGACTACAGGAGGAGGTACCTTGCAAATTCAATTCAATTATTAGTAAATAAACTCTAATTAGATAGTTGAACAAGCCACAATACTGGAAACTAACAAACCACAATCACAATGAAAAGATTAAGAAGATGGATAAAGATGTAGATATTGGCGAATATTCACAAGTGATCGATGTTTCCCATATCTGTCCTGAAGGTCACTGCTAAGATGAACCTAATCCTATTGGATTGAGCTACTTAGTGCTGAATGCTACATCAAATCAATTGGCATATACAAGGGAACCAAGAGTGACTTTATTCAACACAATAATAATTTTTTTTTTTTTTTTTTTTATGATTGGATCAAACTGGATCCAATTTCTCTTTTTTTTTTAGACGGCATGATTAGATCTTTTGGATCCAAGCGCATGCTTCTTGTCGCAAGTACATGATAGTTGCCTTGGATCCTGCATTCCACGCTTGTTTAGGCGACGGAGACAGGGACTACGTTTCACACATACTTTTATTCCCAAGTGTCTTTTATTCCGTTTTGGTCTAATTGATCGGTCCTTTTTTTTTCTTTTTTTTATTTTTTTTCTTTTTTTTTTCTTTTTCATATAAATTTTTTTCAATTTTTTTTTTCTAGTAACTCAATCACTCTATTTCATCCTAGCAGTAATAACACGTCGATGTTTAGTGACCCACCAAAGCACTTAGAGAACAATAGATAAATATGGAAAAATAAAAATAGCATGTAATATGGTGATATTCCGAGATATGGTAACAACTATCATGTTAATTTGTGATTTCGAGTTATATTCTTCCCTTTTAGTTAATTGGTTCCTCAACTCCTGCATTCAAAATGGTTCCATCCACTAATGGTGTCAAAAACAAACTATACAAACATATAAATGCTCCCCACACTTAAACTTCACATTGTCCTCAATGTAAAACCGAAAGTTCAGAATTCTGACGTAACAGCAGATAAAACGCAAAAAACTGTGCAAATTGGTAAGGAATTTGGAAAAACTCCATTTCACAAAAGTTGTTCATCTACGTGTTTTCTACACAGTGTCAAAATTTCACAGTGTTTTGATAAACGGTCTGACAGTTATGGTCTCTGGACTGAACTACGCGCAGTCTGAAATTTTCTGACGAAAAGGTATTCGGCATAATTCTCTTCTAAGATAGATACCGGACTCAATGAAATTAAACATAGGGATGCAAATATGATATAAAAACAGTAAAAAATAAATAAACGAAACAAAAATAAAAAGCAAAAGGATAAGAGATACAAAACCGGTGGGTTGCCTCCCACTAAGCGCTTGTTTTAAAGTCGTCAGCCCGACTATATCCTTGGAAGATTCATTCCCCATACACCATTAATCGGAAAAGTTGGGGATCCGTCCATAGAACCTGTTTTGCAAACACTAGCTTCACACAAATATTAGTAATATAAAACAAAAGTGAAGCTATGAACCGGGTAAAGTTTCCCCCACACTTATTCTTGTCCACACATGGAAGTGTATAAAGAATATAGAAGTCGGGTACCTCCACGGTTTCTTGTTCCATAACCTCGCATAGTATGAGAATCAAGTATCTCTAATGGTGGAAATCGAGAAACAAAGTCATCCAACAATATTCTCGAAGCACATACATTCAAACCAATAAGAGGTAAAGGAGAAGAAATAATAGGCAAAGGGTTAGATAAACCTTTCACAATCTCTTGTATTATGGAATCCTCTTCATCCTTGAAAAACTCAAGTGAATTATTCACCTCTTGTGTATCATGGTCCTCTATCAAACCTTGCAACCATTCTTCGTCCGTTTCTCCTTAACCAAAGTCTCGACGTAAACATCATCATTACAATTATTTGCAAGCTCAATTGGGTCTTCCACAATATTGGTTATAACGGTCTCATTCTCAACATACTCCTCTTTATTAGACTCACACCTTGTTGCAAAATCTTGTAAAACACTAGTTTCATCATACTCATGTACCTTTTGAATAGGTGTTTGATCATTATAAAGATCAAGAGTTGAGTCTACTACACTAATGTCATCAAATATCTCCAAAGGTTGGTCCTTTTTAACACATTCATCTTCGTCTTCATCTTCAGACTCACCATAATAAGAATCGTCGTCGGTTTCCCAACCCTTATCACGACGTCGTTTAAGTTCCATATGAATAGTCCTACTAATTTCATCGACTAGCTCTTCCGAGGCTCCATCATCTTCCAACTTGTATAATTTCTGCGCAAGTCTCTTGACGTTCACACGCTTACCACCATTGACTACAATATGTTCTCTTTCCCATGACTCTTCCCTTTGAATGGGTGAATGATCATAACTACGATCTGGAGTCGGGTAAGAAGAAATATTCCAAAAATTGTTTTGTGCGACGTTCTCTCTATCACGGTCAAGTTGGTCTAGCCTTTGTTGCATGTTTTGTAACCCATTCATAACTGGGATACAACTCGAATAAAGCCAATTAGATGTAGACTTATCCCACCTAGGTGCCCCACTTACATACCCACTACAAGGTTGTTGTTGGTATGTATGAAAATCACCATAAGGTTCTCTAGCATCATAGCCAATAAATTGGTTTTGATTGCATCCCATAGATGGTGGGTAATTTTCATAGTGTTGAGGAGGTTGAAAATCATATCCATTGCTCCAATATGCTCCTTCCATAGAAATAAGCACCTGAAATAAGATTCTCAAACCAAGTTAGAACCCAGAAAATAAGGAAAATAAAAACAAAAATAAAACAAAAACTAAATACAAAAATAAGAAACCAAAAACAATTGACAACCGCTGCCTCCCACGGCAACGACGCCTGTAATTTGATCGCTGTAAGTAAGCGACACAAATATAATTACACTTTCTTACTACTCAAAATATAAATATAGCAAGGGCAAGAAAGGATCGATCCCACAGAGAGGTCTAGATTGTCAAATTGTTATGGTTCCTTATAAATAACACCGTAGTTTTGTAATTTTATGAAATAAAATAAATAAAAGCAAATAAAGAAATAAGCAAACAAATAAGATAGAAGAGATATTGGTTAAGGATTTCGTTTTCATTCACTAACATGCTTTTCACAATAACTAGAATTGATATTTAATCTCAACTTTTATCAAAGACCCTAGAATACCTTGATCGCAAGAATATCCCGCAAATCTCCTCATGTCATCAACAAACACATTAAAAGATGCGAATATGAATTCTACCTAAAGGAACAACCTAACGTGTAAAAGCACTAATCAAGTTTAATTCCTAGATGCGTTAAGTTCTATGAAATCGAGGCCAATCAAAGCAATTGAACGTGGAAAGCGCACTAATTCAATTTAACAAAGGTTACGATTCACATATGATCATGAGAATATATCACTACAAACCATAATCATAATATGCTACTTGTATTCAAGGGATATCACTTTTGCGTATAATAAACCCTAAACTAGCAATAGATGTGATTAGAAGTTCTACCAATTTGCAACTTGACAAAACAATCAATCAATCATAAAACAATATTTTCGGAGAATTGCAAATGATAATTATGAGACAAAACTAATATATTGAATCAAAGAATCATGCTTTGTGAAATCCAACTATTCCATAACCAAAAGATAATTAGGTACTCATATTCAAGGAGTTCATCACAAGAAGAAAGAGAAGAAACTTCATGGTTCTAAACCCTAGAATAAAGTAGGCGATAAAAACGTTTTCTAAGATAAAAGATATCCCATAGATAATAAAAGTCTTCTTTTATATAGCCCACTCTTCCAAAACTAGGTTTTGTCTTCAAGTCCATTAGTTGGAAATTCACCCGGCCCACCATGGAGAGAAACCCGTGTAGAAATTATGTCCCAAAAACGCTCGCCGGAAAACTGGGATTATGGCCGGAATCCCGCCGGAAAAGTCGCCGGAAAGTGTCTCGGGTGACCGGCAAAGTCAAACCGGCCACCGGGTCAACGGGTCAGGACCGTCGAGTCAACTCTGGGTTGGATCGGGTCAACTCGAATCAGGGAGAGAGTCAGGCCCAATTCAGGTCATTGAGTCAGGGGAGTCAGCTGGGGTCAGATGGGTTCAGGTCTGTGTCACCTTGGCCTAGGCCATTTGCAGTCTTGCACAGGCCAGAACTGTGCTGCACCATGATTATGCTTCAGTGCTTCCCTTCCAGCCATCTTGGCCTGCACTTAGCTATGTCAACTGAACCAGTTGATACTCCCAATTTCACTACCATGTCACCTTGCAGCTCAAAATCAACTCAATCCGCAGTTCCATACTCATCATTGCCTCCAATTCACTGCAATCCCTCTTATGTTCTTCACCCAAAACTACCAACACACAGCAACCTCTCTTCACTGATTTCTTGCCCTGTAACTCCCATTGTACTTTGCAGCATCAGCTCCACTGCATTCCAGTTCAATCATCAGCATAACTCGAAAACCTAGCAGTTTCCTTTCCCTGTTCCACAATCAGTCCTGCAATCAGCTCAGACAACACACCAGCATTGCTCAGCCCTGCAATGCAGTTCAGGCCATGGCAACACCAATCCTTGGACTGCACCTGACCTGTAAAAACCACCAGCTTCCATAATCTCTGGCACTGCCCTCACTAGTACCATCTCTGAGCCACATTTCAATTCATCACAGCCCAGAGTTTAGCTTCATGCCACCTGAACCTGTGACAGCACCACCACTGTCTCTTTCTTGTTCACCTGAGCTCATACCTCAATCCCCTTCTATGCTGCAACTGCGGCTCTTACACCAGAACCAGCAATTCCTTCTAGCCTCTCAACAATAGCTCCAATTCATAACTGCGGCATCACTTCATGTATAAGAACCACAAGCCACAGCAGCATCTATAAACAACCATCTAGAACTTTCTTGTTCTGTGCACTTGCATTCCACCAGATTCTTGTACATTCACCTGCATTTGTAGCCTCCACATTCACCTGAGATCCTGGCAAACACCTCCAGTACTAGCTTAGCCTCACAGTTCAAGTTCCAACCTTCTCAGGCCATTTCACCTGCCTGTCAACCCGGCATCAGCCCCTTTGTATAACTCCAAATCATTGCTTCTTCTTGCATTCTCTGCCATCCTTGTGCTTCAGCTGGGAATCCAACCATGATGGCTCTGCTCCAAACCTACAGCTGAACTATTCCTCTTGCACCATCATCTGCAATGTGCAGCATGGCAGGTTCCCATGACACTGCCATATCAGTCTCAGGCCTGAACAAAACCAGCTCAGCTGCACTACCCCATTTCTTACTCTGTCACATAACAGCTCCATCTCCAACTACAGCTCCATAGTAGCATCATCATTGTCTTCCATAAACACCACTACCATTATTCCATAAACAACAAACTCCATTGAGACCAAACAACGGCAGCAGAGACCATCCTCCTCCTCGAATTCTTCTCTGGCTCGAGCATCACGAACTCGAACACCACAAGTCGACAGCTCCCTGAACTTCAGTTCTCGTTAACGGCATAAGGTATCAATGTATCAAGCCTCAAGCATTCTTCCAGTATATTCGAAAACCAACAACAACAGCCTCAACAGCATCCCATTTGAACCATTCAAACCTGAAGAAAGCTCAGAAAACTCCAAGCATTGCCTCACTCAAACCCCAGCTGCTCATTGTAGCTAATACCACTCCACAACCTGCACCTGATACATCTGCAGTCCCATTTTGTAATTCATCCCAGATTTGAACCCTAAACACCAACAGAACTGACCCTCTCTCAATTTGCACCATTACGCTCGGGACCCTTATCAAACCCTAACTTCAATTTCCACTCAAATTCACTGTAATTCTACCACGAACCCTAATTCCATTTTTGGGGACGAACGGAGAGAAACCCTAATTCGATCTCAACACCAGCCATCTCTTGCTTCTGAGTTCATCTCGATCTGTCCATCGATCCAACAGCTGCAGCTGTTCTTCACTTCTCTCTGGATTTCAATTCAACAACCGCAGATTCATCCCACTTAACTCCATCGACTCAATCATTTCAGGTAGAACAAGTGAATGTTAGAGAAAATAACATTTCTCTCGATATGTTTAGGTACAGGAATGGAACGGTTATTCCCACTTAAGTGGCTCTGATAAGGGCTACATAGCTAGCAGCCCCCCTAACCAATGCTGATTGCCTTTTAGTAAAAAAGCAAGGATAAGAGATACAAAACACAGTTGGTTGCTTCCCTTCTAAACATTTAAAGTGTGACTCCCGTGCTTCTTCAGCAGATTCATTCCCCATGCACCAGCCAATCGGAAGAGGTTGAGAATCCTTCCTGGGAGCCTGTTTTGGAAACATAGCTTCCTGAAATATTGGTACAATAAAAGCAAAGTGAAGCTGTGAGACAGATCAAAACTTCCACATAGCATTCTTGTCCACACATGGGTGTATAAAATATAGGTAGTACTTCCACGGTTCGGCTCCATAGCTACATAGTATGAAATCAAGTGTCTCTAATGTGGAAAGCGAAGAAACAGTCATTGACAATATTCTCGGCTGCAAACATTCAAGCCAATAAGGAAGGTAAAGGAGGAAAATATAGGCAAGGGTTAGAATAAAACCTTTCACACAATCTCTTGTAATCATTGGAATCCTCTTCATCCTTGAAAAAACTCAGCGGGTATTGCCTCTTATATCATGGTCTGTCAACCTTGCAACCATTCTTGAAATCCAGTTACACCGTAATAAAGTGCCATTATAAGTCATCATTACAATCATAGCACCAAGAAAAGCGCTCATTGGGTCTTCCTGTGTGGTCATATGCGGTCCTCATTCTCAACATACTCCCTGCTTTATTAGGCTTCGCCTTTATTTTGTAAGGAAGTTGTGTAACATGGTTCATCATACTCATTACCTTTTGAATGGGATTTGATCTATTGCTCAGATCAATAATTGAGTTAACTACACTAGTAATAGGTGAAATAATATGAAGAATTCGGTCACTTTAACACATTCATCTTTCGTCTTCATCTTGGACTCCACCATAATAAGAATAAGTAAATTAGGTTTCCCAGCCACTTATCCGCGGCAGTGGATTCAAATTCCATGTGAATGGTCCTACTAATAATTTCATCGACTAGCTCTTAGAGCTCCCATAAATGCTAAACTTGAAAGCATAATTTACCATGAGAGTTTCACTTGACGTTCGCTTACCACCATTGACTACAATATGTTCTCTTTCCCACAGTACTCTTCCTTTGAATGGGTGAATGATCGCCTTTCACGATGAGTCAGGTAGAAGAAATATTCAAAAAGTGAGTTTGTGCGTTCTCTTCTATCGCAGTCAAGTTAATTAACTTATTTGTTGCATGTTTTATAACCATTCATAATGCATACGACTCCGAATAAAGCCCGTTAGATGTGGGGTGTCTCCACCTAGGTGCCACGACTTACTTCCACTAGGTTATTTATTGTATGTAAAAATCTTCATAAGGTTCTCTGAGATATGCATCTCGGCAATGAGTTGGTTTTGATTTGCGTCCCATATAGATGGTAGGTATTTTCTCATAGTGTTGAGGAGGTTGTCATATCATTTGCTCGATATGCTCCTTTCCACATCGAAATAAACATTTGTGAAACGGTCTCAAAACCAAGTTAGAACGATAAAAATAAATAAAACAAAACTAAAATACAAAAATGAGAACCAAAGACAATTGACTGTGTTCTCCCAGAAGCGGCGGGCGTAGGCGATCGGTACATGCGTAAGCGACACAAATATAGTACACTTTCTTGCCGCCAAGAAATATAAATATGGCTGCAAGAACTGAAAGAGATCGATCTGAGATGCGGGGTTGTCGTTGTTGTGGTTCGCCATAAATTAACGCTGGTGATTTTGTTGATTTTATGGAGATGAGAATAGTAGAGGCAGGTAAAGGAGAATGGGCGGCTTAGATAGAATGAAGATCGATTGGTTAGGATTGGTTTTCAGTTCACTCATGCTTTTCTAATAACTAGAATTGATATTTAATCTCAACTTTTATCAAGAGATTTTTAAGAATACCTTGATCGCAGAATATCCATAAATCTCTCATGTCATCCCAACAAACACATTAAAAAAGGTACGGTGCAGTGCACTTTAGGGAACAGCCCTGGAGTGTGGCACTGTCAAGTTTGAATTCTAGATGGTTGAGTTTCCTGTGAGCTCCAGAGGGACCAATCAAAGCAATCGAGACGTTGGAGCGCGCTAATCCGTTTAACAAAGTTACGATTCTGTATGATCATAGAATATATCACTTACAAACACATAATCATATTATGCTTCACTGTATCGAGGAATATCACTGTGATATAATAAGCCTAAACTGGCAATGAATGTGATTAAGTTCTACCAATTGCAACGACAAAACAGTCAATCAATCATAAAACAATATTTTGGAGGTACTACGATAATGAGACAAAACTAATATATTGAATCAAGAATCATGCTTTGTGAAAATCTAAACTATTAGCATAATAATAAACTTAGGTACTCATATTCAAGGTTCATCACAGAAAAGAAAAGAAAAGACTTCATGGTTCTAAAACCTAGAATAAAGTAGAAGAGATAATGTCACGTGGTCTAAGATAAAAAGATATCGCATAGATAATGAAGTCTTCTCTTTATATAAAGCTAAGAACCACTTTAAAACTAGGTTTGTCTTCA